>CP139504.1:156720491-157176712 GCA_021014915.2 Artemisia tridentata subsp. tridentata | reverse complement strand
CTACAGTCTCCACAAAATGAGGATTCTCATCATTATTGATTGATGTCGATGGAGAACCTACTTCATGGTTCACATTATTCGGCTCTTTGGGGACAAAACTAAGCTCCCTAGTACCACGGGCTACAACGAAGTTTCTGAAGGCCATCCCTACAGAAAAAAAGGAACGAGATAAATACCATCAGATAAGTCATTAATTTATTTGAATAAGTACATACATACTTTTCCCATTGTAGATTATCTCAGGCTCTAGGGGAGAACCTTCCCAATGATCTATAATGCCCGCCAGAAACAATATTGGCTCAGGAAACGTTTGCACATCAAATGGGTGACATTCAAGACATTGATAGAGGGGATAGCTTCTTACGAAGTGTGGCAAAGGATCATCAAAGCGTTTCTCGTCAAAACGATTGTCTTTATCCAGTAACGCTGGATAATTGGGAGGTATAATCGTATCTTGCACATAGAAAAACAGACCTTTCCATTTTCTTATATTGGCAAAGGGTTTTGTTATTAAGCAAGGGACATCAGGTTCACTTCTTTTACCTGAGGTTAACCAATCACCACCAGGGCAAAGGTTGGTAAAGCCTCTAAGCACGTTAAGCGTGGGCTCATAACCATAAGCTTTACATACGACAATGTAGGTGGTTAGCTTGGCTAAGCCAAAGGGGTTCAACCTGGAAATGTGTACTTGATAATACTGTAAAAATTCTAAGATCAGTAGATAAATAGGAATCCTAAAGTTGGATTCTGTAAAAAGCATGAACGTATAACCCAACATACCCGCGGGGGCATCAAAAATACTTTGGTTTTCCTTTGGGAGTATAACTTTATACTTCTTAGGTATGGGATACTTTCCAAGAAAATCCGCCAAATCCTGTTCTGATAAGATACACTTTTGTTTCCTAATGGTCCTTTTTGCCGCCATACTCATCTTGTATTCGAAATAATGAGACTAAGGAAGGATAATTACCTTTAATCTTAGCAGAAGCACGAAGCACAAGTACTGTGTATGTGTACTTTGAGGCAAAGTAAAACAATACGATCAGGGGAATCATAAAGGGTTTATGTACATTTTTAGTTGTTTCATCCTAGCCATCCACGTGTAGTCATAGTATGAGTTTGACACGGATTCCAATTTGCTTTTGAATTTTGAAAATAAGTTTGTGGGTACCGACATTCTAGCTGATATAGCTAGGATATGGTAGTTGCATATTTATTGGACGCATTTATTGCGCAAGGTTGTTTAAGCATTTATCCCCTACTCGTACGACTTTGTGATGGAAGGACTAGCATGTAGTTTGTTTTTTGAGTCAAATGCAATTTATACTCATACGTATATATCACTTTCGACTAGGGGGCTTGATGATGTACCCTCCGAACGGGTCGAAGGACTCCCCTTCGAGCCTATAGAAAGCCCTCTCTTCGGAGGCCCAGGTTAATCTCCTAACACGTTTCATTGGCGTAAAACCATTCGCCTGCGAACTAGTTACCATGTGGGAATCCGCCAATCGAAGCCCTAAGCTACTAGCAATGGAGGCAAAGTCACCCCCACTTCTTCCCTTCGCTGCTAGCAATGGTTGTGCAATTATTTGTTCAATCAGCCATTAATGAAGAGTTTGACATGGAACTCTTCCCTCAGTGTCTGAAGGCTGTTGAGGGTCGCCGTTGGGTTATTGGTCACGGATTCAGGTATGCTTTTCTCAAATTTAAAGAATCCGAAGAATTGAAGATCAAGTTGGGGGGGTGCATTTCCGCAGCAATAGCGGAGGGGATCCGTAAAGGGCTGGAGGCTGGGGTCGTTCATGGGGCCAAGGGTGTTAAACTCGAACAGGTGGAAGCTTACGACCCTTTAGCAAAAAAGCGCTTTGATGAATCAGTGGAGAGGCTAGGGAATGTGTCATTTCCCCTGGTGGACTCTCTGGAGGCGTGTAAGGATGCCCCCCTTGAATATCTTATGGCGCAGCTGGTTTTAGAGGAGGATCGTCACCCTGGGACTACGGAGTTTACTTTTAAACCTCCGGTTGCGGAAGAGCGTATTCTTCCGGAGGCTATAGTCAGGCTGGTCACCCGCCGTCCTAGGGCCTTTGAAGCTTATAAGGCGTATAAGAACAGTAGGTATGGGAAGGAGTTTGATTATAGAGACAAGGGTCTTGCCGCTGTTCTTCCTGTTTCTACTGGGTCTGGGCCTACTCCCAATGTTGAACCTGCTTCCGCTGAGCCTTTGAACATTGCTGCTTCTTCTGGGCTGGAGACCACCTTATCCAGAGATGATGGTGTTAAACATGATGACATGTTTGATCCCTCCGTTCTCCAATCCTAAAATCTTGAGGATTAGTTTTCTGCGGCTGTTGTATGGGGGATATTTTGACTATATCTGCCCTGCCGCGAATTTGTGAAGCTTTTTAATCTTAAAACTCTTTTGGTGTAATCTGGATGAATGTATCCGTGTATGTTGTAACTTGACTGAATATAACTCAACCTTTTTGATGTGTATTAACACTTGGTTTTTTAGGTTACATATTTGTTTTTGCCGGGGCTCATATGGCCGGACTTAATTTACTATCACTGTGTGTCCGTACTTAGGATTTTCGGGGATAGCTTGGTAGGTCAATGGGTTTGCAATACCACTTATATGCCTTAGTTGGAGGTGCAATGTCCTCATGCCGGGCTTGCAATGCCTCTTACGCATTTTTAGAACTGCGGAGTTGTTTTCCGGCTTACGTATGCATATGACAGATAAAAAATGACAAGTAAATTTTTAGAAAATTTGTGGAGTTGATCGGACTCCACATATCATTAATTTAGTTAACTATATACATAAAAGATGGTAAGTGCTAAAATGAATTCCCGCTGCCGGATTTAAACCGCGGTCAGCCACAAAAGATGGGAATACTTACATTAAATTACAAGTAACATTTTTTGAGATTCCGGATATTCCATGTCCGGGGTAGATCTTGTCCATCTTGGTTCCGGAGTTTGTATGCTCCTTTTCTCAATGCTTCCAAAACTTCGTACGGATCCTCCCACTTGGGGCCTAGCTTTCCAGTGCTCTCAACCAGGCTAGCATCGTTGTTGCGGTACACAAAGTCTCCTGGCTTAAAGGTTTTGCCACGGACTTTGGCGTTATAGTATTTTTCCATTATGGACTTGCTTCTTGCCTCTTCAATAGCCGCGACTTCTCGCCTTTCTTCCAGGAGGTCTAGGTTCAACTGTAAGGCTTCATCGTTCGCTATTGGGTCAAATAGAGCACATCGGAGAGATGGCATGCCAATTTCCACGGGGATCACGGCCTCCGTCCCGTAGGTTAGTGAGAATGGCGTGTCCCCGTTGCTGGATTTTATCATTGTTCTGTGCGCCCAGAGGACATGCGGTAGCTCTTCTAGCTAATCCTGGCTTCCTTGGTCAATTCTTGCTTTGATCCCTTCTCCCAAGCTTCTGTTAGCTCTTTCAACTTACCCGTTCGCCTGCGGATGTCTTACTGATGCGAACCGCTGTTTGATGTTAAGCTTTTCACACCAGTCTTTGAAGGGGTTGTCCCTGAACTGCTTGGCGTTGTCCGCGACTATTTCCCCGGCAAGCCGAATCTGCACACGATATTATCCCATACGAACTTTTTGACCTGATTGCCGGTGATGGTTGCGAGAGCTTTGGCTTCTATCCATTTTGTGAAGTAGTCTATTGCTACTATCAAATATTTGATTCTTCCTGGAGCTTCTGGGAATGGGCCGCAGATGTCTATGCCTCATTTGTAAAATGGCCAGGGGGAGGTGATAGGAGTCAGGTTATGCTGAGGATTCCTTATAACCGGCCGGTGCACCTGACAGTCTTGACACTTGTTTATTACCTCTCTTGCGTCTATGTGCATTGTGGGCCAATAATATCCAGACCTTAATGCCTTTGCCACGATAGCCCGTGGTCCGGAGTGCATGCTGCATGAACCCTCATGAATTTCTCTGATCACGTAGTTTGCCTGTATCGGTCCGACGCATCGCAACCACGGCTCCAGAAATGATTTCCGAAATAGAACTCCGCTGATGATGGAGTATTGTCTTGCTTTAATCTTTAGCTTTCTTGCTTTTTTCTGATCCGCAGGAAGTACTTCGTCTTTCAAATATTCGAGGAGTGGGGTCATCCAAGTGTCCCCTTCTTCTTCTACTACGACCATCACTTCTTTTTCCTCTATTGACTTATTTTTCAAGACTTCAACCAGAACTTGCTTTGTTAGGTGGGCAAAGCTGGTGGAGGCTATTTTGCTTAGTGCGTCCGCCTGTTTATTCTGACTTCGCGGAATTTGTTTTATGGAGATGTGCGGAAGTTCTCAATCAAGGCCTTAGCCTTTGCGAGATACCGTGCCATGCTCTCTTCCTTGGCTTCATACACACCGTTGATCTGATTCGCGACTAACCTGGAATCCACATTTGCGGATAGGTCTTTCACGCCCATCTGTTCCGCTATCCTTAGCCCGGCTAGCAATGCCTCGTATTCTGCTTCATTATTTGATGTGTTAAATTCAAATCTTAGAGCATAAGTGAATTCTGTACCTTCAGGGTTTGTAAGGATTAGGCCTGCCCCAGATCCTTCTTGACAAGATGACCCATCGGTGTACAAGTTCCATGGCTCAACAAACGGCAAATATTCCGCGGTTGCTTCTGTCGCCAGGGTTTCTTCTTCCGGAACTTCCGCGATGAAGTCAGCCAACACTTGTCCCCTTATGGCTGTCCAGGGTCTAAAACTGATGTCATGTCCATTTAGTTCTATAGCCCACTTAGCCATTCAGCCAGTATTTTCGGTCTTTGCCAACATCTCTTTGATTGGTTGGTCCGTGATGACCACTATTGGGTGTGCTTGGAAGTACCTCTTGAGCCTTCTGGCCGCGTGAACCAGTGATAGAACCAATTTCTCCATTGGGCTGTAGTTTATTTCCGGACTTTGCAATGTGCGGCTGATGAAGTAGATGGGCTCCTGTCGCGGTCCTCTTTCTGCCAAAAGGACTGCGTTGATGGCTTCTTTAGCCGCGGACAAGTACATGATTAATTCTTCTCTTGGTTGGGGAGCCGTGAGGGTAGGAAGATTAGCGATGTGTTGCTTCATCTCTTTGAATGCTTGTTCCGCTTCCGGTATCCAGTGAAAGTCACTTTTTCTTGATGCACTTCTTCAGTGTTTTGAAGAATGGTAAGGACTTTTCCGTGGACTTTGATAGGAAACGGTTTTAGACTTGCCAATTTTCCGTTGAAGCTTTGTACTTCCTTAAGAGTCCGTGGTGAGGGTAGTCGGGCAACGACCTCGGATTTCTCCGGGCAAGCCCTGATTCCCTTCTTGCTGATTACGTGGCCCAAGAATACTCCTTCTTCCGCTCCGAAGGTACACTTTTTTGGGTTTAACTTCATGTTTATCTTCCGGAGTGTCATGAAGGTTTCTTCTACGTCCCTTAGCATTTCTGCCTTCTAATGACTCTTAATTACCAGGTCATCAACATACACTTCAAGGTTCCTTCCAATCTGTCTTTCAAACGCTTTGTCCACTAGACGCTGGTACGTGGCCCCTGCATTTTTCAATCCAAAGGGCATTTTCTTATAGCAAAAAATACCTTGGCTTGTGTGTAAGGCGGTTTTTTCCTCATCTTCCGCGGCCATCAGAATCTGGTGGTATCCTTTGTACGCGTCCAAGAAGCACTTGAAGGTGTATCCGCAGAGCGACTCGACTTTCCAGTCGATCTCCGGAAGAGGGTAACAATCTTTCGGACATGCTTTGTTTAGATCCTTGAAATCTACACACATTCTCCAGCTTCCGTCACTCTTCTTGACCAGGACCGGGTTTGACAGCCAGTCATGGTAGTGTACTTCTCTCATAATACCGGCTGCGACCAATTTTGCAACATCCTCATTAATTGCTTTGTTTCACTCCGGAGCTTGCCCGCGTTTCTTTTGCCTCACTGGGGCATACCCTTCCCGAATGTTAAGTTTGTGTTCTGCCACGCTCCGTGGTACTCCAGTCATGTCGGATGGTTGCCAGGCAAAGATATCCAAATTGCTATTTAGTAATTCACACAGATCCTTCTTCCCCGGGTCCGTCAAGCTTCCTCCGATGGTGACTGTCTGATCCGAAAATTCTGGGTGTATTGCTACTTGAATCCCATCTTTTATCGGGGTTTCCTCAGGATCTTGCTGTGGTTGGGGTTCCGCAACCATTTGGCATTCTACCGGAATGATTTTGTCACTATATAACGTGACCACCCCACCCTGGGTGGGGAATTTGATCATTCCTTGGGCCGTGGAAGGGATCATTTTAAGCTGTCTTATCCCCGACCGGCCGATTATACCATTGTATTGAGAGGATGATCTAACCACCATGAAATTCATCCAAGCGCTGGCTGAGTTGTCTCCATCACTTAAGGTAACTTCTAACAGAATCTGCCCCAAGGGCCATGATAGTTCGCCACTGAAACCGAGAAGAGGGGCAGTGGCGGGGATCATTCTTTTCTTGATGTCCGGACTCAGTCGGTTGAAGCAATGTTCGTAAAGGACTTCGGAGGCGCTTCCGTTGTCCACGTACATCCGGTGTACGTGGTGTCCGCCCACTCCAGCCTTTATTACTAATGGATGGTCTTCCCAGTCGTCCTCCTTTATTGGAGGGAAGGATATTTCCAAATTAGGCTCAGTACTAGAGTAGACCTTCTGTTTCACCGTTCGTTGCCAGGTCCGTATCATGAATATTGCTGGGGCTTTGTCCTTGGCTGCAGTTTCCTTCTTGGTACCTTTAGCGGCCCCGACTTTCTGGCTTCCGCTCTTGATCTCTTTTACTAAGTGTGCCAACTGTCTAGATCTGACCGCGTCCTCGATCTGCCTTTTCAACTGGAAACACTCGTCCATATGGTATCCTTTTTCTCTGTGGAACTCACAATACTTGTCTTTGTTTCTGGATTCTACTGGGCTTGCCATAGGTGGTGGAGCGGTGAATTTGACCGCGTCCATTGCTAGAATCTCCTTTGGTGTTTTTGTTAGCGGTGTGAAACGGTCATTCTTTCTCCGGTCCGGATTTGAATTCCCTTTGAATTCTGTTTTCCTTTCAAAACTCTGGTTGTGGGATGCCCGGGGTCCCCCCTCGTGAGATTTCCATGAAGAGCGGTCTTGTTTTTTCCTTGACACATTTGACGCGGCTGTTTCCCCACGGATGAAGGCCGTAGTAACCTTCCACATTTCGTCGACCATCTTGGGGATTCTATCATTGAATCTCCTGATTAGCTCAGGATTGTTAATCCCGTGTACGAATCCCGAAACCTTCATGCATTCGGGGGCGCCCTTCACATGCATACTTTCCGCTTTGAAGCGGTCGACAAATGTTGTCGTGGATTCTCCTTCTTTTTGCTTGATAAGGTGGAGTTCCACCGGATCTTTGGTGTATTTCTTCTGCTGGAGGAAGTAGGATAAGAAGCTTTAGCGGAGATCTTCAAAGCTGTCTACACTCTCGGCCGGTAATTCATCGAACCACATTCGAGCATGACCCATCAGTGTGGAGTTAAACATGTGGCACCAAGTGGGCATAGCCCATCGTTCGACTTTGGCCGCGGTACAGAAATTTTTCAGGTGGTCCTCCGGATCTCCTGTTCCGTCATACGTTTTGACATTGGAGGGCATTCGGGTCCTCTTTGGGAATTCGAAGTTTCTGAGCCTTTGCGTGAAAGGATCTTTGTCATCGATGTCGTACGGGCGATAAAGATCGTCTGCGTTCCTTTTGTTCTTTTCAAACCTGGCCTCCCAATATCCTCCGTCATAATCTCCGTTACCTTCTGGTGTCCGGTCCCTTCGCCTTCTGGAACCGGAGCCCACGGATCCAGACCCTCCGCCTTTCTCCCTTGAGCGGGGAGTGCGACTGTAGGTAGGGCCTGGGCTTCTTCTTGGACTATCCGGACTCCCTTCCACAAAGGGTCGTCCGTCCTGTCTATAGCGTCTGGCTTCACCTCTGCGCTCTTTTCGAGCGCGGCTTTTTGATTTAAGCCGAGAGAACACATCCGGCTTTCTTTCTCCCAATCGCGACTTAACACCTTCTCTTCTCTCCCCTAAACGAGTGAAAACGGCCGAGTTGGGGTGTTTGGTCCTTTCCTCGTTATCTGCGGGTTCTTTACTAAGTCTAGAGAAGACACTCCGGGAGTAGGAGCTTTCGGAAGGTTCAGGCCTCGCACCGGGGCTTGTCTTCCGCTTTCTCCTGTCTCTTGATTCAACGTATTGGAATTGTTCCGGGAGTATGAATTCTCTTGTGACTCGTCCTCGAAGTTGAGACGGGTTTTTAATTGTCCCATCTTCTTCGCATGGACTTTTTCAGTCATCAAGGGCAATAGTTGGTGGTAGTGTTTGTCGCAGAACGCCCTTATTGCCTCATCCGGAAGAGAATCAGAATGGTGCTCTCCTTCTTTCCCTTTCCCCTTCTCATGAGTGTTCCGTACAGTGGAAGGCTCTTGGGACGGGGAGGGGTTTTTTGTTTGATTGCTCATGGTAAAGTTTTTTTTTTTTTTTTTTTTTTTTTTTTTAGAAACGCAGTTATGTAACTGGTCCCACGGATGGCGCCAACTTGTTGGTACAAATCTTGGGCGTGCCTCCAGAGCTATGTTAGACTAGTTCTGGGCGGGTACAGATCATGCACCAAGTACTTCAGTTGAGCTGCTAAGAAAAGCAACACCGGTGTGAGAGTAAGTATATTATTTGAGAGATAAGGAGTAAGTGCGGACTAGGTGAAAGTAATTGCAGTTAGGTGGAGTAATAAATGAGATGGGGGTATTTATACTACCCATATACTTACTGTAGCCGCCTCGGGAATGAGCGGGCTGACACATACCTTACCGAGTAGGTAGATGTCAGAGCGGAAGTCAACTTACGCCTTACCTTAGTTGGTAAATGTCAGATCAAGTGGGAGACACAATCCCACAAGATCTGGCTTTCGGTGGAATGGCCGCGGCTGAGTATGTGATCTGTCCCGGTCTGGAGAGACCGGGGTATGTCCTCGTCTTGGCTTAGCAAGACTGGAACCTATAATGTATATTGACTATGCCGCGGTACGAGTTATGAGCATGCCCGGCCCAGTATGTTGGGTCCGGGGATACTATACATGATCAACCAACATGTAAATCTTGTTGAAATTGAAATTTCACTATAAACACTAATTGGTAATATAACAAGTAGCACCAAATTAAATAATGTGAGATTGCAGTTACATATATAGTTTCTATCTATAAGACTGATATGGTACAATTAAGGGTGGATGGAGTGGTCACCAATTCACCAAATTTTGCCAAATTTTCACATCATCAATACCCAATAAAAACCTTCCAACTCACACTTCACCAATTCACCCCAATTTTCACCAATTTGGTTGCGGCGGTTTCACCAATTTGCCACATAACTTCTTTTTTTTTTTTTTTTTTTTTTTTTTTTTTTTTTTTTTTTTTTAATACATAAAATTCAACAAAAACTATATAAAATTAAAACATAACATTTTATTAATAACAAAAAAAAACATTACATAATACTTAAAAATAAACATACCATTACATAATACTTAAAAAACCAAAATAAAACACTACATAATACTTGGAAGGAAAAAAAAAAACCCTACATCACCCAACCTACTATACATATCATATCATCACATCTCAGTAAAGATTGAAACAAAACAATGGGCAGCCTACTTATCAGTAAAACTAGTTTTACAAAACCAAAATCAAAACCATCTGCTCCCAATGTTCTATATCACCCAACCTACTATACATATCATATCATCACATCTCATCCGTACCTAAAATAACCACATTTTGTTCAACTTTTTGCAGATTCTAAATTCTGGGTTTTTATCGACACTAGGGCTGTAAACGAACCGGACGAACACGAACGGAGCCTTGTTCATGTTCGTTCGTTTAATTTTAACCGGACAAGTAAACGGACACGAACGCTTAAACGGACGGATTTTCTTGTTCATGTTCGTTTATTAAGAAAATGAGTTGTTCATGTTCGTTTATGTTCATTCATTAAGATATTAAACGAATGCTAAACGAACATAAACGATCGAACATGAATGAACATAGACAAACAAATATAAACTTTATTAAATTATGCACAATATATTGTTTTATAAGTGTTGTTTTGTTTAAACAAACCAATTTTAAAATTATACAATTAAAAGATATGATATACGAACATAAATAAATAAATGAACATAAATGAACGCATAATCGGACGTTCACGAACATAAATGAACGGATGCGACTTTTGTTCATGTTCGTTCATTTAACTAAACGAACGTAAAATATTGTTCATGTTCGTTCATTTAATAAATAAACGAACATAAACGAACTTTTTACCGAACGGTTCATGAAATGTTCACTGAACGTTCAATTCGTTTACAGCCCTAATCAACACTTTATTTCAGCTAGTGCGTATTCATCAAAATTTAGTCTTGCACAAGTTTTTTTATTGTATTTTGGGAGAATCCTATTTAAAAAAAACACACTTTATCAATCGGTAACTATTACCGAATTTCGAGTTTGCCGAATTTTGCCGATCGGTTGCGGCAGTGTTACCGAAGTTTGCCGATCGGTACCGAGTCCTAACCCACTCCCACTCTCTCCACTCATATGGTACAATTAATAATTTGAATATTATACTGACTTGACAAATATTCTAAAATGACTATTGATATCTCGTTAAATAAACAGTAAAAATTGCCGGAACGCTGGCCAGCAGTCATTATCCACAAGAACAATTTCATATTTTCTTATATAAAGAGCCATCCGAATTAATCCGGACAAATTTCCAATTCCAAACCCGATCTGACGTGTCAAGACAATGGTCCCGACATGTCCACCCCTCTTCAAGACATGCTGACATGTATGGTCCCACATGTCTCCTCAATGGCTTACAATGTCAACACTTACAAAACATTTTCATGCAAACATCCGTCAAAACCCTTCCAAAACAACATTATTCCTTCGGCCCATAATCCTACGTGGCATATATCAAACATCCTATAAAACCCACCCCATACCCCCATCCAACAATACGCACACACTAAAAACACTTCATATCTAACATACAAAAACACAAAATCTTTATTCTCTCTCTATAAAAACAAAAAACATGGCTGTTGATTCGATAACCTCGTCTCCTTTAGGGCCTCCAGCTTGTGAAAAAGATGCTAAGGCTCTTCAGTTTATTGAGGAAATGACTAAAAACTGTGACCTCGTACAAGAAAATGTCTTGTCCGAGATTTTGTCACAGAATGCGGATACTGAGTATCTTCAGCAATGGGGGTTGGATGGAGCGACTGATCGCGAAACTTTTAAGTCGAAAGTTCCGGTTGTTGGGTACGAAGATCTTCAGCCGTATATTCAACGTATTGCTAATGGTGACCGATCAAAGATTCTGTCGTCACACCCTATTTCTGAGTTTCTCACAAGGTTGATTTTATTTTCTTTATGTTTTAATTTATACAGTAGTATTTGTGACTGATATTATTTTGGTTGCTAATTTGACTTGGTGTTTTGTGAAAGTTCTGGGACTTCTGCTGGTGAAAGAAAACTCATGCCAACTATTGCTGAAGAAATGAATCGTAGACAGAAGCTTTACAGCCTTCTCATGCCTGTCATGAATTTGTACGTACAAATTTTATTTGCATTTCGTTACATAAATAACAGTTTTCCTGTTGTATTACATTTTCATTAAAGTTTATCTTAGGTTTCATCATTTTTTTTTAAATAAAAATAAAAATAAAACATAGCTTATTTAGGGTTTTTTGTATATCTAAATAAACTGAAATCTGTTGCATAAGTTTTGTGTCACAATATATATATATATATTTATATATTTATATAAAACATAGCTTATTTAGGGTTTTTTGTATATCTAAATAAACTGAAATCTGTTGCATAAGTTTTGTGTCACAATTCAATAAGCGATTTCAAACGTCCTACTAGAAAATTAGTACAATTTCATAAATGAAAATAACTAATGTATTAATTTTTGTATGTTTTATTTAGCAATTCTGTAAGAAGTTTTTATTTGTGACAGGTATGTGCCTGGTCTCGACAAGGGAAAGGGTTTGTACTTTTATTTCATCAAAGCTGAAACTAAAACCCCAAGTGGTTTAGTTGCCCGACCCGTTTTAACAAGCTACTACAAAAGCCAACAATTCAAAACCCGACCCTTTGACCCATACAACGTTCTAACCAGCCCAAATGAAACCATCCTTTGTGTAGACTCTTTCCAAAGCATGTACTCTCAAATGCTTTGCGGTCTCATTTACCGCGAAGAAGTACTCCGATGTGGGGCTGTTTTCGCCTCGGGCCTTGTTCGGGCTATCAAGTTTCTTCAACTCCACTGGCAACAGTTGGTTTTTGACATCGAATCTGGAAGCTTGAACTCGAAAATCACTGACCCGGCTATTCGGGAATGTATGTCCAAGATACTAAAACCTAGCCAGGACCTTGCTCAGTTTATTAGAGAAGAATGTTGTGAAGGAAATTGGGAGGGGATTATTACTCGAATTTGGCCTAATACGAAGTATCTTGATGTTATTGTGACTGGTGCAATGGCGCAATACATCCCGATACTCGATTATTACAGTAACAATTTGCCAAAAACATGTACGATGTATGCTTCATCTGAATGTTACTTTGGGTTAAATTTAACCCCAATGGTGAAACCATCTGAGGTTTGTTACACTATCATGCCAAACATGGGCTACTTCGAGTTTATCCCACATGATCCAACGAATCCCATGACGATTTCATGTGATTCGCCACCTCATCTTCCTGATCTTGCTGATTTGGAGCTAGGAAAAGAGTACGAGCTCGTGATTTCGACGTACTCAGGCCTATCTAGGTACCGTGTTGGCGACATTCTTCAAGTCAAGGGATTCCATAACTGCGTGCCAATGTTCAAATTTATTAGAAGGAAGAATGTTTTACTAAGCATCGATGCTGATAAAACCGACGAAACCGAGCTGCAGACAGCTGTTGAAAATGCTTCCGAGCTTTTAAAAGAATTCAACACGACCGTGGTCGAGTACACTAGCTTTGGCGACACTAAAACAATTCCAGGACATTATGTTATCTACTGGGAGCTGTTAATGAAAGATCCCGGGTATGGGCCTACGGACGATGTCTTGGATCGATGTTGTTTGGCTATGGAGGAATGTTTAAACTCGGTTTATCGACAAAGTCGAGTTGCAGATCAATCGATCGGCCCCTTAGAGATTCGTATTGTGAAGAGTGGTACATTTGAAGAGTTGATGGACTACGCAATCTCTAGAGGCGCGTCTATTAACCAATACAAGGTTCCAAGATGTGTTAGCTTCACACCAATCATGGAACTACTCGACTCTAGAATCGTGTCGACTCACTTTAGTCCAGCTGCACCAAACTGGACTTCCGAACGACGTTTTTAGTTTTAAAAACGTTGCTTTAGCATAATAGTAGGGTGATAATTGTGGTTAATTCACCAACCAAACATGTTTCCTACTATTATGGAGCAAAAAATCTTTTAAAGTCCGAATAGTTTGTTTAAATTTTGAAACTTTAAGGATGTAATGTGTAATATTTAAAGATCTTATGTATGAAATAACGTTTTCGTTTGTCGTATATTGGCGTTTACGTATAAATTTGACTGAAAGATTCTGTTTTGTGGCGAGTGAAATACTCCCTCCATCCCAATTTAATTATTCATATTTCCTTTTTAGCATATCCCAATCTAATTATCTAATACCAAAAATAAATATCGGAGTTTGGGCAAGTTTACTATATTACCCTTTGTTGAAATTAATATTACAAACTTTAAAGAAGTTTTAATTAATTGGTTAAGAGTAAATCTGTCATTTGGCAAAAAAGCAAGAAAGAGAAAGCAGTATTAATTATATTTTTTTTAAACTGTGTATTTTTTGTTGGGGGACAATTATTTTGAAAAGGAAGGAGTAATTTTTTTTAAAAGCAGATTTTGTGTTGTCTCGAGGAGGATCTAGGGGCTTTAATGTAGAATATTTTATTGTTTAAGGAGTTTTAATGGCATTTATATTAATTCAGTGTTTTTATTGTAAAATATTTCATTACATGGTTGATTGGTGTATTATGTGGGTTTTATATGCATGGATTATTATGCACGTGACACTTCTTTTTTATTCTGCAAATTATGTTTGTTTTTAACTTCAATTTTATGTAAGTAAAAGTAACACGATTATATTAATTTGAGTAAACTACACCGTTGGTCCTTGTGGTTTGCGTTGACTGGCGGATATGGTCCTTTGACCAAAAAAATTGCGCCGGTGGTCCTTAAGTCAGAAACGTTATGCACCGTTAGTCCCTTATTCCAAGTGGCCCCACAAACTGATGATAACGCCCGTTATCTATTGGAATTAAAGGGGTAATTTAGTCATTTCAATACTTTATTATCATCTCTCTCTTACCACCAACACCTAGATTTACCATTATTCTATCATCTTCAACACTATACACACACAAGTCAATTCTCTCACCCAGATCCAAACACACCTACAATTCTCTCACCCAGATTTAACCATTATTTATCATCTTCAACACTATACCTACTCGTTGTATATTTTTATGATTTAACCAAACACACCAACACCACCATTTTCCTACAAGAATTGATGAAAATCCAATTCAAGTTCATCACACTTCACCAACCCAGATCCAATTCATAAAAAGGGAAATACAATGGTTAAATCCAAACACACCAACCCAGATCACACGTCACCACCCTCAAACCCTAAATCCCTTTTTATGAATTGTATTCTCACCCTGAAACTGAGATACTGATTACGAAGACTCAGATGGTCCAGCTGAAGTGTGCTGCCTGTGGTTTTGTTTCTGATGTGGACATGAGAGACAAGCTGACATCGTTTATTCTTAAGAATCCACCTTCACATTTATATATCTATCAACTACACAGAACAAAATCTTTCAACAAATCCAAACATTATTTCGGCAAATAAACGACCGGCCAACCACTATCACCTAACAACCACCCTTGTCGGCAAACAATAAAAAGTGGTGTCCGATCTGGTGGTGACCAGATTTGGTGGTGTGTTATCATATTTATCATCTTCTCCACAAACCAAACTACACTCAAACAACACAACCATCATCTTCATTTTTTTCAGATTATTGCAAAAGTCAAAATAAAATACACAAAAAAACCAAAACCACAAATATAAACCCCTCTACCTCCTCATCTTCAAAATAATTGGTGATAATTTCCGGGGGTGGATTTGCAAAGCGGAAGCAGGTGCTTCTGGATCAAACAGCCTAAAGATGACATCAGCATCTTTTCTATTACGATTCAATTAATTGATTGATGAACAAGAAGATGAAATAATAGGGATGAAATGAGATATGAGCGCCTAAAGATGAATGATTTATAAAGATTTGATCTTTTTGTAAAATTTGAGATATCCAGATGGAATTAAGGCCTAAAAATGATGAATAATTTATAAAGATTCAATCTTTTTTTAATAAAATTTATACCCAGATGGAATATAAGCTCAAAAATGATGGATAACTAATAAAGGTTTAATTTTTAAAAAAAAGTAGAGATACCCAGATGGAATTAATGCATAAAATTGATGAATCAGTGTTAAAGGTTAACTTTTTTAAAAAATATTTGAGGTACCCAGATGGATTTTAGGTGTAAAATGATGAATTGGTGTTGAGAATTGATTTTAGAGTAAATTAGAATCAGTGTTTTGGGAAAGATATGATTCTTGCTTTAGATCGAGATGATTTGCTTGAAAGATGATTCTTGCTTTAGATCGAGATGTGTGTTTTGGGAAAGATGATTTGTTGCTTGATGAGTTATATCGATTGAGAGATGAGAAAGATAGATACTGGTATTAGAGTAGGTGAGGTTGGTTGTAGGTAATGAAAATATATGAGTAAATTACATTGTTGGTCCTTGTGTTTTGTGTTTTGTGTTTGTGTTGTGAATTGACCAAATTGCCCCTTTAATTCCAATAGATAACGGGCGTTATCATCAGTTTGTGGGGCCACTTGGAATGAGGGACTAACGGTGCATAACGTTTCTGACTTAAGGACCACCGGCGCAAGTTATTTGGTCAAAGGACCATATCCGCCAGTCAACGCAAACCACAAGGACCAACTGTGTAGTTTACTCTATTAATTTCTAACATAGATATTGTGGAACGTTTTGGTTATAGTTCGATTGAGATATTTATGTATTGAATGTGTTTAGCATGCGGAATCTACTACAACACACTTTAAAAGAACACAAGGTGGTGAGTTTAAGTAAATGTGTGAATGCAATGAACAACGAACACAACTTTATTTAGAACAAAACGATTCAATATTATTGATGAAATAATACGGATGATCTAAATATCACCAGGATTACAAAGTAATCTTGAATCTAAGATTGTAAAAGGATTTGTGATTCGAAGTAACTAAGTTACTTGAGAGATAGTTTGGTTTGTGGTTATTAGTTGTGAAAGATGCATGTATGAAGAAGTGACAAAGATATCCTTTTATAAGATAAGGATATCTTATTACATGTTGTCAAGTAGATGAATATAATACTATACTTTGACTATATTAGCGCCTACAATTAAATACAACTACCCATGTACACTCTGATATATTCTTCTGTCACCACAGAAGACTAATCTACTTCTACATAACGTATAACAATGTACAAAGACTAATAATTCAACTAAATATCTATTACAAAATATCTAATCGACTTGACATAAGCTTGGCAGGCTCTTCATTAGCTAGCAGTACCTTCTACCCAGAAGATACTGGTAGAACATCTTCGTACACAACAAAATCAACTAGCAGACTCTTCTCATCATTGGCAGGCTCTTTGACTTTGATCATTTTATTCCCAACAATCCTCCCCTAAACTTGTTATTTCCATTAAAATACACAAGTTTCTGATGAATAAAATACATACCTTGAGGATTTGAGAACTCTTCCAAAAACCTTACTTTCTATCCTTCCTTTTTCTTTCATATTGCTCAGATATGCTCCTCAGCAAACTCTGAACAATCTCTGAGTTTTCTTCATCCTTGTCACACCTTAATCTCTTGGAGATCATAGCTTTAAGCACTTCATAGCTAAGAGGATACTCTTTCTCAGCTAACATAAAAAGTTCTATCCCACTCTGTGTGAAAAGATGATGAGTATGGCTATGACTTAGAAATTCCCAAGTTGTTGAAGGATCATAATAGGGAAATTTCCAATGAACATCTTTGGGATCAGGATCGAACATCCTATTGAATTCCACCCAAAGCTCTTGTTCCTTAGCATCTGTACTAGAATTTGTGGCTAACCTAATCTGCACTAGATTCCACAATTCTTCCAAATCTGCTCTATCAGATGCTCTAACTAAATTTTCAAAATTCTTGAAGATAGCAGACTGTCCCCCAACCCTTAATATTTTCCATGACTTACCAAATCTATCATGGTGTATTTCCCAATCAATTATAGGGTGTCTAGACCTAATTGGATCAGCATGAATGATAGTAGGTAAAGTAATCAACATTTTACTTACTTGCCCTTGATCCAATTTTGCTACTTCTTTCTTCTGAGCATCTTCCTTCTTCTTTGATGGGAGTACATCAGATGGAACATTATAGTAAAGATTCTTGTAGGCTTGAAGATATAAAAAGAAGATTTCATCAGCAGATTTCTTCTTAAGTTGATAATCAGTCCAATTTGCCTGATTCTTCAAAAATTTCTTCATAAAGATTGTTTGATCTTTGTTAGTTTTGCCCACTTTAAAACCTCTCTTCTGACTTTCCTTCATCTTCTCAAAAATGTCAGCCAAAGCTGCTTCTTTGTATTTCTTGTTGATGAAAGATTCAAGTGCTTCAGTCTTCTCATCAGAATTGAGTGTCTTGTCATTTACTATATTTGCTGCATGACCTTTCACAATTGGATCATTGTTAATAATCCATAACATCTGTGCATCAAAGGTCTCTTGAGCAATTTGAGTATCAAGAAGAGCTTGAGCAGCTTCTTCAGCTTCTTTCTGCTCTTTCATTTCTTCAAGCATTCTTGAAGCTTCTCTAGCTTTTAACTCTTCTTCTTGAACTCTTTTGGCCTCTTCTTCTCCTAAAGCCATCTGAATTTGCTGAGTTCTTTTTAACTTCTTGGACTTTGGCTCATCTTCAATTAGAATGCCTTTGCCCTTATCCTTTGGAGTTTGTTCTTGTGATGGAGCAGAGGATTGCTCATCAGCAACTAGAATCCTCTTTCTCTTGTACACTCTCTCAGCAGACCCTTTATACCCCATAGCCAATAGCCTTTCTCTCCTGGCAGACTCTTCTTCTGCCCTAGCAGGCTCTTGCCCTGCTCCAACAGGCTCTTCATCATAAACTTGAGTTCCATCATGGAATTCAAATTGAGCCTGTTCCTCCTCTTCTTCCTCATCTTCAGACATATCCTTCCTCCCCTTTTTGGAAGAGTGATCTATCCTATCAGCATCTGACTGTGAAGAACTAGATAAAACAACCTTTGCAGACTTTTTACCTTTTAACTTCTTCACTTCACCCTCCAATCTCTTAACCCTCTTAACCAATTTGATGTTGATCTTAGAAAACTTTTCATTTTGACTTTTAAGAGCTTTCTCTAAGAACTTCACCTTGTTTTTCAACTCTTGCATTGTCTGAGGTGATTGGGTTTGTGATGTATGATGTGGGGATGTTGGTGGTGTTGCTGATGGTACTGGAGATGGTGTTGGTGATTTTTGATGTGTTTGTGAAATGAAACCATGTGAAGAACTAGATGATGGTGTATCAGCAGATGGTGTTGGTTCTTCTGGGTGTTGTGGTACCATTTCATCAAAAAGTGGAACTTCCTCCCCTCTAAAACCAATTCTCATATTTGAAAATACTTTTTGAGAAAGTTTTGGTGTTTCATAAACTGAGTCTGTGGGAAGCAACACATGTTGTAATTTTCCAATGATGCATCCAATGAATCTTGGATACATCAAAATTTTTGTTTTACTATCCACATTGTTTATCAATCCTTCAAAAATATATTTAGAAAAATTGTATTTTCTGTTTGTAGCTAAGCAAATGAGAGCAGAAGCCATGTTGCTACTAAATTGCTCCCAAGAGGTTTTCTTCTGGCTCAAACAGTGAAGGATTGTGTGAATCAAAAATCTCCATTGTGGAGTAAGATGCTTTTTCAGAAAAGTGAGTTTATTGAACTCAGCATGATACCCCATTCTTGTTAAATTTTCAAAAATTTCAGTATCTGGTAACTGACTAATACCATCAGAATCATCCAAATGAAGATGTCTTCTTATGGATGACTCAGTAAGAGTCAAATGTTTACCATCCACTTTGGCTTTTATTCTTTGTTCCCCATTTTCAGAAGTTTTAATTTTAGCAGATTCCCAAAATTGTAAAATTTGTTTTTCATAAATAGTGGGATTGACTAGCAAAGCAAACCTGATGTAGGAGTTGTTTAAAAAGTCCACTACTTGATGAAATGAGGCATTATCCTCTGACTTCTCCAAAAATGCTAACTGATTGTGACGTTGAACAAAGTTTAGATCAATTGTGGAAGCCATAATGAAAATTTTGAATATGATGGTGGGATTGTTTGATAGTACTGGTAGAAGATGAAAGATGTATGTGAATTATGATAATGACTGATGAAAGAAGATATGAGAGAATTACTTTTAACCGACAATAATAAAGATTATAAAAAGAAATTGAAAAGGCGGTTAAAAAGATCTTTTATATGTGAAATATAATATAATATAATCATCAGTAATTTACATAACTACCCTAACGGCTAATTTTAACTACCAGGCCTAAAGGCTAAAACTTTTTCTGACAGGCTCAACGGCTATCTAGCAGTACCTTTTTACTCTAGCAGTACCATTTTTGTACTAGCAGTACCTTTTAAAGTTTTATAAAAATCCCTTATAGTTTTTAGCAAACTATCAGCTATCAACGGATTTGAGTTGTCTTTACCAAAAGCCGTTTGCTTAAGGACTAGTTAACTATTTACAATTAAGTATGGTTAGTTAACAACCATATAGTTTTTGGTAAACTATCAACCATCAACGGATTTGATTTGTCTTTACCAAAAGCCGTTTGCTTAAGGACTAGTCAACTCTTAAGTTTGTAAAAACTTGGTGAGATGAATACCAAAAGCCATGATGGCCCAAAAGATGGTGCAATTTCCTTGGATGGAGGAAATTTAAATCAGGCAATGATGCTGTGTATCTTGGATGATTGGCTCAACAAGTGAAATCATCTAATAGCATGCCTTTGAGTTGAAAACATTTCTTAGTTTGATCTAGATAGAACTTTCTCCTTGAGAAATACTTCATCCCTTCTAGATATGTGATCTAACTCTCTCTTTTTCAACTCTGCATCATCTTGTATGCTTTTGTCTTTTCTTTCATCAATTGGTCTTTCTTCCATTCTGGACTATAAATTCCTCCCCTGAGATTGTTGTTTCTCCTGAAATGAATAAAACTTTTGTTGCCCCTTTTGTTTGAAAGAACTCTTGTTTTGTTATCAACCTGAAATGTGTTAGTTGCAAGCCAAAAGAACAAAGTGTAGAACACTTGATCTATATAATTGTAAACATTCAAGCATTTATATGAACAAAACATAGCAATTTTGTATCAGCAGGACCAATTATGAACTAACAGGACCTTTTGACTAACTAGCAGTACCATGTTAAAAATGCAATACCAGTTAATTTTATGAACAAAAACATATGATTTTCAAAGATTTATCATTCCAATACCTCCTACAAGATATTTGAATCTTCCTAAATCAAAAGCTTTGGTGAGAAGGTCTGCATAATTCTTTTCAGAATCAATTTTAACTACTTGAATTAACCTCTTCTCATTGCAATCCCTTATGAAATGGTGTCTGATTTCAATATGTTTTGTTTTTGAGTGTTGAACTGGGTTTTTAATGATACAAATAGTACTGCTATTGTCAATATAAA
Organism: Artemisia tridentata subsp. tridentata; assembly: GCA_021014915.2. NCBI lineage: Eukaryota > Viridiplantae > Streptophyta > Magnoliopsida > Asterales > Asteraceae > Artemisia > Artemisia tridentata. The sequence goes on along the minus strand of CP139504.1, from coordinate 157,155,717 downwards.
TAATGGTGTTAAGAAAATTGTACCCATAGTCAAGCATTTGATTTTGGATCCAAAGAACTTGCCCACAACAACTTGCACCAGCAACATATTCTGCTTCAGTTGTAGAGTTGGCCACCATTGTTTGTTTCTTGCATTGCCAAGAGATTAGTCTGCAACCAAGAAATTGACATCCACCAGTTGTGGATTTTCTGTCTAGTGTTGCACCAGCATAGTCACTATCCGAATAAGCCATCAATTCAAAAGATGATTCCCTTGGATACCAAAGACCCAACCTAGGTTGACCCTTAAGATATCTAAAGATTCTTTTGACTGCTGTGAGATGAGAGATTTTGGGATGTATTTGAAACCTTGCACACACACATACTGAGAACATGATATCTGGTCTTGATGATGTAAGATACATCAAAGATCCAATCATAGACCTATAATTGTGCAAATCCATATCTTCTCCTTCAGCATCCTTGAGTAGCCCTTTGTCTGGATCCATTGGTGTACTTGCAACCTTAGAATCAGCAAAATTGAATTTCCTTAAGATCTCTGCTACATACTTATCTTGGCTGATAAATATGCCTTCTTTGGATTGTTTCACTTGGAGACCTAAAAAGAAAGTAAGTTCCCCCATGGAACTCATTTCAAACTTACTGTGCATAAGTTTTTCAAATTCTACACACAAGCCTTGGTTTGTTGATCCAAAGATTATGTCATCAACATAAATCTGCACTAACAAGATGTCTTTCTTTGTCCTTTTGATGAACAAAGTTGGATCAATCCTGCCTCTTTGGAATCCACTTTTTAGTAGAAAACAAGCCAATGTTTCATACCATGCCCTTGGAGCTTGATGTAGGCCATACAAAGCCTTGGTAACCTTGTAAACTTTATCTGGATACTCAGCATCAATGAAGCCTGGAGGTTGAGATACATATACTGGTTCTTCAATTTCACCATACAAAAATGCACTCTTAACATCCATTTGATAGACAGTGAAGCCTATGAATGAAGCATAGGCTAAGAAAAGCCTAATTGCTTCAAGTCTTGCAACTGGAGCAAACACTTCTTCATAATCTACCCCTTCCTCTTGAGTATATCCTTGTGCTACCAATCTAGCCTTGTTCCTGATCACTATACCCCTTTCATCCTTCTTGTTTCTGAACACCCATTTGGTTCCAATTGCCCTATGACCTCTGGGCAAATCAACCAATATCCAAACCTTCTGAATCTTGAATTGGAGAAGCTCTTCTTGCATAGCTTCCACCCAACTTGTATCATCTAAAGCTTTGTTTATGTTCTTGGGTTCAGCCTGAGATAGAAAACATGAAAACAGGCATATATTGGAATTATCATTATTCTTTTCTTCATAAATAGAGGAGATTAACCCTTCTTCATCTGAGGATAAGACTTGAGATAAACCAACTTGAGATCTTGTTCTAACACCAGAAGTTATGCTTCCAATCACATCATCAGATGAGTGATCTTTTAGAATTCTAGTGTTTGGTGTTTTAGGAACTTCATATGTAGTTGGAAGATTGCTAATCCCAACCTCTTCTTGAAAAGAATCATCTATTTGAACATTCAATGGCTCAGCAGTACCAATACTTGTACTAGCAGGACCATCTGAAGAACTGGCAGTACCATTGTCATTAGCACCACTTTCTTGATTCTCTTGATTCTGAGTTCCTTGATCTTCTTCATTGCCTTCATTTCTTGTGTTTGAAGGTCCTTCTTGACTTGAAGATAGATCCAAACTTTTCCAAATTGGCATCCAGATGAAATCTTGATCTTTAGGAGCTTCAACATTTTCTTTAGAACCTGCATTATTATTAGCATGTGTACCTGAAACAGGCACATAATTCATAGATTCTGAGAGCCTATCAACATCAAACATCCAATCTGGTCCAACTCCTTTCACATTTGCTAGTTTCTCTTGAAACTCTATGTGAAGATTCTCTTCTACTAGCCTAGTGCAAGTGTTGAACACTCTATAGGCCTTACTCTGCAAGGAATACCCTATCAAAAAGCCAACATCTGCTTTTCCATCAAATTTGCCTAAATGATCTTTGGTATTGAGAATAGTAACCTGACAACCAAAAGGTCTCATAAAACTTAAAGATGGTTTTCTACCAAAGAAAAGTTCATAAGGTGTTTTTCTATGTGGTTTTGTCACAAGAACCCTGTTTTGTACATAACAAGCAGTACCAACTGCTTCAGCCCAAAATGAAATAGGCAACTTAGAGTCTACTAACATAGTTCTAGCAGCCTCTATAAGTGTTCTATTCTTTCTTTCTGCTACTCCATTTTGCTGAGGTGTTCTAGCTACACTAAACTCTCTTTTTATGCCTTTTTCCTTGCAAAAGTCATCCATAACTCTATTCTTGAACTCTGTCCCATTGTCACACCTGATGATTTTGACTTTCTTATCAGATTGGTTTTCTACCTCAGTGATATAGGTTTTAAGTATCTCACTAGTTTCATGTTTAGATCTTAAGAAGAAAACCCATGAAAATCTGCTATAGTCATCAGTAACAACCAGACAATATTTCTTTCCATTCAAGCTACACACATTAGTAGGACCAAAGAGATCCATATGAAGCATATGTAAAGCCTGAGAAATAGAGTTTTGGGTCTTGGGCTTACAAGAAGCTCTATGTTGTTTGCCTTTTAGACAGTCAACACAAGTTTGGTCGTTTTGGAAAATCTTTTTGGGTAAACCTCTTACTAAATCATATTTTGCAATAGTGTTGATTGTTTTAAAGTTTACATGACCAAGCCTTCTATGCCAAATCATAGATTCATCCAATGAGGCCTTTGCTACCAAACAAGTTAAACCTTCCTTGGGATCAATGTTCTTTAAATTGACAACATACATATTGTTCCTTTTTGGAATTTTAAGAAGGATCTGACTCTCATCAGGCATCTTAAAATCAGAAGAAAGAACCATACATTCATTGTCAGTAAATAGAACATTGTTCTTTTTGTCACACATTTGTGAGACACTAAGAAGATTAAACTGAAGTTCTTTCACAAAATACACATTTTCAAAATCTATTTTACTGGTTTTGATAGTACCTTTACCAGTGATCTTTCCTTTTATTCCTCCCCCAAAGGTAACATATCCTCCATCTAAAGTTTTGAAGTCTGAGAGGAATGACATGTTGCCTGTCATGTGCCTTGAACACCCACTATCAACATATCCTTGATCTTCAATATCAGTTGAATGTTCCTGCACATGAATAAACATATTAGTTTCCTTGGGGTACCCAAGCCATGACAGACTTGGGTTTGCCTCTTGCATCAATGAAGTCAAACCTTTTCAGGATTGTTGATGCACCTTTAGATTGGATTGGTTTCCAAATCCAACATGCTGAGGACTTAACAGCACTTTCCCTTTTAATCCATTGTGTGGTCTTTGGTCTATCAGTACCAATTTTGGCAATACCAACTTTGGCAGTACCATGTGGTCTAGCAGGACCTTTTGGTCTAGCAGGACCTTTGGTTTTTGGACTCCAAACTTTTGTTTTGACCACATTTATCTTTTGAATAGGATTCTTCTCAACTTTTGGTACAGATTTATAAGTGTTTCTTGTACCCTTATCAGTTGGTTTTGCAATAACAGGCTTATCTTGTCTAACAGTATGTTTAACATTTGTGGTGTTAGACTTAACAAAACTTTTTCTGGGGTGATTAACATTTGTTTTAGCTTTTGATTTACTCCCAGAAACCCATTTATTACAATAAGCATGAAGATGTTTAAAGCTACCACAATAATAACAAGCTTTATTAAACATAACAAAGTCATCACCTAATTGTTGTGATTTAAGGTTGTTCCAATTTCTTTGGCTTCCCCTAGGTTTGTTATTACATTTTTCACAACTTTCAACTGTCTTTAAAACAGTTTTGGCTTTAGCTTTTACTTCTACTTTCTTAGGACTGGTTGGTCCTACTTTGATTCCTTTAATAGGAATAGTCTCATCTTCATCATCATCAGATACCCAATCCTCAATAATTAGGACATCTGGTCTCTTCTCAGTGAGTACCTTGGAGAGTGAGACATTCTTAGCACCCTCAGAAGGTTCACTTATCACTTCAGGCTTAGCTAATGGTTTTGCAACAAATTCATGTAAACCTGATGCAGCAAGATCACTACCTTGTGGACAAGGAATTCCTCTATAAGGAGGTGGACATTTGTTGTATCCTATCCCTGATTTTATCCTCTTATTCATCTGATTCTCTACTATACTCCTAGTACACTCAGAAGAATTTTCCAATTTAGTAACAGTCAGTTGAATATTGTCTCTAGCTAATGTCACTTTAGTGCACTCATTTCTTACCATTTCTATTTCTATATCTTTCAAAAATATTTGTCTATGAAGAGCATTTTTGGCATCTGTAAAGGTAAGTTCATTTTCTCTATAGTGAGTGATTTGTTTTTCTAGCTTAGACATACCACACTTATGGTCAAATAGAGCTTGATTGGTTTTTCTTTCTACTATTGTGAGTTCATCAAAGCATTTTCTTAAAGTTTGCAATTCTTTAAATGCTTCACATGTATTTGAACATTTAGAAATTATTACCTCAGGAGTGGAGAATGCCATCAAGGCCAATTCATCAGAAGTTGACTCATCTTCACCCATGAAACTCCAATCAAAACCCATGCCATCTATAGCAACCATTGCTTTTGGCTCAGCAACTTCAACAACCTTACTCTTGCTTTCAAAGCTTCCTTTCTTCTCAAAGCTTCCTTGGTTTCTATTGTCAAACCCTCTACCTCTGTCATCCTGCCTCTTAGGTCTTCTACACTCTCTAGAGTAGTGACCTTTCATGTGGCAGTTGTAACACTCCACCTTTGACTTATCATAGCCAGCAGGCTCACTTCCATCTATCAGTATCTTCTTGCCAGTCCTCATCATCAACTGCTTAGCTCTAATGCTTAAAAGTGAAAGTTGCCACTTTAGGTCCATTACTTCAAGATCATCAGGATGAATCTCTTGAAGGTCTTCAAATGTTAATACAGACCCATTGTGTTGAGATGTAAGAAAAGCACACCCAATTGTTTCATCCAAAATGGACTTGGTGCTACTAGAAGTACTAGCAGTACCAAAGGTTGTGTTAGCAGTACCTTCTTCTCTGCCACCTTTGTCTTCATGATCAACCTTTGAGATGTTTGGGGATGAAACAAATGCCATATTTCCTGAGCTTGACCCAGTAGTCTTCTTAACTTCATGTTCTACAATCTTGAAATTGTTGTAGAGATCATTGAGACTCATCTGGTCAATATCTGACTTGTTCTTCCATACAATGACATGCATAGACCATTCTGAAGGTAAACTCCTAAGAAATTTAGAGTTTAGATCTTCTTGAGTTATCATCACTTCATGGATGGCTAACTGACTTGCAAGCTTCTGAAGTCTATTGAACATACTGTCCAAAGACTCATTGGTTGTGGCTGTGAAGTTCTCAAATTGTTGTTTGAGAAGTGTCTTTTGTGTTTTCTTGGTAGCATCATTACCACCAAACCTAGCCACAATAGCTTCAAAGAGGGTTTTGGCATCTTTGTATTTGTTAAAAATCAGAAGTTGATCATTTGGAATAGTCATCAGTAACATACTCCTTGCCTTGAGATCATTTTTCTTCTGAATTCTTTCATCTGCATTTGATGGTTGGTTTTGTATTGTTGATACAAGAGCATCATTTACTGTTGATGTGGTGATTTGGGGTTTAAATGAATTGCCTTGTTCAATAATCTCCCAAAGTGCATAGTCCTGCACTTGAAAGTATTGTTCAACCCTGAGTCGCCACATTTCAAACTCATTTTGTTTCAGTAATGGAAGTTTAGCTGCAACATTTGTCTGAATATGTTCAACATCCATTTTTCTTTTAAATTTGTAAATATCAAGCCTAGCTCTGATACCACTTGTGGAACGTTTTGGTTATAGTTCGATTGAGATATTTATGTATTGAATGTGTTTAGCATGCGGAATCTACTACAACACACTTTAAAAGAACACAAGGTGGTGAGTTTAAGTAAATGTGTGAATGCAATGAACAACGAACACAACTTTGTTTAGAACAAAACGATTCAATATTATTGATGAAATAATACGGATGATCTAAATATCACCAGGATTACAAAGTAATCTTGAATCTAAGATTGTAAAAGGATTTGTGATTCGAAGTAACTAAGTTACTTGAGAGATAGTTTGGTTTGTGGTTATTAGTTGTGAAAGATGCATGTATGAAGAAGTGACAAAGATATCCTTTTATAAGATAAGGATATCTTATTACATGTTGTCAAGTAGATGAATATAATACTATACTTTGACTATATTAGCGCCTACAATTAAATACAACTACCCATGTACACTCTGATATATTCTTCTGTCACCACAGAAGACTAATCTACTTCTACATAACGTATAACAATGTACAAAGACTAATAATTCAACTAAATATCTATTACAAAATATCTAATCGACTTGACATAAGCTTGGCAGGCTCTTCATTAGCTAGCAGTACCTTCTACCCAGAAGATACTGGTAGAACATCTTCGTACACAACAAAATCAACTAGCAGGCTCTTCTCATCATTGGCAGGCTCTTTGACTTTGATCATTTTATTCCCAACAGATATGTAATTTAATATTTTGTGTTCATTATTCACCGGAAGATAACCATCGCACAACGGCGACGGTGTATAATAGTGTTGATTTGTGTGTGCAACAATTTTTATGTATATACATATATATATATGAGTGTGAAGTAAATGATAATGAGAAATGTTAGTGGTTTAATCTATAGTTAGTATTTGTATATTTAATAAATTGCATTGACTATTATAAGTAAGAATATTTTAGTAAAATAACATTATATATTTTTTAAATTTTAAACAAATATATTTTCTCTTTTATAGAATACAAATATAAAGGTGAGTTCAATTAAAGACCATAAAAAATAGGGACAAATGCTATCAACTCAATTTTAACAAAAATAAAACAACTAGTTTCATCGCTTTTTTCTTTTTATCAAAACACACTTTAACATTTAAAAAAAATAATAATACATCTCAAAACGTTAATCATTTGACGAAACAAGTTATACGACTACGACAAAAACGGTTAATTATTTTTTAATAAATGGGCACTTTCATATTTTTGACATTTTTTTTTTTTTTTTTGTACATGAGTTTGCATGATATATCAATGTGATATAACATTAATATGTAAGTTCGCTCAGTCAATATGTTATCGTAAAATGAACATAATTATTTGTGTCGAACTCCAAATGACTCACCTTTTATTGTTAAAAATACAAATTTTTAACTTTTCAACCATATATCACACATAATTTTTTAACTTTCAAATTAATGTAGTTTATTCATAGAATTTGAAGAAAATGTATGATTATTTTAATATTCAAACTCGCTTGACATATACATGTGATATAACACTAATTTGCAAATTCGAATACTAAAAATGCTGTCGCAAAATTGAATAAGTATTATTTTTCGGTGCATATAATGGTGAATCTTTTAGAATTGTAAACTAATACTTATGCTCATTTTACGACAACATGTTTTGTGTTCGAACTTACAGATTAGTGTTATATCACAGGTTATATTACAAAGTATAAATATGTCTAAAACATGTTTACGTAAACTTTTACGTAATACATTTTTATATTTGTAATTAACAAAACATTGGGAAATCGTTAACTAGAAATAACGTTTTATGGGATTATTTGTATTAACATGAATATTATTTTACTTTATTTTTCTATTGTCTCTAACTTTTATGAATAAATCTTATTGATTTAGAGTTCAAATATTATGTTTGATATGTATGGTTGGAAAGCTAAGGATGTATATTTTTTAGTTCAGAAAATGGTGAATCCTTCGGAGTTTTATACAAATAATTATGCTCATTTTACGACAGCATGTTGAAGTGTTCGAACTTAAAATTTACTGTTATATCACATGTAATTATCAAGCAAGTGTGACTATAAAAGAAATTATTCTATTTTCTCTAACTTGTATGAATAAACTGTATTGATTTCAAGATTAAAACTTATGTGTGATATATGATCGGAAAGCTAAGGATGTCTATTTTCAATGCCAGAAACGATGAATCATTAGACGTTCTACACAAATACATATGTCCATTTTACGACAGCATGTTGAGAGTCCGAACTTACGGATTAGTGTTAAATCACATTTGATATATAAAGCAAAATATTGTATCAGATTAAAAAAAAAAAAAAAAAAAAAAAAAAAAAGTTTATCGAAAATATATGAAAGTGTATATCGATTAAAAGATAATTAAATGTTTGTCGTGATGGTGTAATTTATGTAGGTTAACGATTTTGATTTTTGAGATATGTATAATTTAAAAATAAATAAATAAAGTGGAAGGTGGTTTTAGTTAAAGCTATCAATTAATTTTTTCTTTTTATTCTTTTACAAAATAAATGGTTAAGATTTACCTCATGTATGAAAATATTTATTCATATAAAAAGTGAAAACATAACTTTTCCCTCATCTTTAATATTTTATAAAATATATTTTTTATATTATCAGATTCAATAAAAATGAGCAAAGAAATGTAGATAAATAGATGGCTACATTGTAGGTACAGTTTTTAATAAATGTAAAATACAACTTAACCAATGGTCACATCGATGTAAAAGTAGTAACATACTAACATCTATTCGTATATTGTATAAAACTCCTTTCGAAAACCGAATATATGAGAAAATGCAAACATAGCAAATCTTTTTTGCATGTTTTCCATTTTAACTTTAACAACCACATGTGATTGCTCACTTGCCTTTCACTTTCCTAGTAAAGCTGATTCCCCTTTTGCTTGTCGCCACTAAACTTTGTTTTTTCCGCACACAAATCATATTGAGAATGGAAAATAGCTAGATGAAAAGAGCAAATTTTGGGAATACCCAGTAGCCAACGAGTTAACCTTTCTAGAAAGGAATATTTTTTATTTTTGAAAAATAGATGTGGGTTACTCATTACATGTTTTGTCTTTATTATGTCTTATTATAAATGACATATATACCCTCTTCTTCATCTTCTCAATACCAAACCACTTCACCTTCTTCGGCGACCACCACCAACCTCCGGCCACCACACTACTTCACCAACCTCCGGCCATCATCACCACCAACCTACTACGACCACCACCAAAACGCAACCCCATATCAAGATTCGACCAAAAAAATTGTTATCCACAAATTAAACATGATAGAGTATTTGTAAATGCTTTCCAAACAAATCCCCTCAATCAATTGATAAAAACAATGACTAAAACTCATACCCAATTTCTTGATATAAACCCTAGATCCAAAATTAATCACAGAAATAATATAGATTTAAATAAGTGGACATGTTGGCATTAACATCAACAGCATGTTATCGAAGAACTCCACTAATGCTGGATTTTTCGTTGATGGGAATTCGACAAAACAAGATCTTAATTTGAGATGTGGGAAAAAAATTCAAGCGTGGATAGATTATGATGCTTTGAAAACCCAACTAAATGTCACTCTTTCAATGTCTTCAGAAAAACCAAATATGCCAATCTTGTCTGTTCCAGTGGATCTGTCATCCGTTTTTCAAGATTTCATGTATGTGGGATTTTCAGCCTCAACAGGTGTTCTTGCCAGCTCTCATTATGTCTTCGGTTGGAGCTTTAATACGAGCAGAAATGCTCAATCTTTGGATCTAAATAATTGAATGTAAGTCGATCTACCAGTGGGTTTTAATGGTGGTGAATTGGTGATGGGTGGTAGATATATATGTAATAAGAAATGAAGAAGAGGGTATATATGTAATTTAAAACAAGGCATACTAAAGACAAAATTGTTCTACATGGGACACGTGTGATAATTTTAACTCAAATCCAAGGTAGCCCAAATCCAAAGTAGCCCATGTCTATTTTTTGAAGAAAAAAAAATATTCCTGTCTAAAAAAGGTGCACCCGTTGGGCGAACAGGGCATTTTCAGAATTTTCTCAGATGAAAAAGTTTGTTGTTCTTTATTGTTGTATGTTGTACTTCCAACTAGGATTTCAACTCACGCGTTGCGGCGAAGTATTTTGTATACGATGTTACTCTATGTGTTTGAAGACTATTTATTTATTTTTATTTTTTTGGTAAATACAGCGAATGCTAATAATCTGTGTCTAAGAGTTATGAACATAACACAAATCAACATCTAATCCTGAACATAACAAAATTCAAGTAAACAATATAAAAAACTGTGACGTTATCAAAGAATTACAAACACAACATATCCACAAATCCAAGAATAGCATAAAAACAAAAAACAAACGCAATTTGAGAATATACATATCGTTAAAAAGTAAACAAAATAATCACATTCAATATCCATAATTATAAAAATTAAAAATTAAAATAACCATAATGAGTACACATACAAAAAATAACGTATAAAAAAAATTCCATAACATAATCATCGAAATCAACATGCTTATTATTTTTTACAGTATTATTTTCAAGTTCTTCAATATCATTGAACGGAACCCTTTTACTGCTTTCTCACACATATCAAGAGCTACACTTCGAAGTTTCATAGTTCTTTTGCGAGCTAAAATATCTCTAATTTTCTGTAAATAAATTGTAAAACAAATATTAACGGAAGTACTCTCGTAATTATCTTCATTGTATACATCACTATCGTCATAATCATCTTCGTCTATATCATCATCGCTATTGTCATAGTCGTTATCGTCTATATCATCATTACCGATGATATCTACATCGTCTCCCTAACTCTTATAATCTCGTATTTTCATTCTCCATGTCACCTGTGATAATAATAGCAATTTTAGTTGTACATTGTAATGGAATCATTAGTGTTGTTGATCGTTACAGTACATAATGATAAGATCACAACTTTAATTATCACAATAATTATTGTAAAACATTATGCTTATACATGTTCTTCATTTATCTCAGTCATCTCCTCACAATAATTATCACAATTAACGGAAGTACTCTCGTAATTTCTTTAAGTGATGTTTTGTTGTTTGAACATACCGTTGGTTTCGCCTGTTACACTTGTAAGGTTTCCTGCAAACCGGTGTTCTTTTGCAACCTTAATATTCCTGCAATGTAATTAAACTGTTTTGATTTCATGTGTAAACTAATTAAATAAAACCACGTACTCGTAGGGTATTAATCAGTATGCATTCTTCTTCTTTGCCGTCATCCGCATCTGAAATACATGTTGATCGTTTATAATGAAGACATGGCTTAATTGTTGAAAAAAATAAAAAATAAAATAAAATAAAAAACACACTATGTTGGGAATTAAATGTTTATGACTTAGTACTGTTGGAAGATTACACTAACAGTACAAACTGTTAGTTTATAACTGAAGACTGCTGAAGAAACAACTAACAGTACAAACTGTCAAGTTAGTACTGCTAGTTGTAATGAAGGTACTGCTGCATGAATAACTGCTTTAGAAGATATTGTAGAGGATAAGTATGGAATGGATATTTTGTATATTACAATTAGTTAGAAATATATGGTAGAATACTTATCTTGTAAAGGACTCCTTATGTCTATAAAAGGAGATCCTAGGTTAAATGTTATGTACATCAGTCGAATATAGTTTTGTTAAGATTCAAGGTCTTTGTAACCCTAGTGATATTGAGATCACTCGTATTATTCTTGAATAATATTAAATCGTTTGAAGTTAAACAATGTGTTCATTATTCATATTGCAATACTGTTACATCAACCAAAACCTTCTAAAGTATTGTTAAGTAGATTTCGTATACTTAACAATATAACCTCAAAGTATCTTAAACACATCATAAAGGAGTAACATCCTAAGTGTTTGAAATCCTCTCAAGTGGTGTCAGAGCCATGTTGATACTTTGATTTTAGAAGAACTCTTTTTGAAGATAATGGACATGGAGACTACACAGATTAACATGGCTGCTAAACTACCTATGCTGAAGCAAAACGACTTTGAGATGTGGAGGCTGCAGATAGAACAGTACTTCTAGGTGCAGGACTATGCACTCTGGGAGATTGTTGAAGAAAGAAACTCCTTTAAACCTACCACATCTGTATCAACAGTTGATGGTAAAGAAGAGACTGTTGTGCAAACCTCTCCAGTGACTGCAGAAGAGAAGCTGCAAAAGAAAAATGATGTCAAGGCTAGGTGTAACACCCCGACCCGACAAGGGTAGAGATGTCACAAAAATGGTGACACATCAGAAACATACACAAGCATACATCTTCAATAATACAAAGGAATACAAACGTTACAAGAAATTACAGGGAAATACAAAATTTACAAAGGAATAAATACTAAGTCCGAAAATCTAAGTTCTTCTAATCATCTCTATAACAAAATAACTATCACAGTGTAGTCTTCTAAGTCCAATGGTACTCTCCGCTCATACCCAGCTTCCTACTAAAAACCTGCCGCAGGAAAAGAAATGCGGCTGAGCTACGAGAGCTCAGTGAACAGATATAACGGTAACAAAGCAGTAATAAAGAATAGTGAACAGTAATTGAAATACGAATCAATCAGAGTTATGGCATAAGAAAAGGTAACAGTAATGAGAAGTACAAGGGTATAAGGTGTAGGAAAACAGTAATCCTCTACGAGCCCAGTAACAGTAACAGTAACAGTATCATCATGTAGCCGTATAGAGGGGAGACCTCTCAGTAATCAGTAAATATGAGGGGAGTCCTCAAACAGTAAATTGGAGTAGCTAGCTCCCAGTAGTGTGAAAGACGTGTATCGCACACACCATCAGTCACCAGTAATAACAGTAATCAGTAATCAGTAATCAGTACAGTTCTAGGATGCATCCATACGCCCCAGGTGGCCATAAACCTCCCAACACACCAAATAAAATATAGTCAGGGACGGAACAGGTCATCACTCTCCTGCCCTAGAGTCATGCCATCGGTGCATCAATGACATGGTCATGAAACCCTCATGACTAGTTATGGCTCGTAGTATCAAACTGTGGGTCAGTGGTCAAGTATCAGTATTCAGTATTCAGTATTCAGTTTAGTTTCATAGGTCAATATCCATTTCAGTATATCAGAAAGTTCATATCAGATGGTTCAATAACAGAAGGGTCAATAACAGTAGGTTCAATATCAGAGAGGTTCAATATCAGTAGGTTCAGTATCAGTGGGTTTAGTACCAGAAAGATTCAATATCAGAAAGGTCAATATCAGAAAGTTTAGGTTCATAGAAAAGATCTTAATTCAAGGTTTCATATTAAGCTTATATTTAAAAATAATCTTTCAGTGACTTTCATAAATGATGTTTAATAAAACCCTTTTTATAAAGATAGTCCTTAAAAGAGATTTTCATAAAGTCTTTAGTGCAGTTTCAATTTAAAATTAGTATGACATTGTATTCAAAAGCTTTTCTCAAAAACATTTTCATATCATCAAGGAAAGTTCCAATTCCAGTTATAATGTCAAAATGAATCTTCAGGGTATTCAGGGGTTTGCATATTCAGGTCATAAGATGAAGATCGGATCATGTCAGGTATCAAAGGAATTAAAACAGGGTTCAGTTTATCAAAGGAACTCAGAAATCAAGTATCATGTCAGGAAGGTTCAAGTAAAGGGGATCATAGCAGTGGCATTAATACAGAGACCGACAGATCAGAAAATAAAAGAGGTCATGAGAAACCTGTGAGAAGGTTCAGAATATCTGTACCTTATACCGCAAGTACACAACAGAACAATAAGGGTCGGAAGCAAACTCCATCTTCATCGGATCTACACGAATTCATGATCATCTTATTAATAACTTATTTTAAATCGGATTGCTCATTTTAGTCGGCTTTCCATTTTTGTAATTTTCTATATTTATCACGTTTTCTGATATTTTAACGTTTAGGGTTAAAAATGCCAATTAGATAATTTTAGACTTTATATGATAATTATTTTAGCTTAGGGTTAAGATGACACCTTTAGTAATTTTAGGGTTTAATGGGTCTAAATTGTAAAGTATAGGTGAAATATGAACTTAGTTGAATTTAGGCTACCATGTTGTGTGCATTGTTTACCATTTCAACAGCCAAGAAAGTCTCACATCACTGTCCTATGATGTGATGATTCGAAAGTAGGGCCAGCAAGCAAAGAAAAATACCCATGCTATGTGAATTTGATTCGAAAGGAACACAGAAAAGGAACTCACCATTTTCCACGATTATAAAACTCACTTGGCATAGCTCCTATATATGCTTCAATTAATTTTCAACTAACCATGCATGCACTCTCATTCTTTTTTGCATGACATAAACTGAAAACGAATTGCACACAAGGCAGCCCTACACGATCCGATTCACTCACACGACTACAAATAAGTGAACGTTTTCAAAACCATGCCGACGTGAAAGACACACGACACAACACACCACATATATCCCTCGACACAAAATGAACTCGCGACCCTTCTTTTGTTTATTTGATGTTATTTGGAACAGAGAAAAACTAAGCATGATTACCCTTTTTCCAGTCCATCGACGCAGCCAAAGGACTCATGAAATCACAGTTCTTTCGACCCACACTAGACCCCACACGATCCTCACACAAGACCCATTTCTTTCGCATGAGACTCGACCCATTTCACAGCCACACGACACTCATAATTACTACATAAAATCATGGACTCCTATTCTACTCCACAAACACACTATATTTACACACACAGGGTCGAGCGAACTGACCCAAATTTCCATGCATACTACCCGTCGTTTAGACCCATGTTTAACCCTTGTATATAGCCACTCGACACACACTTTAACACACTATTTTTAACACACCAGACCTTCCCCACCACCAGACCAGAAACCCTATTTTCCACAGCCATACACACGACATGAAGCCATACTAAACCCAAGCTGTTAACCACAAAAGCAATTATGTGCGCCCCATGTTAAATTATATGTGTTTAATTCAGGTTTAAGTCACGTTCCAAATAATAGGTTATTCAAGCTTTACCACAGATTCGAACAGAAGGAAGCAACAATTATCGTCATGCATAGGTTTCATAAGTCATGATTTTATGTGACGTCTTTCTTGTAGTAGTCGTACTCAGTTTTGGCGTAGTCATTAAATGATATAAAGACATGATTATATAGTTCTCGTTACATGTTTTACTACTGAAAATAGGGTGTCAATTTCATTTCGAAACAAAAAAAATGAATGATACCTTCGAGGCTGAGGATGACGAGACTATAGAATCTAAGATACAGAACCCACGAAGAAATCCTTTTGAGCCTAATACCACCACGAATCATGTCACCACCTTAGTGAACACCCACGACTAGATCAACAAGATAAGTCCCAACGACCAAGAACACACCATGAACCAGGAACACACGCTTAGAAATCACAACGAAAAGGCCTTCTTTGCTGTTGTGCTGGACCGAACAGGAAGAAGAAGACCAATGGCAGCCGAAGTTTTGTGGTGAGAGTGTTTTTTTTTTTTTTTTTTTTTTTTTTTTCTTTTGAGCCGAACCAAGGAGATGGAGTGGGAGGGATTTTAGGGTTTTGGTTAAAGTGGAAAAGTTATTATCAGTATTAAAGTTTTAGAGGGAAACCGTGTATGTGATTGGAATAAACAGGGTAAGTCAAAATTTTAGGAATAATAGACATATCTTTCACATTAATATGTGCTTATCCCTTTTTATTGATACTTAGCCGAATTTTGGAGATTGTGATACATTTAAATGTCGACTAGCATAGCTTGACTTAGTTGTGCACATTTTACTCATAATGTAAAGTTTTTATTTAGCAGCTAACTTCATTAAATAGCATAGGACATAAATTATCTTAGGTTAAATAAACTTTATGTTACTTATATGATTTCATAAATTCTTAAAAATTTAAATTTAGAGGGCATTTTAGACATTTCGGATTGTGTTAATTTTGGGGTTTTACACTAGGAGCTTGCTGATGATGACCATTCCCAATGATTAACTCTTAAACTTCAGCAAGTACAAGGATGCAAAGTCTTTGTTTAAGGCAATCACTGCTAGGTATGGTGGTAATGAAGCCACCAAGAAGACCCAAAAGACTCTGTTGAAGCAGAACTTTGAAAACTTTAGTGCAACCAGTAATGAGTCTTTGGATCATATGTTCAATCGATTGCAGAAGATTGTTAGCCAACTGGCTGTGCTTGGAGTGGAAATCCCTCAAAAAGACCTAAACTCCAAGTTCTTGAGGAGCTTACCTGCTGAATGGGCTATGCATGTGGTGGTCTGGAAGAATAAGCCAGACATTGATACTATGAGCCTCAAGGATCTAGATAGCAACTTCAAGATTGTTGAGCAGGATGTGAAGAAAGCTGGAGGTACTAGTTCAAGCACTGGGAACATGGCTTTTGTGTCATCTCCTAGTAATTCAAGTCCAGATGAAGTGAAAGTGGTTGTAGGAGTTAGTACTGCTAACCCTAGTGTTAGTACTGCTAGCTCATCAAGCAGTACTACTGGTATCCTGAATGATACTACCTATTGTGCTTTCCTGACCAGCCAGAATGATGGGTCAATGCTGACACATAAAGATATCCAGGAGATTAATGATGATGACTTGGAAGAGATGGATCTCAAGTGGCAGATTTCACTTCTTAGCATGAGGGCTAAAATATTCTATCAAAGAACTGGCAAGAAGATCAACATCAGTAGTAATGATACTGCTGGTTTTGACAAATCTAAGGTAGAATGCTACAACTGTCACAAGTTGGGGCATTTTTCAAGAGAATGTAGGAGGCCCAGGCAACAGGATAGCAGGAGCAAGGGTTATGGAAGCAAGCCTAAAGCAGTGGAAGAGCCTGAAACTTCTTCAAAGGCTATGGTAGCTATTGATGGCCTAGGCTATGACTGGAGTTTCATGGCAGATGATGAGGAAGCACCTGCTGATGTGGCACTTATGACCTTCTCTGACTATGAGGTACTATCTACTAAAAGTTGTTCTAAAACATGCACTGCTCTTAAAGAATATGAAACTTTAAAGAAACACTATGATGAGCAGAGGATTGAATTAAACCAAACAACTTATAATTTGTCTAATCACAAAAGAGGTTTAGCAGTCCTAGAAGAACAAATTGTGCATTATAAGAATAATGAGTCTGTTTTCTCTGAGGATATAGCTGTTCTTAAGAGAGACTTGAGTCTTAAAAATGTTGAGATTAGTTTGCTGAAAGCTGAGTTAGATAGAATCATAAAGGCTAAAGAAAATATTCAATTAAGTGTAGATACTTTAGAGTTTGCTTCTAAGGGAGTAAAAAAATCATAGAGTGTCAATTGATTAATAACGCTAAGTCTGGGTTGGGATATAAAACATGTCCACCTCCTCATAGAGGAGTTCCTGCACCCCCAGGAATTGACCTAGAGCATACAGGTTTAACTGAGTTTCAACAACCTAAGTTAGAGTATGGTTGTAAGCCAAAAGAGAATGTAATTACTGATAAACCTGTAGAAGCCAATGAGCCTTTTGAGAGTGCAAGTGACACCTCACTCATTGAGGACAAGGTGTAAACTGATAGGATTTCAGATGCTCCCACTATTGAGGATTGGACATCTGATGATGAAGATCAGGTTGTAGCTGAACCTGATGAGGTAAAGCTAGAAGGAATTCATGTTCCTAAGGTGGTTAGCAATGAAACTGTTAAGCCTACAACAAATGTAAAACCAGTTAGGAAGATAGTTAGGTATGCTGAGATGTATAGGTCCGCAGGCAAGCCAAGAGGTAACCAGATGAATTGGAATGACCTCAAGTCACATCAACTAGGAAGTGACTTTGTCATGTACAAGAAGGCTTGTATCACTTGTGGTTGTTTTGACCACCTAGAGGCTTTTTGTCATAACCATCAGGGAAGAAAGATGGTTACTGGGAACAACAGGGTAACTGGGAACTCAAGTCATATGGTAAGCTCAAACAGGTCTCAAACTTACCCCAATGCTAATAGAATGACACCCAGGGCACTTTTATTGAAGTCTGGCCTAAAACTAATTAGTACTGCTCGACCAGCAGTTAGTACTGCCAGACCTTTTAAAATTGTTTACCCTAGACCAGCAGTTTCAAGTGCAAAATCAACATTTAAATATGCACAACAAACTGTTAAAAGGCCTTTTCAAAAGAAAGCAGTGGTTCAAAAACAATTTTGGAAACCAAAGGCACAAACTGCTAAGCCAGCAGTTAGTACTACAAGCCAAGCAGTTAGTACTGGTGACTCAAAAAACACTACTAGGGATAAAAGGGCTAATGCTGTTAAGGCCTCAGCATGTTGGGTATGGAGACCAATCAAACCCAATAGTGCATCAATTGTATTGAAAAGATTTGACTATATTGATGTACGAGGAAAACCCAAGTCAGTAATGGCTTGGGTACCCCAAGGAAACTAATTTCCTTCTTTTATATGCAGGGACATTCACAGGATGATGATGAACATCAAGGTTATGCAGACAGTGGATGTTCCAGGCACATGACAGGCAACATGTCCTATCTTTCAGACTTTCAACCAATGGATGGAGGATATGTTACCTTTAGGGGATGAATAAGAGGAAGAATTACTGGTAAAGGCACCTTGAAAACCGGTAAATTAGACTTTGAAGATGTGTACTTTGTGCAAGAGCTTAAGTATAACCTGTTTAGTGTCTCACAAATGTGTGACAAAAAGAACAAGGTTCTTTTTACTGACACTGAATGTCTTGTGCTTTCCCCAGACTTTAAGCTTCCTGATGAAAGTCAGGTTCTACTTAAAGTTCCAAGAAAGGGTAACATGTACAATGTTGATATGAAGAAGATTGTTCCTAAAGAGGCCCTTACTTGTCTTGTTGCAAAAACCACATTGGATGAGTCCATGTTATGGCATAGAAGACTTGGTCATATAAATTTTAAAACCATTAATAAAATTGTTAAGGATGGTTTGGTAAGAGGCTTGCCTAAAAAATGTTTTGAAAATGACTAGACTTGTGTTGCCTGTCTCAAAGGCAAACAACACAAGGCTTCTTGTAAGCCCAAGACCCACAACTCTATTGATCAACCTTTGTTTATGCTACATATGAATTTGTTTGGCCCTACATCTGTGAGTAGTATTATGCATAAAAGGTACTGTCTTGTAGTTACTAATGACAATAGTAGATTCACATGGGTTTTCTTTTTAGGCCCTAAGGATGAGACACCTAACATTCTTAAGACATTTATAACTGAGATAGAAAACTTAGTGGATAAGAAAGTAAAAGTTATCAGATGTATCAATGGGACAGAGTTCAAAAATAGAGTTATGGATGAGTTCTGTAAGGAAAAAGGTATTAGAAGAGAGTTTAGTGCTGCTAGAACTCCTCAGCAGAATGGGGTTGCTGAAAGGAGAAATAGAACACTAATAGAAGCTGCTAGAACCATGTTAGTTGACTCTAAGTTGCCCATCACTTTTTGGGCTGAAGCGGTTAATACTGCTTGTTATGTGAAGAACAGAGTTTTAGTAGTTAAACCTCACAACAAGACACCATATGAGCTGTTTAGGGGTAGAACTCCTGCATTAGGATTTCTAAGACCTTTTGGGTGTCATGTAACTATTCTAAATACCTTAGACCATCTAGGAAAATTTGATGGCAAATCTGATGAAGGATTCTTGGTTGGATACTCACTTAATAGCAAAGCCTTTAGAGTATACAACACAAGAACAAGAAAAGTAGAGGAGAACCTGCATATTCAGTTTCTAGAAAATAAATCTAATGTTGCAGGTGAAGGTCCTAAATGGCTATTTGACCTTGATACTCTAACCCAATCAATAAATTATGTGCCAGTTGTTGCAGAAACCTTTTCTAATAATTTTGCATGTTCAGAAGCTGATGATGCAACAAATGAAGCAAGCTTGGGAAAGGAGAAAAATCAAGATCATTTACTGATGCCAATATGGAACAGTGTGGATTCATCTTCAAAGAATGGTGAGCCTTATACTGATGAAGCCAAGGAAGGTATTGAAGATGAAAACAATGAAGATGGAGTTGAAGATCAAGAGAATCAAGAAAATAGTACAAATGAAGTTTGTACTGTTGAAAGGCCTCAAATTGGTACTGCTGGGAAAAATGTTCATACTGCTGGACCATCAGATACTAATTCTGCTGATTTCTCAGAAGATGAGGTGGATATCAACAATCTACCACCCACTTATCCAGTTCTCTCTACTCCATACACCAGGATACATAAAGATCACTCCCTAGATAATGTGATTGGAGACATACAGTCTGGTGTCAAGACAAGAAGACAAACTATGACTTCAGACAAACAAGGGTTTCTTAGTGCTGTTTATGAAGAAAAGAAGCATGAAGATGCCAACACATGTTTGTTTGTGTGTTTCCTCTCACAATCTGAACACAAAAATGTTCTCAAAGCCTTAGAAGACTTAAGCTGGGTAGAAGCAATGCAAGAGGAGCTTCTCCAATTCAAGATTCAGAAGGTTTGGGTACTAGTGGATTTGCCTAAGGGTATGAGGGTAATTGGAACCAAATGGGTTTTCAGAAACATGAGGGATGAAAGGGGTATTGTGATCAGAAACAAGGCTAGGCTTGTAGCCCAGGGGTATACAAAAGAAGAGGGAATAGACTATGAAGAGGTTTTTGCACCAGTGGCCAGGATTGAAGCAATCAGACTGTTCTTAGCTTATGCTTCTTTCATGGGCTTTACTGTTTACCAAATGGATGTTAAAAGTGCCTTTCTGTATGGTACCATTGAGAAGGAGGTGTATATCTCTCAACCTACAGGTTTTGTAGATCCAGAGCATCCTGACAAAGTGTACAAGGTTGTGAAAGCTCTTTATGGACTACATCAGGCTCCAAGGGCATGGTATGAGACTTTGGCTTCTTATTTATTAGAGAATGGATTCCAAAGGGGCAAGATTGATCAGACTCTCTTTATCAAGAAGAACAAGAAGGATATCTTCCTAGTACATGTTTATGTGGATGATGATAACGCTCAAATTGTACATGTTTTTAGGAGCGTTATTGTGGATTTTATGCATATATATTGATCACTTTTATGAACTTATGGTACTTAATGAAGTATAATTTCTATTTTAGGTTCATGGAAGCTCACGACAAAGAAAACTAAGAAAAAGACGAAGAAACGATCAATAAACGAAGATTTATGCATATACGAAGAATTCCCGACAAAAGCGAGTCTCTTGGAGTATATTCGAGAAGATAAAGTCATGAAGTTGTCACTCCAAAGACTTAAAAATAAAGCACAAGAGGGAAAACGAGAAAAGAAATGAAGAAAAGAAGCTAAAATGAAGAAATAATGGAAGACTCGTTGTTCCCGACACACCTCCACCATTTTGGCCATAATTTGAGCATACTAACTCGGATTTAGATGATTCAAGCGGCCACGGAACCGGGAGAGAAGGATCTACAACTTTCGTGTTTATCATTTCTAGCGAAAATGCTCCATCCAATCGGTATTGGCCCGCAACCGATTTGGATGGAGCTAACTTTTTCATCCATCCGATCGGTATGGTCCCGTATCCGATCGAATGGACCAATCTGACCTTCCCAAGTTATTTTTAATGCATAATTAAGTGTCATTAAGCCCCAAGCCCGATCACTTACCTCCATTTACTCCATTTCCTGGTATTTTATGACACTAAGTGCCCAAGTTTCATACTTAGAGGCTAAGGGTTGATTTCTACTATATATATGAGTGCTTAGGCTTGGTTTTCATGGTGAAATTCTACCCTCCACCCTTAAGGACAATTTTCACCAATTTATCTCTCCCAAAAGACCACCAACCTCTGCCATTTTCAGAAGAAGGCTCAAACACATGGAAGAAGGTGTTGGGTATTATTTTCCGGCTTGGTAGAAAGCGTATAGTTGATTGGAGGCTTGAAGTTTGCTATAAATCCTTTACCTTTGCCTACTGTAATTCATACTTTGGGTAAGCCTTGTTACTTTTATATTTCATGATGTTTATGATTACCATGATTGTTGAATCTTTGTGTTTGATTGAAATAACCATGGAATAGTTTTGTATACTTGTTTGGATATTATGATAACTTGTGATAAAGGGATGTTTGGATATTTGTAGTGTTTGTTTGGAATATGATGATAACATCGTATTTGGTTAAATTAGAACTTGTCTTGTTTATTGTCTTGATTAATCATCGTTGAGTCTAAATGTCGAAAGGGTTCTCAATAGTGGTTGATTTAAATTCATTAGTCGACGAATGTTTTGGTCTTGTACTTTGTGACGATTGTATGAGAAACTTAATAAACATAACAAGTGAAAGTTTAATTTAGATTAAGGGTCGAAAGGCATCTTTTGAATATGTGTTCTAATCATTTTTCAAGTAAATGGAACTTCATGAATTAATAACATCAAAGTCTAAAGTTCGAAAGGATTCTTTCTTGTTATAGGCATAAGGCTCATGACATGACCATTTGATTGAGGCTTATTGATGCGTGCGATGTGTCGTTGCGGTTTAGCAGTATTAATGCCTACTCAAGTTTTAAATTTTATTTAGCCGACTTATCAATAACACACACACTTAATGAGCAGTGTACCCGGTCAGTATGAATATAATGGTAAGCAGAGTGTCGATCACTAAGAGTGGAACGTATTATCTAGTTATTCTAATCAGTATTTTAATATCCTAAGTTAGCTGTACAACCTAATCTAACGCAAGGGGGGTTCAGCCTGAGAGACTGGCACGGTTTGGTTATGATTAAATAGTAAACTAAACTAATGAGCACGAATAAGCGATTAGCACACACGTACACAGATAGATACTTGAGATAATAAGAAGATCTGTCCTGATAATTAAGTAGCTTGTCACTTGTTTTATAGCTAGTTTTATATGAAGTGTATATAATTAAACCTTTCTCGTTGGCTCTAATCTTATCGGCGAGTAAACCCTTAATGATTATTTATGTCTATCCTATTTATTTAGCGTCTCTTAAATAGGCGAGGAAGGGGCATGGCGACCCAAGCAATGCTCAGCTAGACACAGAGGTTATCAATGCACTAATAAAAGTCACCAAAGACATCAACATATAAACTTTAATTAATGGGAAAGCAATTTTAAGGGGTGCGCATGATATTCCGTAGTCACATGACATCAGCCCATCAATCCTGATGAATTAAAGTGTACTAATACAATAAAACAAAACTACTTAATGAATTGAATACATGTAGGACCTTCTTACAGCTCTTGTATCTTCGTTCAGGGTGTGTCTTGTGCTGCTAATACGTCTGAATTCGTCTCTGGTTTGGTACTCGTACGTATGGTATCTTGCACTGTCCAACTTCTGAAATTCGTCTGACCTTGGGGTATTTATAGTTTCTGTCTGAGGGTTAGATGCGGCGCATAGGATAAGTAGATGCGGAGCATTGACTTAACTTCGCGTGGGGTCCAAGATTAATATATTCAGGAATATTCGTACACCGCCTTAAGATGCGGCGTAACTCCATTTCTCTATGCGGCGCATGTCCTTTGCTGTCTTGGATTGTAACTTGTGAAATCTTGATAGTGATACGCCGTATGTAAGAAGTATGTTGCGGCGTATCTGGAGCAGAATGATCTTGATCTTGTACATTTCAGTAGACTCTTAACATCTTGCTTGTTTTGCTCCATAATTAGTCCAAAATCGCCAAGTTTCATATAATACTTGTTTTTACCTGAGAATTACAAAAGTAAACATTAACGTATTAATTCTCATATATAATATAATAAAACAAGTCAAATAAATAGGATAAATGATGATAATAAAATGTACTTATTTGAGTTCATCAAATATCCCCCCACTTGAACTTTACTTGTCCCCAAGTAAACCTTAGAATAAATCTTATGAAAATGTATCCTAAAAGATATTAGGATTTATTTTTATATTTAGGCATGTATCCGTTTTGTCATAATTGCACAACCAAACACTTAACGAATTAGAAATAAAATAAAATATTTTGATAAAAGCAAATCTAATCGTTTAACTGTCCAGTCGTGACGAATATTCTATCATAAGCTTGGCAAGTATACGCATCTCCCCCACTAAAGCCAAGGAATAACAAGTCTAAAGCGGTAAAAAGGGTTTGTTGGTTAAGGGTTGATAATCCTTTTTAATCTCTATCGATCTCACATTCCAGAAAAGGCGACAAAATCACAAATACATGATCGAATCCACGACCACGATACTTGCAATTGCTCAAATCCTTAACTCGAATAGGCTAAAGATAGGACCAAGTAATCTTCACCAATAATATTATATCAAAAAGGGCGACAAAATCATAAATAAATAGCCGAATCCACGACTACGATACTTAAGATTGCTCAAATCCCTAATCTCAATAAATCAAATGTTTGGATAAAGAATGATGTAGGGTATGGATAACATTTGGGATACAAATTGGTGTAAAATGAAAAATAAACAAAACAGATAAATTAAAATCCTAAGTGTGGTTAATCACTTTCCCAACCATCCCATGAATAAGACTCATATCATTGAATAACTCACGCTTTAACACTTGAAACACACGCTTTAGGTAGACACGAATTATACTCAACAAGATCTCAATCAAAGAATAACCTTAGTTGGCGTTCCCATAACGGCCAACTCCCATTCAATCCATAAATATAATATACAACAAATAGTGGTGATATCGCCCACTTAATACAAAACTTTACATAAGTTGGTTAAAACAAACTTCCAACTTTTCCTTTTTTTCTTTTTCTTTTCTATTTTTTCGATTTTTTTTTTTTATTATTATTATTTTTTTTTTTTTTTGACATCAACATATATGTGTAAAATTTCACAACTTTTCTATCACTATCTTTCTGGATAATTTTTCCATACTCTTCATACTTTCAGAAATAACTGTAATAGTGAAAGTAGTAAACACACGAAAAATAAACTCAAAGTTATACAATATTTACTTTCATACCAATTGCATTGTGCAATTTCCTGACTTAACCAAAGATAATGAATTACGCACGCGAACACAGGTAATGTAAGGAAACACACTTTGCCTAAAGCAATTAACCAACAACGGATTTTAATCTACAGGGTAGGCTAAGGTGTAAGGGTGTAACGAAACATTATAACAAAGGTGTAAGAAACGAAAGGAATGGCTCTGAGTGTTTTTCTAGGGGTATCTTACTCTAAAAGTGAGAGTAAACAAAGGGTTTATACGGGGGTTAACTAACCAGTGTAGTTAGTTAATATCACATAACATATAAAGGCTATTTGGGTGTAATCCTAGAAATTTACCAATTTAAACAAGTCATTCCAATTATATAGATAATACTTATTATGGTGGTCTCGAATAGTATACAAGCCAAGTTCTAAAGTTTACAAGTCACCGGCACACTCATAGATTTGTGAATTTTGATAAGTTCACAATTTTTGGAAATAATGTTATGTGTGCAGCTAGGTAATTTAGACTTTAAACAAAAACATGCTATAAAATTTTAAATTTTGATATATTAAGCGCATTTTAAGCATATTTTGAAAAAGTTTAGGACAAGTAAGTGTTCTAATTCTCCAATCCCCCCATTTAAGTTAAACAACGTCCTCGTTGTTTGTGTCAAAGGTTAAAAACTGGAAAATAAAAGAATTAGAACAGAAAAACTCCCCTGAGATTTGCTCGGTATGATCCTCCATTATTCGTATAAGAGCAAAAATCAACTTTCTTGTGGATGAGAATGTTTAAGCTTCAAAATGATGTATCCACAAGAATGCAGGAATCTATAATACCATTCAGACTTTAACACACCTGAGTTAAGAAGGTTCAAACTTGCATAATACATTAGTAGTTAGTAAAATTAAAACATAAAAAATTAAAATCAAAATCATCAGGTCAGTCGATACGCCGTATCTTATGGAAGAAGATACGCCGTATCGAGCCTGGAATAAATACGAATCAGAATAAAAGATGCGTCGCATCCTTAACCAGGGATGCGCCGCATTAAAATACTGACAGAAAGTTTTAAAGTCAAAAATAAAAATGCAGAAAATAAAATAAGATATGACCATTGTAGGTGATGCGTCGCATCTTATGATGGAGATGCGCCGCATCTTCTACAGGTCTGACAGACTAGACACAGAACAGAATATAAAAATTCTCCGGGTTGTCTCCCGGTCAGCACTTGTCTTTATTCCATAGTCTTCAAGTTAGACTCACGTTCAGCTCCTTATTTGTTCTATTTATCCCCACATGTCCGTGCACGATGTAGTTGCGAATTACTTCATCACGAACATATTCCGGCCCCAATTCAAGTACACCTTTGTAGAATCCTTTCATCTTTTGGTACGGATACTCGATCCCTTTCTCAGCGTCATTTTCATCTACAAAAAGAAATGGTGTAAATTTGTGACAAAATTTGTTAGGGGCTTGTTTAAACCTTGGGTGAGCACGAGGCATCATGTAAGTGATAACGTTGCTTCCACTTTTAAAGGTGATCTTTCCTTTAAATCTTTTAGCTTTAATTTCGACCTCCTTACAAAATGGTTTCCCAACGATCACGTCACCCATCTCAACATCACGATAAGCATCCATGTTTTCCACCACGGTGAAATCTGTAACAATAGTTAAATTCCCAACAAAAATAGGCACATTCATGAATATTCCAACTACGTTTTTCCCTCTATACTCAATTTTGTTTTTCATTATAGAATTATAGAAATCTTTTGACATTACATTAATTGGTAAAATAGGGAAAAAGTTGGCACTAACCTGTTTAAATCCTATCATGCAAGGAAATTGTAAATTATAAGCACAATCTACATGGATCTTTCTACCATAATCACAGAAACTAGGATATCCTTCAAATTCATCATAATTCTTAGTGTTGATCATATTAATTCTAGGTATATTCATAATTTCTCCTTCTTCAATTTCGGGTTCAAAATCCTCCATAAATTGATCATTGATTCCTAATGGTAAATTAAGATCATTTAATTCAATGTAGTCTCCACTATAGGTCTCAAGTGATTCATTATTTACCAAGGTTTCTCCCATAAACCTAGCTTCTAGATCGAGGTCCATACGTTCTCTTAATCCTAGCACATAGACGCCTCTAATTATGCTTTTAGCAGGATTTTGGCACTTATAGACTAGTTTATTATTCCCTACTTTTAATGAGATTTTTCTTTTAAACACATTAATCTTAGCATGGGCGGTAGACAAGAAAGGTCTTCCAAGGATTAAAGGAATCTTAACATCCTCGGGCATATCTAATATAACAAAGTCTACAGGGAAAACAAACTTCTCAATCTTAACTAGCACATTTTCAGCAATCCCTTCAGGTCGTTTTACCGTTTTATCAGCCAATTCAATAAGCAGCTTAGTTGGTGCTAATTTTCCTAGTCCTAGGGTAGTGAATGTCTTAAGGGGCATAACACTAACGCTAGCTCCTAAGTCAGCTAATACATTATTGAAAGATATGTCATTAATTGAACATGGTAAAGTAAAACTTCCTGGGTCCTTTTCTTTATGAGGCAAGGCACGTAAGTCGGTTGCAGAGCTCTCTTCTTTCATTGTAGCCTTGATCTCCTCTTCAATCTTTGTCTTCTCTTTGAGTAGCCTCCTTAAACTGATTGAAGAATTAAAGAAAAATTCGGGCTTTGCAGCATCATTACCATTCATCGATCTTCTAGGAAAAGGTATGTTAAGTGTGACTTCCTCAGTAGTGCATATGGCCTTGACATGATCTCTTGGGTTAGTTTCAGTTGAGCTAGGTAAACTTCCGTATCCCCTTTCTTGAAGAACTTTGCTCATTTGTCCGATTTGTTGTTCCAATGCTTTGATCGAAGCTCCTTGATTTCTTGTTATAGTATCCGTTGAGGCTCGGATTTCTTTGATCATAGCGGTGTTCTCTTCATGTCTTTTAGCAGCATCGGCCATAATTTGCTTTAAAGTGTCATCTAAAGTCTGCCTCCTTTCTTGATAAGTGGGATTAAAGTTGTTCTTTTGATAGTATCCCGGAGCAGCTTCCCTAAATCTTCCCAAAGGTCGAATGGTTGTCCAAATTGTGTGTAGTATGCTTCTTCAAAAGTCTCACTTTCATTCTTATTAGGGCAATCTTTAATGTAGTGAGGTCCTTCGCATTTTTCACATCCAACTTGGGCAGCATAAACTTTCTCATCAGCTTCTTCATCTCTCTACTAATTTTATCCAATTGAGCTTGAATTAGCAGCAAACCCGTCAAAATTAGTGATGCTCTTAGATCTAGTAGAGGTTCCGTCGTGCCATTTTTGAGAGTGATCAGCAGCTTCTTGGATAGCTTTTCTAGCATTGGCTGCACTCATTTGAGGCACAGCTCCCTTAGCATCCAAGATTTGTCTAGTAGGCACGTCCAATCCTTGATAGAACAATATTATCTCCTGCATTGGACTTAGATAATGTTGAGGGATTTCATCAATAAGTCTTTAAATCGTTCCCAAGCTTGATAAAGAGTTTCATCAGGCTCTTTGCTTGAAACTGTTGATAGCCTCCATCTTTTTAGCAGTTTTAGCAGGTGGACAATATCTTTTCAGGAATTTGCTCTTCAAATCTTCCCAGTTGTGATTGAACTATCAGGTTCATTCCTTAGCCACTTATTAGCAGCTCCTTTAAGCGAAATTGGAAAGATTCTTAGCATAAGTTGATCGTCAGAGACTCCTTCTGTAGTAAACAAATCTGCAATCTCGAGGACTTTTTCAACATGTTCATTAGCATCTTCATGTTCTGTTCCACTGAAAGCATTTTCTCTTAGCTCCTTGAGAAACTGACCCTTCAACTCAAACTTTGACTTTTCATCAAACTTTGGTCTAGCAACTCCTGAACTGTAATCAGCACGGGTTTTGTCCATGTATTCCTCCATAGTAGTGTTTTCCGCATTGTTTCTGTTTCTTCTTCCTCCTTCTCTTCAGAAAAGTAATCAAGCTCGAACGAACTTGAAATTTCAAAGCTTTTTGTGTTGAAAAGCCTTTTAAGCGAATGTAAGGCTCGTTCAGGATCTTCGAAAGGTTTAATCAAGTTCTTAGTTGAACTCCTGGTCATGCACTTCCTGAAACCATCACAAAAGCATCAGTAGGGTATGTTCAAGAAAGTAATATATCAGAAAATTAACAACGAAAACGGAATAGAAAAATAAAAGTTGCTGATATCTGCAGACGATGCGCCGTATCAAAAGTTGGATACGCCTATCTTATAACGTTAAAATTTAATCAGACTTTTATTCAGAAAGCAGATACGCCGCTTATAATTTTAGCATGCGCCGTATCAGTTTAAATTATCAAAAATCGATTATATTTATTAAAATTAAATGCGTCGTATTAACAAAAGTTAATGCGCCGTATTTTCGTTACGTTTCAAAATACAAGATTTTTGATTTAGAAGATGCGCCGTATCGATAAAGATCGATGCGTCGTATCTGTTTAATAATTCGAAAACTGTTTTTAATTTAAATCGAAAATACGCCGTATCTGTTAAAACAGATGCGTCGTATGGCGTTAGGGTTTAGAAAAATTTCTAATTAAAAACAGAATACGCCGTATCTTGGGGAAAGATGCGTCGTACTCAAATTTATTAAAGCGTTGTATTTTATAAAAATTAAACGCAATACGCCGTATCTGTGAAAACAGATGCGCCGTATCGTTTGTATTAGCACAGTACAACGATAGGAGAATGCAGAAAAAATTAAAAAAAAAAAAACCCAAAAAAATAAAAACAAACAAAAAGAAACAAAAATTAAAGAAAATAAAAACACACAAAAACAGAAAATATGCAAACTAATACAATGAATGCAATCTAACTAATATACAACGGAGTTAGTGGTTAGAATCTAAAAATTAAAAAGAAAAACCTAATTAAAATACTAATCAAATTAATAGATAATAACAATTCACTCCCCGGCAAGCGGCGCCAAAAACTTGATGCGTGCGATGTGTCGTTGCGGTTTAGCAGTATTAATGCCTACTCAAGTTTTAAATTTATATTTAGCCGACTTATCAATAACACACACACTTAACGAGCAGTGTACCCGGTCAGTATGAATATAATGGTAAGCAAAGTGTCGATCACTAAGAGTGGAACGTATTATCTAGTTATTCTAATCAGTATTTTAATATCCTAAGTTAGCTGTACAACCTAATCTAACGCAAGGGGGGTTCAGCCTGAGAGACTGGCATGGTTTGGTTATGATTAAATAGTAAACTAAACTAATGAGCACGAATCAGCGATTAGCACACACGTACACAGATAGATACTTGAGACAATAAGAAGACCTGTCCTGATAATTAAGTAGCTTGTCACTTGTTTTATTGCTAGTTTTATATGAAGTGTATATAATTAAACCTTTCTCGTTGGCTCTAATCTTATCGGCGAGTAAACCCTTAATGATTACTTATGTCTATCCTATTTATTTAGCGTCTCTTAAATAGGCGAGGAAGGGGCATGGCGACCCAAGCAATGCTCAGCTAGACACAGAGGTTATCAATGAACTAATAAAAGTCACCAAAGACATCAACATATAAACTTTAATTAATGGGAAAGCAATTTTAAGGGGTGCGCATGATATTCCGTAGTCACATGACATCAGCCCATCAATCCTAATGAATTAAAGTGTACTAATACAATAAAACAAAACTACTTAATGAATTGAATACATGCAGGACCTTCTTACAGCTCTTGTATCTTCGTTCAGGGTGTGTCTTGTGCTGCTAATACGTCTGAATTCGTCTCTGGTTTGGTACTCGTACGTATGGTATCTTGCACTGTCCAACTTCTGAAATTCGTCTGACCTTGGGGTATTTATAGTTTCTGTCTGAGGGTTAGATGCGGCGCATAGGATAAGTAGATGCGGCGCATTGACTTAACTTCGCGTGGGGTCCAAGATTAATATATTCAGGAATATTCGTACACCGCCTTAAGATGCGGCGTAACTACATTTCTCTATGCGGCGCATGTCCTTTGCTGTCTTGGATTGTAACTTGTGAAATCTTGATGGTGATACGCCGTATGTAAGAAGTATGTTGCGGCGTATCTGGAGCAGAATGATCTTGATCTTGTACATTTCAGTAGACTCTTAACATCTTGCTTGTTTTGCTCCATAATTAGTCCAAAATTGCCAAGTTTCACATAATACTTGTTTGTACCTGAGAATTACAAAAGTAAACATTAACGTATCAATTCTCATATATAATATAATAAAACAAGTCAAATAAATAGGATAAATGATGATAATAAAATGTACTTATTTGAGTTCATCACTTATACATATTTGATTTATAAAACACTAAATTATTATTGTTTCTAAAGGCCGTAAGGATTACTTTTGATAATATGTTTTCCAAACTAACCATCCTAATATCCATGTGATCATTTGTCCAAACATGTATGTTCTTTGTGTGATTGTTCTTATATTACTTTTCTTGTTGGTTTGATCCATGACAATCATAACCATCAACTTGTTACTTGCTTAAACAAACAAACGACACTTGAGTGCAACCAAGTCTCTTGGGACGACCATGACTTACCAACCCCAATACTATATATAACTAGGGTATACTTTCCCGAATGTGTTTCTAGTTAATCAGTAATTCTTGTTTATAAAGTTAAAGCTTCGATGGATTGCATCAAGTTTTTGGAGCCGCTGCCGGTGACTTGTTTTGCACTTGTTTGTTCATTTGATTGTCTTCTTGTTTGACAGATTCTTCGTTTGCTTGTTATATTGATTCCTTGCTTGATCATAATTCCGGCACCGTCACCATCAAGTTTTTGGCGCTGCTGCCGTGGATTTGGTTTTTGTTCTTAGGTGTTTGTTTGTTTGCTTGTTTGTTCGTTTCCTTGATATATTGATCGATTGCTTGTTTGCTAATTTGTTCGAATGCTATATTGCTCTTGCTCATAAATGATTGTTTCTTTGTTCTTGTTTGATTGCTTGCTTGCTTGTTTTCTCATGATGATTGCTTAATTGCCTCTCTTGCTCTTTGTCTAAAAAAATTTCTCATTTCTCATAACTGCTTAAATGATCTTAGCTTAAAAATAAAAAATTTTGATGTTGGGATTTTGTTTCATGTGTTCTAAAAATATGCATTTAAAAGTTTGCTAAATGTGCTCGAAAGTGTTTGCGAAAAAACCACCCAAACCACTCCAACCGATCAGTCACCACCCGTAACCGATTCGGTTGGAGGCTTTTGAACCATTTTTTTTCTAGTTTTTGTTTTTCTTGTTTTGTGAGTTTTATGTTTTATATGTTATGTGATCTCTTGCATGTCTCTGTGTTATTTGTTCGTGTTCTTCTTGTTCGGATTACTTTCATATTAATTTTGAATAAGACTATCTTGTTTTAGATTGTTTTGTTTTGATTTGTGCTACGTGATTAATTATGTTTGCTTGCGTCTATGTGTTTGTCATTTTCTGTGATCGTACTTTTATTTGCTTATTTTTGTTTTAAGTGTCGTATTATGTTCTTGATGTTCTTCTAGTACATATGTGTTTATGTGTTTTATTTACTTGTGTCTATTTTCGTATTCGTTACCTTATGTCTTTTTGTTTTATTTTGTCAATAAAAGTTTATAACTGAAACTTATTAAAAAAAAAATTTGGTCACCAGAGTGCCAACCGAATCGGATGGAATCCATGCTGATCGGTTGGAGCTCTCGGTAAAAATTGGCCCAAGGGAAACCAACCCAACCGATCGGATAGACCAATCGGTAAAAAAAAATGTTATTTTCATTTTTCGTATTTTGTTCTTGTGTGTTTGTGTTTAGATCGAACAAGTTTAAATGTCTTTTGGTTTTTGCAAGAGCATCATTTCTTTTATTCTACTTAATTTTTTTTTTCATTTTAAATTTTGTTAATTTAGTACGTTGTGAATAAATAAGTACTTGTTTTAAAAATAAAAATGTTTTGAACTTTGTGGGTATGTTCACTGGAAACCCTCACGAGACTTCACTCGTCCGCTCGGGCCACCGAGGGGTTTAAAAGGCTTGTTGCATACGCTAAATGCAACCGTGATGCCTACGAAAGTGAGTTTTAGAATTTTACGCGTTTTTTGTAGTTTAGTTTATTTTTGCAGATTTAATAAGCTCTTGGAGATTAGATTATTGGTGATATTATACTTGGTGTGGAGATGTTTTGTTGAATGAGAAATTGATTGATATCATAAGCTTATGCTAGCATTTGCTTAGCACCTTATCATATGGAGTTCGATCGCGATTTCTTGGCCCGGGAAGTTTCGTTTCTCTTGGACTATTTATTTATTTATTTTCCCAACTTTACATGCTTTGAAGTTAATTTTCATTACATTTTGGACAATGCTTAACTTAAGTGTGGGGGGAAGTAAATAGAAAAAACGAAACTACTTTTCAAATTTATAATTTTTGGGGCCAATTTAAAATTTTGTATACTTGTTTGCCCTTGTGATCTAATTGTTTTCACGCTTTTAGGATAATATATTAGAATAACTGGATCAATCCACTAGCGAAATCTGTAATTTTGAAAAAATTCAGATGTGTCCCGATTAATATTGCAATCCATTCTGGGATCGATAACATTTGCTAGCACATATTATAGCCATTGCCACTAATATGTTAGGATTTGAGCCTGTTTCGTATATAGCATACATCTTTTATGCTTGGATCTTTTGCTATGAGTGTGCCGGTGATTTTATTTATTCTAGAACTTGTACTTGTAAATCATTACCAGACCGCAGTAAGATCACATTCGTGTGATATAAGTGTATTCGTGTGATAAAGAGGCATCCTTAGGAATAACACCAAATGGCCATCCATTTACAAAATAATTTTTGCTAACCACATCGGTTAGTTAACCTCGTATTTGGAACCCATTTGTTAGCGTTTATCTTTAGCGCTAGATACCCTTAGTTCATCCTCCGAACCAATCCTTTTCATTTGTGTTACATCCAGAAAAATACAAAAATATTTTACACTTTAAACCTTATCATAACTCTTAGTCGAAGTCTAAATAGTGGTTGCTAGTTGCTTGGAATGTTGGATTGTTTTTTATGATTGATAATTAGCCACACTTTGCCAGTTGTGTGTGCCATTCCGACAAAGACGAAGGATGCATACTTCTTATTTGTATTTTTGTGGTGTATGCTTATACGAAGTGTGGGGGGGGGGGGGGGGGAATGTGTATGTATGAAGAAGAAAGAAAAAAAGTATTAAAAAAAAAAGGAAAAAAGAAGAAGATAAGTCATCGCAACTATAAGGAGATAATTATAGCCAATGTGCTATATATGAAGATGAAGAAAGAAAGTTATGTGATATGTTGTTAGCCAATGAGCTAAATATGAGGAATATTATTATGGCGAATCGATGTATCGATATGGGAAAGTTCAAAGAAGAGGAAGTTGTTAACTATAATCATTTACGGGTTTGCGGTTTGTTCGGTAACTAGCAACAATGGGACTTAGACTTGACTTTATTTTTCTTTTAAAACCAATTTCATAAATACACCCATGCCTTATCCCTACCCTTACCAAATTACTTTATTCGTTATTAGCTTTCGAGCATCCGGATATAGTGATGGCTTTGTGAAAATATGTAGTGCATTAATATTTTAGAGACCATCCGGTTTTTGAGTGATCGAATGACGCGCCAGTGATCTAGTGTGTATTTTGGTGACCATCCGTTATGTGAATAGCGCGCCAGCAATCCAAGATATGCCCTAGTGACCATCCGTTGTTCGAGTAAATCAAGAATTCGCGCTAGCGATCTAATATGTTCTTGTATGAGATATTTAAACATAAGCCTGGTACAACCTCGAAGCCTGTACATTACAACCCGAATAAAAGACCTCTTTAGATGTTTACACTTGGCGCTTACGCCACGTCGGTGGAGTTTTATTTCTTGTACAAGCCTATGGTAATAAACGGATCATGACTGAGCAATGAGTGTGATTTCTCTTATATATACTCCACTACCTAAATAAATGAGTGATTGAGTGAATTATACTTCGTTTCTTTTTCGTGAGGTGTTAAGAAATGTTACTCAAGCAAGAAAATCTATGGGTATTGTCATACATCTCGGTTTTTCACCATAATGCTTAAAAATGATGAATCGTATCTTGTACTTGTACTTGGTAGATTTGCATCATAATTTTTATAATCATTTTTCATGCACCATGTGGGATCTATTTTTCTTAATATTTGCTTGAGGGCAAGCAAACCCTTAAGTGTGGGGGAATTTGCGCTCATTTTCTCTTTTATTCAAAAAAAAAAAAAAAAAAAAAAAAAAAAAAAGAAAAAAAAAAACCAAAAATATTTTTCGATATTTCAAAAAAATTTCAAAATTTTTAAAATTTTCTTTTCGTTTTGTCATTTAGGTATGAATTTCGGTTTTTCTTTTTCTAGATTTGCTTGAGGGAAAGCAAAGTTCAAGTGTGGGGGAATTTAATAACGCTCAAATTGTACATATTTTTAGGAGCGTTATCGTGGATTTTATGCATATATATTGATCACTTTTATGAACTTATGGTACTTAATGAAGTATAATTTCTATTTTAGGTTCTTGGAAGCTCACGACAAAGAAACCCAAGAAAAAGACGAAGAAACGATCAATAAACGAAGATTTATGCATATACGAAGAATTCTCGACATAAGTGAGTCTCTTGGAGTATATTCGAGAAGATAAAGTTATGAAATTGTCACTCCAAAGACTCAAAAATAAAGCACAAGAGGGAAAACGAGAAAAGAAATGAAGAAAAGAAGCTAAAACGAAGAAATAATGGAAGACTCGTTGTTCCCGACACACCTCCACCATTTTGACCATAATTTGAGCATACGAACTCGGATTTAGATGATTCAAGTGGCCACGGGACCGGGAGAAAAGTATCTACAACTTTCGTGTTTATCCTTTCTAGCGAAAATGCTCCATCCGATCGGTATTGGCCCGCAACCGATTCGGATGGAGCTAACTTTTCAATCCATCTGATTGGTATGGTCCCGTATCTGATCGGATGGACCAATCTGACCTTCCCAAGTTATTTTTAATGCATTATTAAGTGTCATTATGCCCCAAGCCCGATCCCTTACCTCCATTTACTCCATTTCCTGGTATTTTATGACACTTAGTGCCCAAGTTTCATACTTAGAGGCTAAGGGTTGATTTCTACTATATATATGAGTGCTTAGGCTTGGTTTTCATGGTGAAATTCTACCCTCCACCCTTAAGGACAAATTTTCACCAACTTATCACTCCCAAAAGACCACCAACCTCTGCCATTTTCAGAAGAAGGCTCAAACACATGGAAGAAGGTGTTGGGTATTATTTTCCGGCTTGGTAGAAAGCGTATAGTTGATTGGAGGCTTGAAGGTTGCTATAAATCCTTTACCTTTGCCTATTGTAATTCATACTTTGGGTAAACCTTGTTACTTTTATATTTCATGATGTTTATGATTACCATGATTGTTGAATCTTCGTGTTTGATTGAAATAACCATGGAATAGTTTTGTATACTTGTTTGGATATTATGATAACTTGTGATAAAGGGATGTTTGGATATTTGTAGTGTTTTTTTGGAATATGATGATAACATCATATTTGGTTAAATTGGAACTTGTCTTGTTTATTGTCTTGATTAATCATCGTTGAGTCTAAATGTCGAAAGGGTTCTCAATAGTGGTTGATTTCAATTCATTAGTCAACGAATGTTTTGGTCTTGTACTTTGTGACGATTGTATGAGAAACTTAATAAACATAACAAGTGAAAGTTTAATTTAGATTAAGGGTCGAAAGGCATCTTTTGAATATGTGTTCTAATCATTTTTCAAGTAAATGGAACTTCACGAATTAATAACATCAAAGTCTAAAGTTTTAAAGGATTCTCTCTTGCTATAGGCATAAGGCTCATGACATGACCATTTGATTGAGGCTTATACATATTTGATTTATAAAACACTAAATTATTATTGGTTCTAAAGGCCGTAAGGATTACTTTTGATAATATGTTTTCCAAACTAACCATCCTAATATCCATGTGATCATTTGTCCAAACATGTATGTTCTTTGTGTGATTGTTCTTGTATTACTTTTCTTGTTGGTTTGATCCGTGACAATCATAACCATCAACTTGTTACTTGCTTAAACAAACAAACGCGCTTGAGTGCAACCAAGTCTCTTGGGACGACCTTGACTTAACAACCCCAATACTACATATGACTAGGGTATACTTGCCCGAATGTGTTCCTAGTTAATCGGTAATTCTTGTTTATAAATTTAAAGCTTCGATGGAGCGCATCAGATGACATCATATTTGGATCCATAAGGAAGGATATGTGCTTGGAATTTGAGAAACTTATGCATGATAAGTTTCAAATGAGTTCCATGGGGGAACTTACCTTCTTTTTGGGGTTGCAAGTGAAGCAATCAACTGAAGGCATATTTATCAATTAGGATAAATATGTGGCAGAGATACTAAGGAAGTTTCAGTTCACCGATGCTAAAGTGGCAAGCGCACCTTTTGATTCAGAGAAACCTTTGCTTAAAGATGCTGATGGAGAATGTGTTAATGTACACACCTACAGATCAATGATAGGGTCCTTGACGTACCTAACTTCATCAAGACCAGATATCATGTTTGATGTATGTGCCTGTGCAAGGCTTCAAGTGACTCCCAAGGCTTCTCATTTAACTGCTGTCAAGAGGATCTTTAGATACCTTAAGGGTCAACCTAGGTTGGGTCTTTGGTATCCTAGGGAATCACCTTTTGACTTGGTGGCATATTTAGACAGTGATTATGCTGGTGCAAGTCTGGACAGGAAATCAACAACTGTTGGATTTCAGTTCCTTTGTTGCAGACTTATACCATGGCAATGTAAGAAGCAGACAATTGTGGCAACTTCTACAACTGAAGCTGAGTATGTAGCTACTGCAAGTTGCTGTGGTCAAGTGCTTTTGATTCAAAATCAACTGCTTGACTATGGGTATAATTTTATGAACACCATGATATATATTGACAATAGCAGTACAATTTGCATAATTAAAAATCCAGTGCAACATACTAAAACAAAACACATAGAAATTAGGCATCATTTTATAAGAGACTGCAATGAGAGAAAGTTAATTCAAGTTGTTAAAATTGATTCTGATCATAACGTTGCAGATCTTCTCACAAAAGCCTTTGATGTTGAAAGGTTTCAATACTTGGTAGCAAGTATTGGAATGCTCAACCCTTAAAGTTTTCAAACTGTGTGTTTTTGTACATTAAATCGGATTTATACTGCTAGGTTGGTCAATTAGTACTATTTTGTATAGTTTGTACTGCCAGTACAAATTTGGACTGTTTGTTAGAACTGTTAGTCATATGTTTATACTGTTATAAAGAAAATGTTTTGCCATTTTTTTTCTTGGTTTTGGACTAACAATTGCAAGTTTAAAAGTTTAAGCACAAAGGAGTTACAAGTACATTGTGTGAGCAGCAAATAGTGGATTAGTTGCTGACATAATAGGTTGATGATGGACAGAGTTTGAGGATCTATTAACAAAGGATTTATACCTAAATTAACTAGTTCTTTAAAACTTCTTTCTTGAAATCTTATTATGATGTTTTGAATTGGAATTGATGGCTTAGTTAGTCAGATAGTAATTGACATAACTCACTTTCTACCATTTTATACTTTTAGTATAATGTGTTAGTCTAAGGACATCTAGTAGAGAGAACATCGAGCAAACGTGAATCTAGCACATTTGTGTTAGAGGCAACAACTGCCACGAGCTGAAAACCCTGTTAAGAAAGCTCTTTGAATGAGTTTATCTGATCACAGGCAGTTATTTAAAACTGAAAACATTGGTTCTCACACAACCAGAGGTTGAATTAAACCGAAACTATGATTAAGTTTCTGTCTTTACACTCAATCCCTTCAAAATGGTTGTTAGCAGTATGGTTTTTAAATCAAGATTGAGTTCATACTGCTGAGTCAAATTTTTCCAAAAAGTTTGTACTGCCAAGCATAAAGTTAGTACTGGTAGGCTTAAGTTTGTACTGCTGGATACACGTTAGTACTGGTGCGAAATAACAGCTTTTTGAAAATAGCCGTTGAGAGTTAGTTGAGATTTTTACTACTTAATTCCTTATTTTCAGGGTTTTCCTAGTTGGATATTTTCACTTTTAATCTATTTTATTAACCTTATCTTCAATCAAAAGTGATCTTTTACTTGAATTCGGTCCAATAGAAACCCTCATAAGACTTTCATAATATCTCAATTCACTTTCTTCATCTACTTTCTACCCTAAAATTACACTATTCACAGCAGTCAAATCAACTTTTACTGAAAATTAATGGCTTCTTTATCCTTTGTTGACAAGCACAACATGGTCGCTTATTTGGAAAAAGCAGAGGATGACACCAAATTCCATCAGATAGTGGACCTTTTAAATGGTTCCCACATAAGGTATTCTTTAACATTAAATACCACTATCTACGTCTCCCAAATCAAAGAGTTTTGGCAGATTGCAACTGTCAAAACATTTGACAATGGTGACACAGAGTTAAATGCAACAGTGGATGGCAAATCCATCACTATTATTGAATCATCACTCAGGAGGCATCTCCATCTGAACGATGACAATGGTATTAGTGCTATGCCAAACACTAAAATCTTTGAAATTTTAACCAGGATGGGGTACAATATCCAATCACAATCTTTGACTTTTCAAAAGGGTTGTTTTGCCCCACAATGGTGGTTTTTGATACACACCATCCTTCACTGTCTCAGTCCTAAGAAAACCTCATGGGAACAGTTCAGTAGCAATATTGCAACTGCTCTCATCTGCTTAGCTACTGACATAACTTTTAACTTTTCAAAACTCATCTTTGAAGGAATGGTTAAAAATGTTGATAGCAAATCAAAATTTTTGATGTATCCCAGGTTCATCCAAACTATTTTGAACATGAGAAAACATCAACTTCTTCCTCATAAAAATGTTTATCCAACACCCAAACTTACCCAAAAACTTTTCAGTAATATGAGGACGTCCTCAAAAGGGTATAGTGGGGAAGAAGTTCCTTTATTTGATTCTATGCTACAGGTACAGGGTGAAGGATCAACAAGCCCAGTTGACTCCCATCACACACCCACAACATCAGAACAATCACCTTCACAACCAACTTCATCACCAGATAGGTTTTCATCTAGAGAGGGCTCTGTTGTTCCTCAGCACAGAGAC
The DNA here is from genome assembly GCA_021014915.2 of Artemisia tridentata subsp. tridentata. NCBI lineage: Eukaryota > Viridiplantae > Streptophyta > Magnoliopsida > Asterales > Asteraceae > Artemisia > Artemisia tridentata. Next base: position 157,115,539 of record CP139504.1, on the reverse strand, counting down.
CTTATCCCTCCCAATGTAGCAGATGAGGCTGACTATGTCAGTATACAAAGGGCTGCTTCTACTATCTTAGGCTTAGAAGCTGGGCAGGACAGAAGTAACATAGCTAAGACCCAATCTATGGCAACACCAACAGTACCAAGTTCCTATGAACCTAGTACTATTGGTGGAATCCCAAGCCAACCGGATATATTGGGTGGCTCAGAAGCTCACCATATGGTGGACTATGAGTCTATGCCCCATGATGCACCTCTCCCTAAAGGTAACACATTCGGAAGTGCTGAGGGCAGTAAGACACTTAAGGAATTGATGGAAACTTGTACAAAATTGTCTGAGAAGGTCAATACTTTGGAGTCTGATCTCAAAAGTCACAAGAATCTTTTTGGTAAAGTATATACAAAGCTGGTGCTTAAAGTCAAGAAATTGGAGCAATAGGTCAAAACACTGAAAAGGAAGAGATCAACTCACATGGTAGAATCAACTAGTTCATCTTCTTCATCAAGCTCATCAGATGATCAGGGAACAGATAAAGGTGAGGAATCTTCCAAACAGGGGAGGAAGATTGCCCAATTAGATGCAGATCCTCAAGTTTCTTTGGTTCAAGAGGAGTTTGATACTCAAGGGAGGCAAGAACAGCAATTGGATCAAGGTACTGGTGGTTTTGTAGAAGGTACTGGTAGTGCATTTCAAGGTACTGCTAGTATTCCTGAAGAAGGTACTGGTGGCTCACAAGGTACTGCTGGTGTAGTATATACAAGAAGGCCAAAGAGATCAAGAGCAGACAAGGGTAAGGAAATAATGACAGAAGAAGAACCATCTTCTCAAGAGTTATCCAAAAAGGAACAAGCCCAGATTGCTCTAGATGAGGAAATAGCTCAGAAATTCCATAAAGAAGAGTTAGCAAGGGTAGCTGATGAAGAAAGGTTTGCTAAATTCATGGTTGAGTACAAGTATCAGACTGAAGAAGAACAAATAGCTGCTCAGATTATTGCTGATAAGGAGTTAGCTACAAAACTACAAGAAGAAGAAAGGTCACAATGTACTAGAGAAGAACAGGAACAAGCCATTGATGATCTTTTGGAGCAGATTAGAAGAAAGAAGAAAACTTATCAGAAGAAACCTCCTTCAAGAAGTAAACAACTAAGGTATATGAAGAACTACTTGAAGCATCAAGACACCTGGAAAGAAGAGCATTTCAAGGGTAGATCTCATGAAGAGATTGAAAAGATCTACATCGATACTCATAGGAGGATGCAGATGTTTCTGAGAGGTGATCTTGAAATGAGTGAAGGAAGAGGAGAGAAGAGAGCAGCAGAACAATTGGAATCAGATGAGTCTAAGAAACAGAAAACTGAAGAAAAATCAGTTCAGGAGGAACCAGTTGAAGAAGAATCTGCTGAGGAAGAGGAAGAGTTATTGACTGATGAGCAAATTCATGGAATGATGGTGGTAATTCCCGAAGCTCTCAATGTTGATCCTATTCAAGCCAAATATCCCATCATTGGTTAGGAGGTGTACTCAGATGGAATGATCAAGGGATGGAAGATCATCAGAGTAGGAGGAAAATTTGAAGTTCATAAGTTCTTTGAAGACATGATAAAAGCCTTTGACAGAGAAGATTTGAATAAGCTGTGGAGCTTAGTTCAAGAAAGGTTTAGATCTGCTGATCATACAGATGATAAAGATAAAGAGCTATAGGTTGAGCTGAAAAGGTTATATGAGCCAGATGCTAATGATACACTTTGGAGATTTCAAGCTCATAACCTAGTTACCACATGGAAGTTATTTGACAACTGTGGAGTTCATAGAGTCTCAACTAGAGCAGGAGTGGAGGTTTACATGTTAGTAGAAAAAGATTATCCACTCAGAGCAGGAGTACTACTGGTTATGTTATCATCAAAGCTTAAAGTTGAAGAAGAGTCTGAAATGGCAAGAGCATTGGTGAGAAAGATTTTCCAACATGCAGAAGATATGAAGCTCAGAAGATAGTGTTTGGAAGAGTCCTCACAATCCTCATTTAATTCAGAGAAACTTGATGATTTAGGGTAAATCACAAGTTTAGGGGAGGATTGTTGGGAATTAAATGTTTCTAATTTAGTACTGCTGGAAGATTACACTAATAGTACAAATTGTTAGTGTATAACTGAAGACTGCTGAAGAAACAACTAACAGTATAAACTGTCAAGTTAGTACTGCTAGTTGTAATGAAGGTACTGCTGCATGAATAACTGCTTTAGAAGATATTGTAGAGGATAAATATGGAATGGATCTTTTTTATATCACAATTAGTTAGAAATATACGATAGAATACTTATCTTGTAAAGGACTCCTTATGTCTACAAAAGGAGATCCTAGGTTAAATGTTATGTAGATCAGTCGAATATAGTTTTGTTAAGATTCAAGGTCTTTGTAACCCTTATGATATTGAGATCACTCGTATTATTCTTGAATAATATTGAATCGTTTGAAGTTAAACACTGTGTTCATTATTCATATTGCATTACTGTTACATCAACCAAAACATTCTAAAGTATTGTTAAGTAGATTCCACATACTTAACAGTATAACTTCAAAGTATCTTAAACACATTGATGAGTGTGTAAATACTCACCATTTTTGTCCCATCTGAACTGCAAAAACATTTAAAAACACTCAGAAATGCTTCAAAATACAGAAAATATCCTTGAATTGTGTTTTTATCTGTTTCATGTGCAAAAGGATTAAAAACGGGACGAAAACGAACATTTTTGGATTGACTTGGCAACAATTGTACATTTGATCAAGTAAAGAAGAAAGTCAAAGACGGAGTCAAAGTCAACCCCCAAAATACCAAAAATAACACAAATGGTCCCTGGAATTAATTTTCACTATTGGCAACTTTGGTCCTTGGATTTTCAGCATTGTACAATTTTAGTCCCTAAGGTTTATCTAAAATCCAAATCCTATCCTAAATCACTAAACCCAGCAACAAACTTAACCCAACATAACCCAACCCAATCCTAACCCAAGCCCACTTAAAACAAAGCCCAACCCGACCTTTTTAGTTAAACAAAAGGTTTGACTTCGGTCAAACCTTCTTCCTCAAAACCACCCCGCCCAAAAACCATACCAGAAACCACCCTTTTTCCACCGCCTTATCCTGACACACCCACCCCCTCCTCCTATCTCACTTCACCTAACAAGCCAATATGCATTAAATGCTTCTTCCTCAGTACAAGTTATCAAAGATAGTGGATTTTTCCACTATCTCATTTTTGGCGCCAAAAGTGGTTTCAACAGCTGAGATTGATTCAAAGGCATCCAAAGGTCAAGAAAGGATCAGAGAAGAAGATGAGATACATCCCACTTTATTTTTGTATAAATAGGTCACAATGTAGCCTGTAATGGGCAAGTAGTTAAAAGTAGCATAATCGTATTTTACTTTCAGTAATCATAGTTTGTAATTTCAAGTTTCAGCAATCAATACAAGTTAAATTAAGTCTGTTTGTTAACAATCTTTGTACAATTTCCATTAGCTAATGATAATTCTGAGTTTCTAAATTTCCATGTTGTACTGAGAATTCAAATTAAGTTAAGTAATTATTGAAATAGCTTCTTAGTTATTTCTATAAGCTTACATAAGCTTTCTATAGCTTTTGATAAGTTTATTTTAGTTTAAATCAGTTCGAATCAAGAAATCTAAGAAAAGTCAATAAAAGTCAAAGAAGCTCAAGATAAGCAGTTTTGGAAGATAAGCTGCTCATGGAAGAGCTTGTTTGGGTTTCTAGATTGTGTTAACAAGCTAGGGGTTGTTCTGATCATTAGTTCTTTGTTTCATAAGCTTCTCTCAGTTGTAAGCTTTTTCTCAATTTTAGCTTAATTTCTATTTTTCACTGTGTTAGTACTTATCTTTAGCTTATTGTATTGTATTTCGGCTTATTAATAGTTTTTAAGTGTATTTCATCTATCTTATCAGGTTTTATTAGCTTTGGTCTTATTTTACTTAAAAATCTAATAAAAAGTCAAAATTAGCCAAATATAGCATAGCTTGTTAAACTGCTTATTTCTGTTTTAAAAGTTGCTTAATAGAGTTAAACTAAGTTAGTTAATAAGTAAAAACCAGAAATTATAAGTTAAACTAGCCTGTGCTAGTTAAAGACCAAGACAGAACACCATAAAGGGGTGTTTGGTTCATAGCTTAAGTTGGTCCGTTCAGCTTGTTACTGTTCCATTACCATTATTCCAACTTGATCAAGCTTAATTTAGTCCAAATAATCTGTTTGTAAGTCTTTATTAGCCCTATAGATAGAAATTGCACCTTTGAGTGGACTGTGGGAATTTCAGCCTCAAAAAGTTCAATTAAGCCATAATAAGCCACAAGCTTATTCTGACCTTTTCATTGGCATTTCTGAGTTCTATTAGGTCCATATAGTAATAACAAGATAGCCTAGTTAAGCCTCCATTGCTCTGCACAACTCTGCACCACCTCAGTATACACTGAGCAGAATTGAGCTTTTCTTAGCTTTTTCTCAGCTGCTTATCTGCTTATCCAGTTGATCCTAGGTTTTGATTTTTTTATTTGCAACTAGCTCACATGTCAGGCTTTTAGATAATAATCTGGTATTTCACACATTAGCTTATTTCACAGCTTAAATCTAGTCTGCAAATTCCCCCAATTCACTGATTGATCCTGCATCAGATTTGCTTATCACACAGCATCTGAACTTGTGCTTAATTGGAGTTCAATTGGTTGGTTATAATTGGGGCTTTTTGGTTTTTAGTATACCCAGTAGTACTAGCAAGGTTTTGCCCCCCATAAGTTCCACTTTTCTGCTTATTTTAAGTGCTTAAATTGCTCTGCAAGTTGGTGGTTTTAACTGATTTTTCTGCATAACTAGTGCTACTGTTCAAGTGCTTATCTGCTTATTCCTATTGCTTGTTTGATCATATTAAGTTGTTTCATGCTTGATTAAGTTGTTTAAACTAGTTCTGAGCTTTTGGTAATTTTTAGAGCTTTTTAGCTTATTTTTGTGCTTATTGCCAAACTGCTTTTCTGCCCATTTGCTTATTAGGGTTTCTAAAAGTTCTAATTTTATTTTTCCTAGATTAAGAATAATATTTTAGATTTTCCTGCAAAGTTTCAGATTTTTCTAAATAGGTTTAGTATTTTTAATAATTTAATTAGTTTAAAATAGTTTTTAATTCATAATAAAAAATATAAAAGTCAGAAAAATATAAATCTTTTTTTTCAAAAATTTTATTTTATTATTTAGGATTTAAGAAAAATAATTTTACACTTGTAGGATTAGTTTTCTAATATTTCACTTTTTAGTCCCGTTTTAGAATTCCCGTAACGCGTTTTTAGTTTATTTAACTTGTGTTTTAATTTTCCTTTGTATATTTGTTTCTCATTATTTAAATTAGAATTAAAAAAGCAAAATCCAAAATATCTAATCATCAGTCACTTTAATCTCGAACCTCAAACAGTTGTCCATTCCATCCTCGTTAGGAAACGACCCGGGTAATCACTTACCTGGTATCACACACACAAACGTGAGTTTTTGCAAGTATCCTTTTTCACAAAGGGGTGATTTGTATTTATTCACGTGTATCCGTCTGCATAATATTTATATACACTATTTAGCACGGATCAAATTTTGGCGCCGCTGCCGGGGAGGTTGTGATGCGACAATATTGTTTAAAGTTTAAGCGATTAGTGATTTGAGATCCTTCCTTGTGAAGTTCCTATTTCCCATAAACCCATATAAAATACAAAAATATTTTCCTTTTCTTTTTTATATATAATATCATATAAAAAAAATAATAAAAACCCAAAAACATTTTCCGTTTTATTGTAAAATAAAAAGATAAAAGCAAAATCAAAATAATATTCCTCAACTTGGGTATTATCATAATAAGTTCCTAAACCAAAGATTAAAACTTGCCTTTGTGTCGCTTGCGAATTCGGCTCACCTTTGATTGATAAACAAACTATAACGGAGGTTTAAGGATAGTTTGACATTAAATTGTCGAACTGAAAGAAGCGGGTTTTTAAGGAGCATTTATTGCCCACCTTTGCTTCTCCGCCACTCTGTGCATTTTTCAGTCAGAGAGCTACCATACGCTGGTTGATTTAAGGTTTAAGTTCCTTGTGTTTTGCTTCGATCTTGATTTAATTGAATTATTTTATTTAGTGCATGCGCACTCGTTCTTCCACGTCGACAAGTCCTTTACGTGAACTCGTAGATATTCCGAGAAGACGTAATCGTAGACGTGCTGCCCGAATAGTCGAACCCGAGATTCGTGCTATTCCCATTGATAATATGGCAGACAATCGCACAATGGCGGAGATGCTCCAAGCACCCACCGAGGGTTACGGAGATGCCATTGTTTTACCACCAATCGACTCTGATCACTTTGAACTGAAAACGCATTTGATTCAGCTCGTTTCTACAAACCAATTCCACGGGTTTGAACGAGAAGATCCGTATGCACACATCCGTTGGTTCAACAAATTGACCTCTACAATCAATTACAAGGATGTGCCGCAAAAAGTTATCAAATTGATGCTATTTCTATTTTCACTCGAAGGGGCAGCCCGGATTTGGCTGGATAAAGAACCCCCTCGATCCATTGAAACTTGGGAAGATCTCGTAAAGAAATTTGTCAATTATTTCTTCCCTCCTTCAAAGACGACTAATCTGAAAAATGAAATTTCTGGATTTCGTCAAGGTTTCGATGAAAACTTTGGAGAGGCATGGGACAGATTTAAAGATCTCCTAAGAAAATGCCCGCATCATGATTTCACGGAATTACAACAGATCAATACGTTTTATAATGGGTTGAATGGAAACGATCAAGATTCTCTCAACGCTGCCGCCGGTGGCAATATCTTGAATCGTCGACCTAAAGAGGTGATTGAAATTTGTGAAAATAAATCAAAAGTTCCTATTTCTCGAAACAAAGTGAATGTTCTTGTCACTCCTGCTTCTTCATCCGGTAACTCATCAGAGTTAGCCTTTCTAACGGACGCAATGCGTTCCATGATGAAGGAAATGAAAGAAATAAAAGAAATGAAGAGTGAAAGTCATAAACCGGAACAAATCTAAGCCATAAACAAAGTGTGTGAAACTTGTGGTGGCCCGCATGCGTATTACGATTGTTAAGCAACCGATGCTTCTCTTTACCCAGCTCCCGTAGCTGCAGTAAACCAAAATCAATACCGACCGCATGCTGAAACTCAGTACCGAGCACCAAATGCTTTGGTACCACCTGGTTTTCCACCCGTTCCAAATCAAAATAATCAAAATCGCTTTGTTCAAAATCAAGGACAAAATTTCAATCAAAACCGAGGTCAAAATCAGGGGAATTTCAACCAAAATCCATGGAATGTCCAAAACCAAAATCAGACGTCCTCGGATGAGTTGCTTAAGCAATTTATAAAATCCCAAGAGGAGACAAATAGGACCCAATATGAGACAAACCGGTTATTGGTTACCCAAATAAATGAGATCAAAAAGTCTTTAAATGATCGACCCTCGGGCTCAGGAACTCTTCCTAACAACACTATCGCTAACCCGAGGGGCGATGTGAAGGCGATCACAACAAGAAGTGGTAAGAAAGTTGATGGACCCTCGACTCCTATGCCCCCTCCACCGGGGGAAGTGAATCGAGATGCCGAGGTGACAAAGGACAAAGTGCAATTCTCAAGCCCACGAAGTACCGCACACGTCCAACCTCAAAATGTCCAAATTCAAATTCCGGAACCCGATGTTCCGAAGACAAATCCTAAGCCTTCAATTCCATATCCTTCAAGGCTTAATGATCAAAGGCTCCATGAGAAAAACTAACAACCAAATGATGAAATTTCTGGAAATTTTCCAGAAATTACACTTCGATATTAGTTTTGTTGATGCCTTGCTGTATATGCCAAAATTCGCTTCTCAATTCAAGAGTCTCCTTAGCAATAAAGAAAAATTGTTGGAATTGGCAAAGACTCCATTAAATGATAATTGCTCAGTTGTGCTCCTTAAGAAACTTCCAGAAAAATTAGGAGACCCTGGTAAATTTCTTATCCCTTGTGATTTCCCGGGGATGGTTGAATGCTACGCCTTGGCTGATCTTGGTGCAAGCATCAACCTGATGCCGCTTTCAGTGTGGAAAAAGCTTTCCCTCCCGGAACTTACTCCCACAAGGATGACTCTTGAATTGGCGGACCGCACTGTTACTACTCCTGAAGGCGTTGCTGAAGACGTTTTTGTCAAAGTAGGAAAGTTTCATTTCCCGGCCGATTTTGTAGTTGTGGATTTTGAATGCGATCCCCGAGTACCTCTCATTCTCGGGAGATCCTTTTTAAGGACCGGTCGTGCTTTGATCGATGTTTATGGAGAAGAAATAACACTTCGAGTTGATAACGAAGCAGTCACGTTTAACATCAATGCGAACTCTAAATCTCTAACCACCAAAGGCAACGTTGCTGTGGTTAATCAAAAATCTGATATCAAAAGTGCTTCCAAAAGAAGTGATTCGATACTTTCAAGATTTGAGGTTAAGAGTCTTTCACAAAAACGTGCTGAGCTCAAAGCAAGGGGAATTACCCCTGGTTCAAACAAATGGTTTGAAAGTTGTACCACAGAAGTTAAGAGTGTCTTTGACTACGATGAACAAGAATCGGAGTTCACATCGGAAGTGGTGAATACTGCTAGCTCTAAGAGCACACCACTTGTCCCACCTCCGGAATCGGTTTATCGTGTTGAAATGGTTAATTATGTGGATGATCCAACCATTGCTCTCTCTTCCTACCCTTCTCTCACACCGGTTGAGGGAAGTGATCCCTTTTGGGATGAGGTCGATGCTTTTCTTGCAAGTGATGATTCAATTCCGACAAGGATTGATGATACTTACTTTGATTCAGAGGGGGACATCCTTTTTCTTGAAAATTTATTGAACGAAGAACCGTCCCCAACCCTCCCTCCCGGAAATTTTGTTGAAAATTACCATCCAAGCTTCAAGGTTAAGCTACAAGTTCAAACAAATGGTGATTTTCCTTTTACAGATGAAGAATGGATTTTCATTGTGATACACACCTTTTTACCATTCTTCACATATTACGTGATTTCTCTTTCCCTTTTCTCCTATGGGAACGAGGACACTATCTTTGACCCCGGTATCTTCCCTAATAGTTTCTACTGTTAAAATACCGTAGGTATCTCATCGGTGTGGAACTTTCTTATGTTCAATTGATTATCCAAACACATTGAATGAAAGTTCGATGGAGATGGTTCCTTCCACTTGCTCCCCCAAGAACAAATGAATTCGGGGTCGAGTCAAGCTAGTGACTCGGTGAACAAAAACATTAGCACAACATGGGTTTTCACCCATGTCTCTTACTTCTTTCTCTTTTCTAACACCTAAGTGTGTGGGGGGGGGGGGGGTTGCCCCTGCTGTTGTATATATATAAGTCAAATAATAATAATAATAATAATAATAATAATAATAATAATAATAATAATAATAATAATAATAATAATAATAATAATAATAATAATAATAATAATAATAATAATAATAATAATAATAATAATTGTTGTGTTTCCACTCTTGGCTAGTAGTATTACCTTTTTACGTTCTAAGTGTCGGCATAATAGCCAGTGCTTTGAATATTGAGGGGCAATATTCAATTCTAAGTGTGGGGGGGGAGAAATTCTGGCGAATTTGATCAAATGTGTACCTTCTAGTGCCCTAATTCCCCCGTTTTGGCCAAAATTTTAATTTTTTTTTCATTTGGTGGAAGTGCTTTGCACTAACACAACAAATGGTTATCAGTCCACCATGTCTAACCCACATAAGGACTGGCTAATCCGAGAGCAAACGGCTCTAGGTAAAGATATCTCAAATCCGTTTATGGCTGACAATTTGCCAAAAATTGTATGGTATTCAACTCACCATATCTTTGATAGTGAAGAGTTGGCTAGTCCAGAAGCAAACGGCTTTTGGTAAAGACAAATCAAATCCGTTGACAGCTGATGATTTGCTCAAAATTATTTGGTTATCATTGTACCAAAGTATCACACTAAAACATTGGCTACTCCAGAAGTAATGGCTATCTGGTAAAGAGACATAAAATCCATTAAATTTTCAAAAAGGATTGCTAGGGACTAGCAATAGTTTAGTGTGGGGGATTGATGAGTGTGTAAATACTCATCATTTTTGTCCCATCTGAACTGCAAAAACATTTAAAAACACTCAGAAATGCTTCAAAATACAGAAAATATCCTTGAATTGTGTTTTTATCTGTTTCATGTGCAAAAGGATTAAAAACGGGACGAAAACGAACATTTTTGGATTGACTTGGCAATAATTGTACATTTGATCAAGTGAAGACGAAAGTCAAAGACGGAGTCAAAGTCAACCCCCAAAATACCAAAAATAACACAAATGGTCCCTGGAATTAATTTTCACTATTGGCAACTTTGGTCCTTGGATTTTCAGCATTGTACAATTTTAGTCCCTAAGGTTTATCTAAAATCCAAATCCTATCCTAAATCACTAAACCCAGCAACAAACTTAACCCAACATAACCCAACCCAATCCTAACCCAAGCCCACTTAAAACAAAGCCCAACCCGACCTTTTTAGTTAAACAAAAGGTTTGACTTCGGTCAAACCTTCTTCCTCAAAACCACCCCGCCCAAAAACCATACCAGAAACCACCCTTTTTCCACCGCCTTATCCTGACACACCCACCCCCTCCTCCTATCTCACTTCACCTAACAAGCCAATATGCATTAAATGCTTCTTCCTCAGTACAAATTATCAGAGATAGTGGATTTTTCCACTATCTCATTTTTGGCGCCAAAAGTGGTTTCAACAGCTGAGATTGATTCAAAGGCATCCAAAGGTCAAGAAAGGATCAGAGAAGAAGATGAGATACATCCCACTTTATTTTTGTATAAATAGGTCACAATGTAGCCTGTAATGGGCAAGTAGTTAAAAGTAGCATAATCGTATTTTACTTTCAGTAATCATAGTTTGTAATTTCAAGTTTCAGTAATCAATACAAGTTAAATTAAGTCTGTTTGTTAACAATCTTTGTACAATTTCCATTAGCTAATGATAATTCTGAGTTTCTAAATTTCCATGTTGTACTGAGAATTCAAATTAAGTTAAGTAATTATTGAAATAGCTTCTTAGTTATTTATATAAGCTTACATAAGCTTTCTATAGCTTTTGATAAGTTTATTTTAGTTTAAATCAGTTCGAATCAAGAAATCTAAGAAAAGTCAATAAAAGTCAAAGAAGCTCAAGATAAGCAGTTTTGGAAGATAAGCTGCTCATGGAAGAGCTTGTTTGGGTTTCTAGATTGTGTTAACAAGCTAGGGGTTGTTCTGATCATTAGTTCTTTGTTTCATAAGCTTCTCTCAGTTATAAGCTTTTTCTCAATTTTAGCTTAATTTCTATTTTTCACTGTGCTAGTACTTATCTTTAGCTTATTGTATTGTATTTCTGCTTATTAATAGTTTTTAAGTGTATTTCATCTATCTTATCAGGTTTTATTAGCCTTGGTCTTATTTTACTTAAAAATCTAATAAAAAGTCAAAATTAGCCAAATATAGCATAGCTTGTTAAACTGCTTATTTCTGTTTTAAAAGTTGCTTAATAAAGTTAAACTAAGTTAGTTAATAAGTAAAAACCAGAAATTATAAGTTAAACTAGCCTGTGCTAGTTAAAAACCAACACAGAACACCAATAAGGGGTGTTTGGTTCATAGCTTAAGTTGGTCCATTCAGCTTGTTACTGTTCCATTACCATTAGTCCAACTTTGATCAAGCTTAATTTAGTCCAAATAATCTGTTTGTAAGTCTTTATTAGCCCTATAGATAGAAATTGCACCTTTGAGTGGACTGTGGGAATTTCAGCCCTCAAAAAGTTCAATTAAGCCATAATAAGCCACAAGCTTATTCTGTCCTTTTCATTGACATTTCTGAGTTCTATTAGGTCCATATAGTAATAACAAGATAGCCTAGTTAAGCCTCCATTGCTCTGCACAACTCTGCACCACCTCAGTATACACTGAGCAGAATTGAGCTTTTCTTAGCTTTTTCTCAGCTGCTTATCTGCTTATCCAGTTGATCCTAGGTTTTTATTTTTTGATTTGCAACTAGCTCACATTTCAGGCTTTTAGATAATAATCTGGTATTTCACACATTAGCTTATTTCACAGCTTAAATCTAGTCTGCAAATTCCCCCAATTCACTGATTGATCCTGCATCAGATTTGCTTATCACACAGCATCTGAACTTGTGCTTAATTGGAGTTCAATTGGTTGGTTAGAATTGGGGCTTTTTGGTTTTTAGTATACCCAGTAGTACTAGCAAGGTTTTGCCCCCCATAAGTTCCACTTTTCTGCTTATTTTAAGTGCTTAAATTGCTCTGCAAGTTGGTGGTTTTAACTGATTTTTCTGCATAACTAGTGCTACTGTTCAAGTGCTTATCTGCTTATTCCTATTGCTTGTTTGATCATATTAAGTTGTTTCATGCTTGATTAAGTTGTTTAAACTAGTTCTGAGCTTTTGGTAATTTTTAGAGCTTTTTAGCTTATTTTTGTGCTTATTGCCAAACTGCTTTTCTGCCCATTTGCTTATTAGGGTTTCTAAAAGTTCTAATTTTATTTTTCCTAGATTAAGAATAATATTTTAGATTTTCCTGCAAAGTTTCAGATTTTTCTAAATAGGTTTAGTATTTTTAATAATTTAATTAGTTTAAAACTGTTTTAAATTCATAATAAAAAATATAAAAGTCAGAAAAATATAAATCTTCTTTTTCTAAAATTTTATTTTATTATTTAGGATTTAAGAAAAATAATTTTACACTTGTAGGATTAGTTTTTTAATATTTCACTTTTTAGTCCCGTTTTAGAATTCCCGTAACGTGTTTTTAGTTTATTTAACTTGTGTTTTAATTTTCCTTTGTATATTTGTTTCTCATTATTTAAATTAGAAATAAAAAAGCAAAATCCAAAATATCTAATCATCAGTCACTTTAATCTCGAACCTCAAACAGTTGTCCATTCCATCCTCGTTGGGAAACGACCCGGGTAATCACTTACCTGGTATCACACACACAAACGTGAGTTTTTGCAAGTATCCTTTTTCACAAAGGGGTGATTTGTATTTATTCACGTGTATCCGTCTGCATAATATTTATATACACTATTTAGCACGAATCACACATCATAATGGAGTAACATCCTAAGTGTTTGAAATCCACTCACACTATTTTTTGTATTGTATGATTTGAAAAGCTAAATTTTCTGTCATATATAAAGGATTAAGATTGCGAGTATAAAAAATAATGTTTTTAATTTTGAGTTATGTTTATCGAAGTTTCTAGGAATTTGGTAGTTTGAGTTTGTTTATGTATGTTATATAGTATAATTTAATATTTTGTTGTAAATTTAGGTTTTATTTTGTTAGTATGCATCTAAATTCGAAACTATCTTTGCAGCCTTAATTTCCCTGCAATGTAATTAAATTGTTTTGATTTCATGTGTAAACTGAGTAAATTAAACTACGTACTCGTAGGGTATTAATCAGTATACCTTGTTTATTCTTCTTTGGTATCATCTTCGTCTGCAATACATCTTGATCGTTTGTGTGATGAAGATATGGCTTAACTGCTAAAAAAAAAGATATAACACATCAAGAAGTAACGACTTATTTTTTGTATTGTATGATTTGAAAAGCTAAATTTTCTGTCATATATAAAGGATTAGGATGGTGAATATGAAAAGTCATGTTTTTAATTTTTAAGTTAGCGTTTATCAATATTAAAGTTTCTAGGAGTTTGGTATTTTAAGTTTATTTATATTTTGTCGCAAAATTGGGTTTTATTTTGTTAGTATACTAATCTAATTAAATTCGAAACTATTTTCAACATTTTAACCAACACTTACAACATTTTAACCAACTTCTTGTTCCACTCTGCCCTTTTTTTCTCCATGAGACGTTGGTCGTTTGGCTCCAGCATGTTCATTTCAGTAGAAGGTTTGTTGAACGCAGCGAAAACTTGGATTGCAAGATACTGCAAACATCTGGCTTGTGTACCCATAACGTGCTTTTGCCATTGATTGCGGTCAAGGAAAGTCAGTTTTCAGGAAGACGAAACTTGCCGCAACACTGAAACCCAAAAACATACAGTAAAATACATATACCAAATGGAGTATACTAGGTAAGTGTAAAATAAACTAATTATTAGTAATAAATTACAAATTGCATGTACGTGCTTCGTGAGATAAATGGATCATATAACCCCCAACGATATTGAATAAACCAACACAATTACTCAATATTCAATAAACCAACACAATTACTCACAATTAAATAAGAAAAACTAACTATAACAACATCATGTAAGTCCTAGCAATAAACAAACCTTGTATATATTCGCCCGTGTTGACCCGTCCTGTTACAAGATTTTCATAATACACATAATTAGCCCCTAACAATATTTAAAACTAAGCATATCATTAAAACGAAAATACAACGGCTACTTACATCGACGCGCAGATTATAAAAACGGTCCAATCTCAACTGACCAAACCCAAATTTACTTTTCCGCTAAAAAACATAATCACAAACAAATCACAACCCTTCCTTGTCCCGATCAACACATCTCCTGGTACCAACAGTGTTGAGTTTGAACCTGCAACAATTTAAGTAAGGGTTTATAGATAGATAGGTTACCAAACTATCAACTTTTGTTTACCTAAGTTACTAATCTTTTTTTTTTATGACTTTGGGGGTTTGAACTATCAAAATTTAACTTTAAGGTTACTGAACTTCTAAAGTGTGTTCAATCAGGTTACTGAACGACTAAAATGACAAAAATACTCTCATTTTCATTTTTGTTAACTACATAAATGGTCCATATGGCTTGTCCGGTGTTACGGATTCAGTCCATTTTTCATTTTTGTTACGTTTTTGTCCGTTTTTCCTTGTCTCGATCCATTTTAATACGTTTCGTCCGTTTTTATAGGTTTCCGTCCGTTTTTTTACGTTTTTATAAATTTTCTTACGTTTTTATCCATTTTCGTCCGTTTACTTACGTTTGTATCCATTTTTCGTCCGTTTTTATACGTTTTTGTCCGTTTTTATACATTTTTTTACATTTTCTTACGTTTTTATCCGTTTTCGTCCATTTTCTTACGTTTTTATCCGTTTTTATACGTTTTCTTTCGTTTTTATATGTTTTTTTACATTTTCTTATGTTTTTATCTGTTTTCGTCCGTTTCATACGTTTTTATCTGTTTTCGTTCGTTTTTATATGTTTTCGTCCGTTTCCTTAAGTTTTCTTTCGTTTTTATACATTTTTTGTACGTTTTTATCCGTTTTCGTCCGTTATTATACGTTTTCTTACGTATGAAAATGTATAAAAACGTATAATAACGGATAAAAACATATTTTCTTACGGATAAAAACGTAAGAAAATGGAAGAAACGTATAAAAACATATAAAAACGAAATTGTTATGGAGAAAGTGGGTGAGGTTAATGTTGATATGACTGCGTTGAGTACTAGACTGCGTTGGTACTTCTATTAACTCTTCTTCGAAAAACAGTAAACCTTCCTTTGGACCTACTGTTGTCAATGATGTTACTACGGATAAAAACGTAAGAAAACGGATAAAATTGTAAGAATATGTATAAAAACGTAAAAAAATGGACGAAAACAGATAAAAACGTATTTGACCAGACGAAAACTTATAAACACGGACGAAAACGTATAAAAACGTAAGAAAACGGATAAAATCGTAAGAATATGTATAAAAACGTTAAAAAATGGACAATAACCTATAAAAACGGACGAAAATGTATAAAAACGGATCGAGACGAAGAAAAATGGACGAAAACGTATAAACACGGACTAAAACTTACGAAAACGTAACAAAAATGACAGCTGGACTGAATCCGTAACACCGGACAAACAACAGGGACCATTTATTTAGTTAACAAAAATGAAAATGAGGGTATTTTTGTCATTTTAGTCGTTCAGTAACCTGATTGAACACACTTTGAAAGTTCAGTAACCTTAAAGTCAAATTTTAATAGTTCAAACCCCCAAAGTCACAAAAAAAATAAAAAAAGATTGGTAACTTAGGTGAACAAAAGTTGATAGTTTGGTAACCTATCTATCTATAAACCCTTTAAGAAAATTAGGTCAAAGTAACCTAGACAAAAACTAAATTTGGTAAAAAAAAACCTAAAAGTAGCTCCAACCACCCCATGCAACACACACATTCCAATATCCAACACACTTAAAACATCATCAATAACAACAAAAAACATACACCCATTTTGTAACCTGTCACTAATGATACAACTGCTATTTTAGTTTGTTTAACATCACTCAAAATCTTTAAAAAAGAAATATTGAAAAATCACTTGAACCTCGATCTCTGAATCAATGAAACCACCACCACTCCTTTATATTCAACCCAGCAGCATCACGACTAACTATTTGCTAAATAAACCCCCCCAAAAATGCAGATCAAACATTCAAATTACTAGATAATAGTTTAGGTGTAAACTCAGGACCGTGACTCCTATTGCATGTAGGTAACCCGCCATTCACATAAGCACGAAAATTAAATCAACCATAAAACCATCTAAATGAACAAACCCCAAATAACAACTACATAAAGTAAATTTCATGTCAAATTTTCTTACCTACACCCTTGCTCTGTGTGTGTGTGTGTGTGTGTGACTTTTCAAACTCAGGACTTTTACTCCTAATGCATGTAGGTAACCTGCCATTCACATAAGCACGACAATTAAATCAACCACAAAACCAACTAAATCAACAAACCGTAAATAACAACTACACAAAGTAAATTTCATGTCAAATTTTCTTACCTACACCCCTGATATGTGTGTGTGTGTGACTTTTCAATGAAAACCCAAACAAATGAAAAATCAGATCTAGCTTTCCTACAAACACATCTAGAAACGATAATGGAATACAGGTGTAGAACATGCAACCAACCACGAAATTAAGTGGAGCTTAGTGGAGAAGCCGCTAACAAATCCACTAAGCATATTTTAATACTTTTAAGCCGACGGCTCGGCTCCGCTTGTAAACAGTGTCTGCTCGAGCCGCAGTTCCACAGTACACCCAAGCCGTCCCACTCTCTCAATCCGACCTCTCAATTGACGGCTTCAGAACATTGCCGGCTCCAAGTTCCACTTCAATAAATGTTATATACTATAATTAAGGGTGTTAAAAAGTCTGACCTAACCCGGTCCGACCCGAACCTGACTAAGACTATTCGGTTTGGGTTACTCGAGCGAACCCAAATAACCCGAATGCTAAATAGGGTCTGATATCGGGTTAGATATTATTGACTAACTAGGGTTCGAGTCGACCCGTTTGACCCAAATAAGGGATTTTTCATAATATAATATTTGTAAATTATCTTTCTAAACTAGTACAAATAGGCAACTTTATGATCATATTACTCATATTCGTGTTGATCCGAATCATAATGGACCGACCCGACCCGAATTGACCCGAACCCGACTAACCAAAATTCAAATAAAGTCGGGTTTGGACATGTTAGTTTTAGCCTCGACCCGACTTAACCCGACCGATTGGACCCAAACCTGACGAATATGACTTTATTAACACCCCATTCCTAATTATAATGACACCAAACGCCGACATACTTGAGCCATCGGGTACACATACATAGTCTCTTAAAAATCATCCGTAGTGTATGCATACATAGTATATAAAATAGATCATGTAGATTATTGGGAACGAGTTCAATTATTTTATTGAACACAACGTATTCATGGTTTGAACACAAAAGAGTATATGATTAATTCTCCACTCTTTAAAGCTTAATAAGTAGAATAAAAAACTTTAATTGTAGATATGATTATCTTAATTCATCTACCTATAATTAAATTGATTATTTATTTATTTATTATTAATTTATGTTTTATATGACAATGTTAGCAGAGACTAGAGCTGTAAACGAACCGGACGAACACGAACAGAGCCTTGTTCATGTTTGTTCGTTTAATTTTAATCGGACAAATAAACGGACACGAAACTTAGACGGACAAATTTTCTTGTTCATGTTCGTTTATTAAGAAAATAATTTGTTCGTGTTCATTTATGTTCGTTCATTAAGACACTAAACGAATATAAACGATCAAACATAAATGAACATAGACAAACGAACATAAACTTTATTAAATTATGCATAATATCTTGTTTTATAAGTGTTGTTTTGTTTAAACAAAACAATTTTAAAATTATACAATTAAAAGATATGATTATACGAACATAAATAAATAAATGAACATAAACGAACGCATAATCGGATGTTCACGAACATAAATGAACGGACGCGACTTTTGTTTATGTTCATTCATTTAACTAAACGAACGCAACTTTTGTTTATGTTCTAAATAACGGTTCATGAAATGTTCACCGAACGTTTAGTTCGTTTACAGCCCTAGTAGAAACAATTAGCAACGACCCAACAACCCAGAACAAAGAAGGCTAATGCGTCAGATCAATCTACGTAGAGTGAATGATCCTTAAGGAACAAATTGCTAGGGTTTTACACTAAAAGTTCAAAATTGTGCATATGTCCTAAAATCTAAAAATTGTGTATATATCCAACTTAAATTTATAATTGCATATATATCATTTCAAAAACTAACAAATTGCATATTTATCAAACTTAAACTACTAATTTCATATAAATTTAAGTTAATATATGCGCAAGTTTAATCTTAGATAGATATATATATACGATTCCTCCTAAGAAAAAAACCCGTAAGTATATAATTTGATAAGTTCACCATCAAAAGAAAAACATATTGACTTTGTCACGAATGGTGTCTTTTCTTAGATGTTGCAGGTGGAGGCAAATTAACCTTGTTTTGATATCTCTAGATAATTCATGTAGTTGCTTGAATGATCACACTCGGACATTTTTTGAGTGCTGAACAAAGGAATATAATTAACCAAACCGTCCCAAGAAATGAAACCCATGATATCCGTTGAAATCAGGGTTGTATTATTGGACATAATGAGTTTTACTTTGAAAATGTTTTAAAAGTTAAAAGACTTAAACATAACCTTTTGAAACTATAATGATATGAATGAAATGACATATGTATACTCCGTAGTATTATAAGTAAATCAAAGGTTTCATGATTATTGTGCAAAATGTTCAGACACGCTCTTAGGTGGTGTTTGATAAGCATGCGAAGTACAAATTAGTTTATGAGAAGGCGAGTTTATATCGTGAGGCCCTATGCATTGCGGGTTTGTACGGTGTGCATCGCGGTATGTACATTTTGAGGATAGGGTTCGATACACTATAAGGTTGTTAGACCTTTGTTGCTTTGTGTATATGATATATTGAGTTAATATGATTAAGTATGCGGAATCTACTTAACCACACTTAGAAGGTTATTTGATTATGAAAATGGAACAGTTATGTTTGTTATAGAACAATGAACAAAGAAAGTTTATTATCAAACGATTTAATATTATTCAAGATAATACGAGTGATCTTCACTATCACTAGGGTTACAAAAACCTTGAATCTTATGTTTCTATGACTTATGATATTGTTGTGTTTGTTCTATGTTCTTAACAATTATGATCTAATTAATGCATACAATATCTAAGCCTATGATTTCTCTTTTATAGTCCAAGAGAGATCTTTACAATATTGTCAAGTCTAATCGAACACATGCTTGAGAGTGTCAGTCATTAAGATACAACATGTATCTGTGTTTACAACTTGTTACTGAACACTTTGTCTAAAGATATTATCTACCGTGTATTGTTGACTATTATACACATAATATCTTTGTATTCTTATCCAACCAGCAGTAGAATACTTCAATAGTTATCCACTCAGCAGTAGAATCTTCTTTACTAGCAGCAGCATCATTCAACAGTAGAATGTTTAACGCTAGCAGTAGAATGATACTTAGAGTATTTCTTTGAGCAGTAACGATCTTGTAAACATGTAATTTCCAATACTAATCTTCGGAACATTTAATTCCCAACAATCCTCCCCTAAACATGTGAATCCTTTTCAACATGTTTCTGAATTAAATTATGGATTGTGAAGATCTTTCAAATACTTCTGTAGTCAGATTCTTGATCTGAGCTATCTTCTGTTCTTCAAGATTAAATATCTTTCTCAGTAACTCATCTGCCATTTTCTTTTGACTTCGACAATATTAGAACCTATCTTCAAGCTTTAAACAAAGCCTAAAAGATGGTGCAATTTCCTTGGATGGAGGAATTATAAGAGGCAATGATGCTGTGTATCTTGGATGCTTGTTTCAACAAGTGAAATCATCTATCAGCATGCATTTGCAAGTGATGAACAAACGTAGTGAACTGATATTAACCTAGATAGAACTTTCTCCTTTGGAACGCTTCATCCCTTCTGAATATATATAATACTCCAGAATCAGCTCTGTTCTTGTCATTTTCAACCTCCATGTCATCATCTTGTATGCTCTTGTCTTTTCCTCCCTTACATTTGGTTAATCTTCCTTGGGCTTTATTTCCTCCCCTGAGATGCAAATAACATTTTATCCTCCCCTGTTTGGAAGATCTCTCACCATCATTCCATCATTATCTGATCTACCAATGTGAACTTGTTTTCAGACAATGTTGTACATGAAGCCATCAATTCCTTAAGAGTTTATGTGCTGCCCTCATCACTTCTAGGTATGTTAACTCCTATGAGAGGTGATTCATGGGGCATTGACTCATTATCCATCAATGGATGGTTTTACTGAGTCCCTTTGAAAATCCTTTTTAAGAAACTTTTGACTTAGCAGTATGTTCATGATTTTATTATAGAAAAATCATACTGCTTTCAACCATTTTGAAGGGATTAAGTGTATAACAGACACTTAATCAAGAATGCGGTTTAAAGCAACCTCTGGTTGTGTGAGAACCAATGTTTTTCAATTATAAATAACTGCCTGAGTAAAGATAAACCTATTCAAAAGGCTTTCTTGACAGGGTTTCCAGCTCATAGCAATTGTTGCCTCTAACACAAGTGTTAGATTCACTTTTACTAGCTGTTCTTTCTATCAGATGTCCTTAGACTTGCTCATTATACTTAAAAGTATAAAATGATAGAAAGTGAGTTGAGTCAGTTACTATCTGACCAACTGAGCCATCAAGTCAATGTGAAACATGATAACTAGGTTTCAAGAAAGAAGTTTTAAAGAATCAATTAACTTAGGTGTTAACCTTTGTTAATGAATTCCCAAACTCAGTCCATCATAAACCTATTATTTTAGCAACTAGAATCATTCTGCTGCTTCCATTTCACTTGAAACTTCATTTTTGTTCAATGTTCATACCTGAAAATGTTAGTCCAAAACCAAGAAACAAAATGCAAAGCATATGTCTTATAGCATTATCATAGTATGACTTAACAAATATGAACTTAACAAACAAAAATTTGTACCAGCAGCACAAACTTTTCACTAACAGTAGTATCTTATAAAGCCAGCAGTACAATCAAAAATTTATATACAAAAACACATAGTTTTAAATTATTGAGGATTAAGCATTCCAATACTTGCTACCAAGTACTGAAACCTTCCAACATCAAAAGCTTTTGTAAGAAGATCTGAAAAGTTATGATCAGAATCAATTTTAAGAACTTGAATCAACTTTTTCTCATTACAATCTCTAATAAAATGATGTCTTATTTCAATGTGTTTTGTTTTAGAATGTTGCACTGGATTTTTAATTATGCAAATAGTACTACTATTATCAATATGTATGACAGTGTTCATAAAATTGTACCCATAGTCAAGAAGTTGGTTTTGAAGCCATAGGACTTGACCACAGCAACTTGCAGCAGCTACATATTCAGCTTCAGTTTTTGAAGTAGCCACAATTTTTTGCTTCTTACACTGCCATGAGGTAAGTCTACACCCAAGGAATTGACATCCTCCAGTTGTTGACTTTCTGTCCAAGCTAGCACCAGCATAATCACTGTCCGAAAATGCTACCAAGTCAAAAGGTGATTCCCTTGAATACCATAGACCCAACCTTGGTTGACCCTTGAGATATCTAAAAATCCTCTTGACTGCTATTAAATGAGAAACCTTTGGAGTTTCTTGAAATCTTGCACAAGCACAAACAGAGAACATGATGTCAGGTCTTTATGATGTGAGATACATCAAAGAACCTATCATAGATCTGTAAGTGTGTACATCTACATTGTCTCCATCTAAATCTTTAAGAAGTGGCTTCTCAGAGTCCATTGGTGTGCTTGCCACTTTTGAATCATCAAAGTGAAATTTTCTAAGTATCTCTGCAACATATTTATCTTGACTAATAAATATGCCTTCACTAGATTGCTTAACTTGCAGACTCAAAAAGAATGTAAGTTCCCCCATGGAACTCATCTGAAACTTATCATGCATAAGCTTCTCAAACTCCGAACACATCTCCTTCCTTGTAGATCTAAAGATAATATCATCCACATACACCTGAACAAGCAAAATATCACTCTTGTGCTTCTTGATGAATAATGTCTGATCAATCTTGCCTCTTTGAAATCCATTTTCAATTAAGTAGGAAGCCATTGTTTCATACCATGCTCTAGGTGCCTGATGAAGGCAATAAAGTACCTTTACTACTCTGTACACTTTTTCTGGATGGTCAGGATCAATGAAACCTGGAGGTTGTGAGACATACACCTCTTCTTCAATAGTACCATATAAAAATGCACTCTTGACATCCATTTGATAAACTGTGAAGCCTATAAATGAAGCATAAGCTAAGAAAAGCCTAATTGCCTCAAGTCTTGCTACTGGAGCAAAAACCTCATCATAGTCTATACCTTCTTCTTGTGTGTACCCTTGGGTTACTAATCTAGCCTTATTCCTAATCACTATTCCCCTTTCATCCCTTTTATTCTTGAAAACCCATCTAGTGCCAATTACCTTTTCATCCTTAGGTAAATCAACTAGCACCCAAAACTTCTGAATCTTAAACTGAAGAAGTTCCTCTTGCATAGCTTCCACCCAGCTTGAATCATCTAGGGCTTTAAGAATGTTCTTTGATTCTGCCTGAGAGAGAAAACATACAAACAAGCAAGAGTTTGAAAACTCATGCTGCTTTGAAGCATAAAAGGCATCAAGAAGCCCTTGTTGGTCTGAAGACATCAGTTGTTGTCTTGTCTTCACACCTGATTGTACATCTCCAATCACATTTTCTAGGGAGTGGACTTTGTGAATCCTGGTGTGTGGTGTTGAAGGAACTTGATAGTTTGGTGAGATATTGCTCAAATCCACCTCTTTATCTGAGAAATCTGCTTCATTTGAGTCTGTAGGGCCAGCAGTAGAAACATTTGGCCTTGCAGCAGAAAGATTAAGCCTAGCAGTAGAATGCTCTGTCTCAGCAGTACTATCATCAGTAGAAACATTTTGTTGTTCCTTGGTTCCATCTTCCTTGTGTTCATCTTCAACATCTTCTTTAGCTTTACTAGAAGAAGATTCATCATTTGTTGAAGTTGAAGCCACACTGGTACTTATTGGCATCCATACATGATCTTGATTTGTCTCCTTGTCTAACCCTGCCTCATTTGTTGTCTGTGAACCTGAAAAATCATTAGTTTCTGCAACAACAGGCACATAATTCATAGAATGGGTTAGTGAGTCAAGATCAAATAGCCAATTAGGACCTTGACCTGCTACATTGGATTTATTCTCTAAAAATTCCACATGCAGATTCTCATATACTCTTCTAGTTCTCAAGTTGTATACTCTAAAAGCTTTTCTATTGAGAGAATATCCAACTAAGAATCCTTCATCTGCTTTGCCATCAAATTTTCCAAGATGGTCTAAGGTATTTAGAATTGTCACATGACATCCAAAAGGTCTAAGAAATCCTATTGCAGGAGTTCTACCTCTAAAAAGTTCATATGATGTCTTATTGTGAGATTTGACAACCAAAACCCTATTTTGAACATAGCAAGCAGTGTTGACTGCTTCTGCCCAAAAAGTGATAGGCAACTTAGAGTCTGCTAACATGGTTCTAGCAGCTTCTATGAGTGTTCTATTTCTCCTCTCAGCAACACCATTCTGTTGTGGAGTTCTAGCAACACTAAATTTTCTCCTAATACCTTTTTCTTTGCAGAAATCATCCATAACTCTATTTTTAAATTCTATCCCATTATCACATCTAATGACTTTTACTCTTTTGCTTACTAGGTTTTCTATCTCTGTAATGAATGTCTTAAGGATGCTAGAAGTCTCATCCTTAGTAGCTAAAAAGGAAACCCATGTAAATCTACTATAGTCATCAGTAATAACTAGGCAATATCTTTTATGCATCAGGCTCCTAACAGAAGTAGGTCCAAATAAATCCATATGAAGCATAAACAATGATTGATCAATAGAGTTAAAAAATTTTGGCTTACAAGAGGCTTTGTGTTGTTTGCCTTTAAGACAAGCAATGCATGTTTGGTCATTTTCAAATCGTTTTTGAGGTAAACCTCTTACCAAACCATTCTTAACAATCTGATTTATGGTTTTGAAGTTAATGTGACCAAGCCTTCTATGCCATAACATTGATTCATCCAATGTGGCCTTTGCTACAAGACAAGTTAAAGACTTTTTAGGAACAATGTTCTTCATATCAACACTGTACATATTGCCCTTTCTAGGAATTTTAAGAAGTACTTGACTTTCATCAGGCATCTTAAAATCAGGAGAAAGCACAAGACATTCAGTGTTACAGAAAAGAAATTTGTTCTTTTTATCACACATTTGTAAGACACTAAAAAGATTATACTTAAGCTCTTGCACATAGAACACATCTTCAAAATCTAAATTTCCAATTTTAATTATACCTTTACCGAAAATTTTGCCACCAATACCTCCTCCAAAGGTAACAAAGCCTCCATCTATTGATTGAAAATCTGAGAGATAAGACTTGTTGCCTATCATGTGCCTTGAACATCCACTATCTGAGTATCCTTGATCCTCTTGTTTATCAGATGAATGTTCCTGCACAGTAATAAGGAGTATTAGTTTCCTTTGGGGATCCAAGCCATTACTGACTTGGATCTGCCTCGTGCATCAATATAATTTAATCTTTTAAGAATGGTTGATGCACCATTGGGTTTAGTTGGATTCCAAACCCAACATGCTGAGGCCTTAACAACATTTGCCCCATTTTCCCTAGCAGCAGTATTAACTACTTGCCTAGCAATATTAACTGCTGGCTTTGCAGTTGTACCCTTAATTTTCCAAACTTGTTTTTGGACTACTGCTTTTGATTGAATGGGCCTTTTAACAGTTTTTGATGCATTTTTGTAAGTTGATTTTGCATTTTTAACTGTTGGTCTTGGGTTAACAGTCATGAATGGTCTAGCAGTAGGAACTGCTTGCCTTGCAGTAGAAACTGCTTTTGAAACTGCTCTGGGTTTCGTTCTCTTAGAAATAGAGTGAAAGTGAAATTGAGGAGTTTGCCTTTTGTAATTCACCCTATTTTTTTCATACCCAGATACCCATTGGTTACAGAAAGCTGCAAGATGATCAAAACTACCACATGTGTAACAAGCTTTGTTATAAAAGTCAAAGTCATCACCTAATTGGTCAGACTTGAGGTTATTCTAACTCCTTTGGTTACCTTTGGGCTTGTTAGTGGATCTATATTGTTGTAACACCCCAACCCGACAAGGGCAAAGGTATCACAGATACGGATTCTTATCAGAACAAACACAAGCATATGACATAAATAATACAATAGGATTCCAAGGGTTACAATCCAAAATCTGAATTTACAAGGTTACAAGTGAGATATACAATAATCACTAAGTCTGAAATTAACTTTTCAAATCATCTCAAATCCAATTTAGCTAGCAAGGTCTTCTAAGTCAAGGCTCTCTCTAATAACAACCCAGCTTCCAACTAAAACCTGCCGCACACGAAAAGAAAACGTGCGGCTGAGCTTACAAAGCCCAGTGAACAGATATATAATAAACGGAAACGAAAACAAAGGCAATAAAAGGAAGAGAACATATATAGTATAACGAAATAGATAAGTCAAGGTACAGAGAGAGAGTAAAGGTTTAGGACAGTAATCCACCACGAGCCCAGAACATATCATATCAAATCACATACCAGGGTGTATGGAGGGGTGACCTCAGCATACCAAGTCAGGGTTGAGGGGATACCTCCAGGGTTGGAGTTGCAAGCTCCCAGGGTTGTGAAAGGCATGTATTGCACACAGTACCAGTCACCAGACATACCAGACATATCAGAAACAGAACAGATCTAGGATGCATCCATACGCCCCTACCCAATCACATGCAGACCAAAACAAAGGGACGGTGTAACCAAATCACTAGGGCTACACACTAGTCATGCCAGTGGTGCATCACAGACACGGCCATGTTACCTTCATGGCTAGGGTCACAAATTTTGCTCGGGTATCAAACTGGGAGTCAAAGGTCCAGGTCATAGGTTCATATCATAATCAGAGTGTCATATCAGAAGGTTCAATATCAGAAGTTCATAATCAGACCAGTCAAATTATCAGAGGGTCAAGTATCAGAAGTTCAAATATCAGAAGGTCAAATATCCCAGGTCAATATCCAAAAAGGGTCAATGTATCCGATGGTCAAATCTTCAAAAGGTTCAATATCAAAAGTACTTTTCAAAAGGTTTTCTCTTAAGGTTCATTTAAAAACAATCATTCAAAAATAGTTTTCATAAGTGGTCTTTCAATTAGTTTTCATAAAACAAACTTCAAAATAGTTTTCTTAAAGTCAATATATCATGCTTGAAAAATCCTTTCAAAATACTTTACTTAGAACATTTCCATCTCATATCAAAAAGGTCTTGTATCATAGGTCCAAAATCAGAGATCAAAGGTCAAAGCAAAGGTGTCATAGCAAAGGATCGTAACAGAGTATCAAATCGGAGATTTAACAGATCAGAAAAGAATCATAGGAAACCTTACAGAGAAGGTCAGAATATCTGTACCTTATTTCAGAAGCAAACACAAATCAGAAATGGATGACACAGAGTGGATCGGGACCTCTCTTTCTTCACACCTAGAGGGGTAGACAAGAATTACAAACCCTTCCTTTTTAAGTAACTTTCCATTTTAGCTTTTAGATTCATCAAGTTACTCTTTTAGTCCTTTAGGTTTCATAATTTACACTTTATACCCCTTTACTTATCAAAGTTACAAAATGAAGCCCTAGATTTACTTAGTTTACATTTTAACCCTTCTCATTAATTTATTAACACATCACGCATTTTATTTTCCAAGATTACAGAGTGCACCTTCAAATTAACTTATTATACGAATTTTACCCTCAAGTTTCACGATTCACAATTTATAACCCTTCGCTTAGGAAAATAACAATTCACACCCTTTTTACATGTCTTGACAGTTTTTAGGTATTAACTGGACTCGTTTTAAATATTTTGAAAACTATATTAAACCTTCGAAATAAAATCTATAAAAATTCACAGACGTTCCCCAGGGTCTTGAGTATTTTATGTAATTTTTCCAGATTTTATTAAGTTGTCTAGATACGAACTAAAAATCCTTTCTCCCAACCTGTTCCAGAACCGGATTAATTAAAAACACCCGACCATTTTCCATCTTCTTTCCCAGTCTAGAAAATTTATAAAATTCTACAAAAATTCCAGTAATTAGCTAACATGTGATATTTTACTCAGCTAAAAGGACACATCCTAGTTCGTTATGGTTTGAAAATGATAAATGAAAAACCCGGACTGATTTTCCAGACTTTACAAATACGACCAGACACATGATTTTCTAAAAATCAAAAAGTAGCCTTACAGGCCTCTAAAAATTACAAAATAAATTTCTCCAGATAGCCACTTCATTGAACTTAGTTTTAGACTCAAAAACCATTACAATACCCGTTCACATCATTTATTTATAGCCGGTTAAAGCCGAGTACAATTCCAGGTCAGTAGCCGTTTTTAGTATAACATGTAATCACTAGGGTTTTATTAATCCCATTCATTTGTTCTTCACATAAAACATTTTTAGGCGAGTCTACAACATATTTAAGTTGATTTATCACAGCTTAAAACACATTCAAATCGAATTAATAGTCAAAACAATTTCAGTCGATCCATGTTACTAGGGTTTTTAGGGTTTCCTTACTTTTATGATTTTATGTAACTTATTAGGGTTCTATCATTTGAATAAACACAAGAAACATGAACAAGATGGATGATGCGTTACCCTAGAAGATCTCACGAAGAAACAAAAACACCTTCAATTGAATTACCAACGAAAATCCTTTGCTTCTCCTTCTTGGTCGATCGGCAGAAAAAGGAACAAGAGACACAAACGGTTAGGGTTTTTGCTTAGAAACTCGAATGGATTGACACTAGCATAACATGTTTACCTTATGGTGATGAATAACACAAGAATGGGACAAGATCAAGGCTCCTTTTGTGGCTTTTGTTGCTCGACAGCAGCAGGAGAAAAGACAGCAGAAGGTTGGTTTTTTTTAGGGTTTCTTGTGGAGCCTTTTGAAGATCGGTATTTTTTTGTGGAGGGTCAAAAGGATATGGCTAACTTATAGGAAGTTGAGCCGAGATTTTGGAGGAGGGAGGGAGCAAGAATTTCGGTTTAATAAGGGTAGGACCAATTTACAATAACAAGATTGATAACTTCCAAATTTATTAGCTTCCTTAAAATTCAAAATAAATTATTTGTATGCTATATGTAATATTCGGCTAGATTAAAATTTACAAAGGTCCAATGTAACTTTTAAACGTATCAATTGTAGTTTAGGATTATTTGGTTTCGTAATTTATTAGTTTACCAAGCTTCAGGATCAATTCGGTGCATTAAGGACTTGTTATGTCAAAGTTTTTGATTGTAGGGCATTTTAGTCTTTTAACACATTTTAGAATTTTCGGGTTTTACAATTGTTCACAATATTTAACTGGTTGCCTAACATGTTTAATGTTTGTTCTAGGCCTAACAATATCCTTTTTAACCACTTTAGGAAACCTTGTTCCTGCTTTCTTAACTATTTCAGGTTTAGACATAACCTGTTGTTCTTCATCACTATCAGATGCACAGTCCTCAACAACTATATCATCTGATTTCCCAGAAAGTGAAGTTTTACATAAACTCTCACTTACTTTTTCTACCTTAGGACTCTCAGTAGACTTAGAACCATATTCCATTATTGGTTCTTGAAACTCAGCAAATCCTGTGTGTGCTAGGTCAATTCCTGGAGGTGAAGGAACACCTCTGTATGGTGGAGGAACAGACTTGTATCCTACACCAGATCTAGCTTTATTGATTACTTGAGCTTCCCAAATTTTATTAATTCCCTCTGAGGCATGAGCTAAAGCATCTATTGTTATCTTAATATTTTCACTTTTATTTTTGGCTTTAGCTAAAGATTCATTTTGCAAACAAATTATTTCATCTTTGAACTATGAGTTTCTTTTTAGGGCATTCATGTCATCAGTAAACTTAGATTCATTTCCTTGAAAGTGTAAGATTTGTTTTTCAAGAACAGCTAGACCTCTTTTATGATTAGCTAAGTTGGCCATAGTGTCATATAGCTCTTCTAGCTGATCATCAAATTTCTTTTTAAGGTCTTCATAAGCTTTAAGAGCACAGCAAGATTCAGTACATTTGATTATAGAATTTACCTCTGAATCAGAAAAGGTCATTAGAGTAGTCTCAGTGGCCACCATTGCAGCTTCTTTTGGTGCTTCTTCCTCATCAGCCATGAAGCTCCAATCATAGTTAACACCATCTATGGCTAGCATAGCCCTTGGCTCTTCCACTGTGACTTCCTTCTTCTTCTCTTGCTTATACCATGTGTTTCTATTATCCTGCTTCCTTGGGTTTCTACACTCTTTAGCAAAATGTCCCAGCCTGTGACAGTTGAAACACTCTACTTTCTTCTTATCAAACCCAACAGTTTCATTACCATTGATGGTAATCTGCTTTCCAGTTCTTTGCCAAAACTTCTTAGCCCTCATGCTAAGTAAAGCAACCTGCCATTTGATATCCATCTCATCTAAATCATTATCATCCAACTGATCAAGATCTTCATGAGTTAGAGGAGAACCACTAGTTTGACTAGACATGAATACATAGAATGATGGATCTCCAAGTTCAGCAGCATTCTTTTGTGAACTAGTAGTAGGACCACCATAGTTAGCAGTAGAAACACCTGCATCTTCATCTACCTCTTCTGACTTACTAATACTAGGAGATGACAAGAGTGCCACATTCCCAGAACTAGTACTGTAGTTTCCAGACTTTTTCAGACTTTGTTCAATAATTTTGAAGTTGTTGTACAAATCATTGAGTTTCATGGTTTCAATGTCTGGCTTATTCATCCAGACAACCACATGAGTATGGAATTCATCAGATAGACTTCTCAAAAACTTCATGTTGAGATCTTCCTTTGCTATCTCAACCCCCAACACAGCTAACTGACTGACAAGCTTGTGTAATCTAGAGAACAACTTATCAAGTGATTCATTGCTATTTGAACTAAAGTTTTCAAAATTTTGTTTCAGCAATGTCTTATGTGTTTTCTAGGTAGTTTCATTACCACCAAACCATGCACAAATCTCTTCAAAAAGAGTTTTTGCATCAAGATACTTGCTAAAAGATAGCATCTGTTCACCAGGAATGGTCATGAGCAACAAGTTTCTTGCTTTTTGATCATTTCTCTTCTATATCCTTTCTTCACCGGTAACTGGTCCAGTATTTCTTTTCCTATCTGTTTTGCCTTCAAGAATGACATTTGTATAACTTAGTGTAA
Organism: Artemisia tridentata subsp. tridentata; assembly: GCA_021014915.2. Lineage (NCBI taxonomy): Eukaryota > Viridiplantae > Streptophyta > Magnoliopsida > Asterales > Asteraceae > Artemisia > Artemisia tridentata. The sequence goes on along the minus strand of CP139504.1, from coordinate 157,084,683 downwards.
AAGAATCACCATACATAATGATATCCCAAAGAGCATAATCTTGAACCATAAAATATTGCTCAATCCTTAACCTCCACAACTCAAACTCATTCTGTTTGATCATGGGCAACTTTGCAGCAATATTTTTAGCCTGAGTGTCTTGTACGTCCATTTCTGCTTCTTCTTCTAAATCAACTATATCAGCCTTGCTCTGATACCAATTGAGGATAGGGTTCGATACACTATAAGGTTGTTAGACCTTTGTTGCTTTGTGTATATGATATATTGAGTTAATATGATTAAGTATGCGGAATCTACTTAACCACACTTAGAAGGTTATTTGATTATGGAAATGGAACAGTTATGTTTGTTATAGAACAATGAACAAAGAAAGTTTATTATCAAACGATTCAATATTATTCAAGATAATACGAGTGATCTTCACTATCACTAGGGTTACAAAAACCTTGAATCTTATGTTTCTATGACTTATGATATTGTTGTGTTTGTTCTATGTTCTTAACAATTATGATCTAATTAATGCATACAATATCTAAGCCTATGATTTCTCTTTTATAGTCCAAGAGAGATCTTTACAATATTGTCAAGTCTAATCGAACACATGCTTGGGAGTGTCAGTCATTAAGATACAACATGTATCTGTGTTTACAACTTGTTACTGAACACTTTGTCTAAAGATATTATCTACCGTGTATTGTTGACTATTATACACATAATATCTTTGTATTCTTATCTAACCAGCAGTAGAATACTTCAATAGTTATCCACTCAGCAGTAGAATCTTCTTTACTAGCAGCAGCATCATTCAGCAGTAGAATGTTTAACACTAGCAGTAGAATGATACTTAGAGTATTTGTTTGAGCAGTAACGATCTTGTAAACATGTAATTTCCAATAATAATCTTCAGAACATTTAATTTCCAACACATTTTGACAAAAACCCCCCTATTGTCACATCATATGGGGGTCTTAATAACATAACCCTTCTGAGAATGTTATGAGTGATGATTTGCACACTTCAATTATTGATTAGCACATTTAAAAGTAAAAGTACAGTGAACATCGTGTCATATATGTACAATTGTTTAAAGCATGAAATAGAGTGTGACAATCAATAGTTGGAGTATGCAAATCACCACTCTTATGTTATTGGTACCCCTTTGGCCCACCTCTGGAGGTACTTTTTTACATCTTCCACCTCCTAGTCAACTTCTGTTTACAGAATCACACAACTTTTTAACAGTTTTTGTTTCGTATTTCTGTCAGTTTAATACTTTTGACTTATTAAACTTTATATTTTTTGTTCCGTACTTTTAGTTTTATAGTTTTTTAATATAAACAAAATTATTAAAATAAAAAACGGGAAAAATAGGGAGTATCACTTGTAAAAAGGGAGGGGTCCAAATAACCTTACCCTTCTGAGAATTTATATATGTTGAACAAGCTGAAGGTGATCGATCGTAGAAATTGTAATATGCAGGGCCATCTTTAAAGGTGTGCAGGACCACTTTGGGTCTCAAAAATTTTAGAAGCCTCAAAATTTGTCTCGCTAACAATTATATACCTGTGTACACATATTTTTCACGAAGAAAAAAATATTTTGTAGAACCGTAGAAGGGGGGGGGGGGTGAATACGGTCTTTTTGTCTTCTTCGAAGTTTATTGACTTCAAGCCTCAAAGATCATTAAGTGGTTTTAGAACAATAATCACAACCACAATTATAAAAGAAGTATATAAAGCATGTAAAGAGGCACCACGATATATACTGGTTCGGGATGGGGGTTATACCACTCGTACGTCCAGTTGCGAATCCACGACATGATACTATTCACTAAGTATAATCCTTTCGGTGGACTACAAACCGTTACAACTTCACTCCACCGATATGCACAAAGATCGGTGCTCACTAAGAAGAGCTACTCCCAACGGTATTCCGTCCTCGAAAACCACCCAAAAGAATCTCGTGATTCGACTTCCCACAAAGACCAGTAAGACCACAAAGACTTCCCACCGGAAGTATCAAACCCAACTAGATCCCTAATGATCTAAGCTTGGTCACCTCGACATAAGACTTCCCTTACAACTAAATCGAATGGTAGAATGTTTGATTGTTCAATCAAGTCATAACCTAACCTAGTGACTCGATTCTAGTAAGAAGGGTATAGATAATAAGACCCTCGACACAATCACAGGAGTGGATTAGGTTCTTGTGATTCTTTCCTTGCAAGAGATGTGTTCTTTCAAAGATGATAAGTGATAGATTAAGAACACAAGATGTAGACTTAGAGGGTAGAGAGAAAAGAAATTAGAGAGAAAGAATGTTTGGCAAGAGGTGAGGAATACAAGAGCCAAGGTAGGGTATTTATAGGCCAAGACCCAAAGTCAGAAAAGTACCTCAGAGTCTGGCGCTCTGCTGGCGTGTCAGAGCGCCAGCAATGCGCCAGGATGTCTGGACTTTTCTCATTTGGGTTTTGGTCTTTTAAATACCCGACCTTGCTAAACCCCCAATTGTACTTCACACATTTAGACCTTTACATTATTCATCCTCAAGGTCTACCAGCTCAAATAGCCATTTTGTAAAAATGTTTTGTGAAGTATTTTAGTAAAACCAATTATCAAAGAGAGAATGATAGAATGGATAATTGGATAAGGGTAGTTTGGATATTCCTCACATGTCATAGAAAAGAGAGAAAGAATATGCCATGGTATATTCCTTTGCTTGGAAAGGAAGTGTATATGTTGGATGAGATAGAGAGAAGGGAGATTTGAATTTGAAATTCAAATGTGTGAGAGGGAAGTGAGAGGGTAGTGGGTTGAGAACAAACCATGGTTGAGTTGGATGAGTAAGCATGGTTGAGTTAAGAATAGAATATTACAAGGATAAGCTAAACTTGGAGAAGAGGGTGAGATGGAGGGTTGAGATGAGTTTGTATGAGTTGGAAGTGATGTGATGGAAAGGAGCCTAAGTTTGCATTTCAAATTTGAATTTGAATATGAGAGTGAGAGGAAGAGATAATGTTGTGTGTGAGTTGGATTGGATGTGATATGGATGTGATGGGGAGCCTAAGAGAGATTCAAATTTGAAATAAGCATGTGATGAAATGAAAGGGAGTGATTTGGCAAGTGTGTGAGGGAAGGATAGGATTGTGAGAGTAGTGTGTGTAATTTGAATTTGAAGTGACGATAAGAGTAGAGTGAGTTGGAATGAGGTGATGTTGAAGTGATGGGGAGCCTTTGGCTTGTAACTCAAATTTGAAATATGAATGTTGGAGTAGTAGAAAGGAAGGTGGTTTGTGGTGAAGGTTTATTTGTGTTTGAAATGAAGGGTAGGATGAGGAAAATGATGAGGTGGTGATATCCTAGTAGTTGGATTGAAATGTAGAGAAGGGAATGTTTGAAAGATTTGGTGTGGGAATGTAGGGGATAAGAAGTACATGCAAGTATAAGGAATATTAGGGAATGTTAGGGATAAGATTTGGGAGAAATTTGAAATGGTTGGAGGATTGATTTGGTGTAGTGATTAAAGCTTAATCATTTTGTCATTAAGGAAGAAAAGAATTGACAAAGATGATTATGGGTTGAGAAAATCAAAGGTTACTTATAATCTCAAGTAACTCAACGTTGAGTATTCATAATCTCATAATACGTGAATTTCCACGACTCGACATAATCAATAATCATCTTGATGCAAACAAGCTAAGTGCTTTGCATCATTGTAAAGCATATCCCATAACGGGAAAGGATGCGTTTACGCAAAGGGACCTTTGACTTAGTTTGACCAATAAGGGAGTAAACCCGTTACGTGATTAGAGAAGACGTAAACACGAATTATGGTCATATGAATACGTTCACTTGATGTCACGTGAAATATATAAGTCCCCTAGGTTTAGAAAAGCCTTGGCTAGAGGTGTTTATCAAAATACTTGAGTTGGCGTTTCGCCAAAAATGGAAGGTTGTAAATTTGGATCCCTCTAATTCTAAAATCCGTTTCAATTGTTCCAAATGAAGCATATATCATATTCATACCTGTATTGAAAAATCCACATTTGTCGGGTAAGGGGAAATCCGACTTTCAAAAACCGTGATGAACCAAGACAGAAGTCTGGCACACTGCCTGCCCGTCAGAGTGCCAGCAGCGCGCCAGACCCAGCTCTTGGGTTGTTTGGTTTTTGGCTAACGTTTGTGATTTTATGTGTTGCGAAGGTTTATTTGTCATTATTAAAACATAAAGAATACCTAATCAATGTTTGTTGTTCCCTTTACACAAGTAGAAATAACTACAAAGTTAATCTAATTATGTTCCATGACTGAATTAATGTATTGATTAATTTAAACAAATAAGTAAAACATAAAAGATAAAACACAAGTTTTTCAACGTTTAAATTCTTATTAGAAATTAATCAAAAGAATCTATACCCAAGTGTTAGCGGAAATAACAATTGGGATTGAAATGACAAGGTATGGTATGTTCTCCTCACTAAACTCAAGTTATACTTTAGTGGCAACAATGAATGAACCACTGAGCTATCACAGGGACTAAGTTGCTCTTTGGGGGAGAAAAATGGTTTTGTGAAAGTCTAAGCTTTTAATGCACAAAACTTGTCCACATTTCTCCATTATGATCCTATTTATACACAAGTATAAAAGAGCACCCGTGACTAAAAATACAAAAAGAATGACCTAGCTAGTCTGGTCAAAATACAACAGTATTTTGACAGTTACCAGAATCTATTTTGGGATAGGGTTGAAACTGCTTTCTGAGTGTCAGTGATAACACTATTCTTGTTCTCACGCCGTTAAGGGAAAGTTTGACGTTGGCCCTAATAAGGAAATCTCCTTATCTATTCAAACTCTTCCCGCCTTGTCCTGCCTTTCTTTCAGACTTCAGATTCTTTAGGCTTGGTCTTCAGTCTTCAGTGCTCAATCATTATAGTTGTTGAGGAGACTGGGGTTCAGTGAGTTATTGTCATCACTCACTGAACCCATTATCTTCTTCTTTGGCTTAAGTCCTACTCAGGGAGTTCCGCCTTCCTGAATGGTGAATCTTTCTTCTTAGACTCGCCTTAAGCATCCTGAAGATAACTCACTGAGTGACTGTTTACTCAGTGACCTGAGAGTGTTCATGGTTGATTAACACTTGGGCTAATTTGTATTCAAATCCTGTTTTCAGGACGCTTGGGTACTGACGGACCCAACAATCTCCCCCTATTTGGATATAAATTATGCCTAAGTGTTTTGATCAATTGTGAGTGAGCAAATGGGCTTCTTCTGACACTGAATATACTAGAAAGCTATTAAAGGACACTGATATAACAAAACATGGGCCATCATTTTATTCATATCATTACATTTGTCCTAACATCTAAACATAATACTCAGGGACCTTGTACTCAGGCTTCCAAGATTCCCATGAGCTCCAACTTAGCCTTCTTAGACACTAACATTTCTTTTTCAGGTCTTTCGTTCATCATCTTGTCCATCAGCTTTACGAACTCTTCATTTTCAGGGCTCTTCACGTGAATCGCCATCAACTTGTAAGCAAGAAGAGTTGTTGTTTCAACCAAGTTGATGTCACTGACTCTTTGAAAGGCCTGTTGGCCAAACTCATCAACGAAGAAAATACCATACTCAGGAGACTTGATAACTTTGTTGGGAACAAACTTGACCCCTTGAGGAGGAGTTCTATTGCAATGAAGAGCTGTTATGAATTGCTCAGGTTCCTATCGCACAGCTTTCCTTTTCTTCCCAATCTTCTGAGTAGGTTCAGGGATTGAAAGTCCCTGAGAAGCAAGTGCCTTCTCTTGATCTATTCCCAAACTCTTAGCAACCTTTTCCAGTTCCTCGTATTTGGAGTTCAGGGTAGCTAGAAGGTCAGGAACAATCCTGCTTTGCTTTTTCCTCAGGATGGGCCCCATCATGTCCCATTCCCTTAGCCCATAATTTGAGAAATTGAAGGGTGTGTTTTTCTCAGACTTCCTTGGCCCTCTGTGAACCGTTATGCTTATGGGCTTGGTTATATGAATGGTCATGTCAGTTATGGTGCCTTCACCCTTTGTCTCGTCATATACCACATATACTTCTCATAAGTTTTCCTCTTCCTTTCTTCTTTGAGCTGGACCTGCAGATTGTGTTCCTTGAACCGGTCAGCCTGAAGTTTGAGGATTTCTTCCCCCTTGATAACCTGGTTAGTTTCATCGATTACCTCTTTGGCCACTTCAACAATTACAGGCCTACAAAGTTTCTCAGCCCTGATTTTATCCTGTTCATCCAGGACTGCGGCCACTTCCTCAGGAGTTCCCTTGAATTTTCTCCCATTATCTAATTTGACTTCAAAAGGTGCATCTGGATCAGGACGCCTTTCTGTTGATGCCTTTACCAATCTAGGAGGAGAATCTTTAGTCACCATAATTCCCTTCCCTTTGTCAGTGGGATGGGGTTGACTGGATGAGGATTCAGGGACTTCCATTGCTATTGCTTCAGGTTGGATAGGGATGGTAGCAACAACAAGTGCAGAGGAAGTTGCAGGTTCAGGGATAGGTTCATCAAGTTTCTCCCCTTTAACAGATGCTGGAGCTTCAGCATAAGCATCTGTTGACTAAGGAGGTGGGGTAACCAGAGAAGTCTGAAGAAAATATAGGATGGTGGAGACCATGCTCTTAATGTCAGTGGTCTCATTCTTCAGTGCAGAGATGTCTTCCGCTATGTTAGCTTGAGTTTTAGTGAGTTCAGTGACCTTGGTGGTGTAGTGAGTGATCAGCTCATTATGTTTGCTGGATAGCTGATCAAAGGCTGAAGATATTTTTGTCAGGCACTCCTTGGTATCAAATACTGACTGTTGAATAACATCTTGCTGAGACCGGAGAGGTGCAAGATCCACCTCTTTGAGAAGCTTAAGGAGCTCAGCAATGTTGGTGGAGGTGGTCTTCTGAGAATCCATAAACTCAATCAGCTTGGTAATTAGATCTGGATCATCTTTGAACTCTTCTTGTATAGGATCAAGAGTCTGCAATACATTGGAGAACTGCATGTCTTGTGCAGAACCCAGATTATCAGTAGATGTCCTCAGGTCATCGAGTTGTTTGTCAGTAAGGGCAGCGACCTGATGCAGTTTACCCTGAGATGCTTCAACAGTAGCCCTGAAGTCAGCATAGGAGACCGCTGCTTCAATATGCTGATCCCATTGTTCTTCAGTGATCTCGCGGAAGAGGGTATTGTTGGCTTTCCTGAGGAACTTTACCAGCTGCCTTTCTGTGAGAGGAAGAACATTGTCATACTTCTGAAGATATAGAGGAGTAGAAGGAGCAGAGTCTTTGGAGGTGCCTGATGATGATGATGATGTTGTTGGGTTGTTGTGGGGTTCTCGTTGATCATCAGGAGGAGGAGATGATGGTGGTTGTTCAGTGTGCTGAGGAGAGTTATATGTTTCAGTCTCTGTCTCTTCCCTAGCAGCAAGGACTTCATCTCCAAAATCAACCATTTCCTCTTCTGATTCATCATTTAGGAGCATTTCGAGATCAGCAAGAGTTGGAACCTGTTGGGAATCCGGCTCCCCCTCAAAAGAGGGCTCCCCTTCGTTGTGGCCAGGTCTTGACACCTCCAGGTGAACAGAGTGGGTTTTCTCTGCCTGGTTGATAGAGTCAGTTCCTGAGAGACTGGATTCGTTGTGGGGGGCTTTAGGTTCCGTATCAGCGGGTGGTTGTATGCCCCCTGAGTCTTTGTCCCCTTAAGTGCCTTTAGGGACTGGCGGGTGTTTTCCAGTACCATCACGAGGTAATGATTTGTGAGGTCCCCCTTCTCACCAGGGTTGGACTGCCCTTACGAGGATATAAGGACCGTTTCTCCCTGAGACCCTAAGTGTGATTGCTCAGGACCGTAAACGGGAAGTTGTATGTTGAGGCCCCCCTTTCCACCAAGGTTGTGCTGCCCTGATGAAGATTTAGGGGCCAATACTCCCTAAGACTCTGACTGAGGGTATAGGACCCTGTACTTCCTCAGGCAAAGGTGGTGATTGACAAATGCCTTCATCGGGATTTGAGAGTTGGAAGGTTCCTGTCCTCACTGACTTGTATATGACAGTAGAGCCATGGGGAGTGGGTTTGCCAAGGACCCTGAGGGTGATTTCTCAGAGCCCTCCGTTGGCTTTTGTTGTTTGGCCAATGGGGTCTGAACAGTGGGTGTCTCAGTGGTCTTGGCCGTTGGTTGCCTTTTTTGAGGCTTTGAGGCAGAAGTCTCAGTGGCGAGTGGTTTGGGTTGAACCACCTTCCTGGACATTTCCTTCTTCTTCTCCTTCTTTGAAGGAGAAGGCACAGGAGATATAGCTTCTTGGCCCTGAATGACCATCAACATGTATGTAGTCAGGGCAACTGGTGTAACCTCAGTGAGGTCTCTCGAGTTGTTTGCCTTATGTAAGACATCAGGGTTAGATCCCTGGACATTTTGTCTGACATACTCGGAGCTTAAGAAGTCCTGAAGCACATAGGAAATGAATCTAGGATAAGACATGTGTCTTTGCCTAGACTTCCCTGATAGCTTGGCTATGAGGTCTCAGAAGATCATCTCTTCAATATCAATTTTTCTACCCTCTAGGAGGCTGAACACAATCATTTGTTGTGATGTGTTCAATTGCTCCGACTTGAATGACAAACGTCATCAGGATCCTCCAGACAGCACGAAACCAGGTCTTTATTATTGGGGCTTTGGCCAATAAATTCCCTGGGGCCACTTCAGAATGCTTGTCATCATGTGGCTCTAGTAAAAGTAATTCGGCCTTTACTTCAGCTTGAGTGGGTTAAGGGTCAAAGTTCTCAGCGAAATCAAGACATGTGGCCATGATGAAGGTTTGGTAATTAAGGGAGAGGGTCTTTCTCTCATTCATCACTGAGAACGTGATTATCGTATCCTAGATGTCATCAGGGCTGGTGGCCACTGCTGTACACCAGAACTCCCTTAGATAGTCATGGTATATGACTAGGGGTGTTTTGGTGAATGCCGTAGAAAGGAAGCAGTTTTGTAGGTATTTTACTACATCCTTATATGCCAAAAAATTTTCCGGGTAGGCAAAATTCCCTACGACATTGTTTTTTGTCATATCCACGCCCTCCATTGTGAATTCCACATTAGGGGCGCAGGTTATAGCTTTAGAAGCATCCATTAAAAAGATGGTCTTGGTTTTGCAAGAAAAATGGTCTGGGTCTAAAGGTTGAAAACACACACAAAATAGTTTTTTTTTAATAGAAAAGCAAGAGTTTGATTCAAGATTTCTAAAAAACGTGTGTGTGTTATTTTCTTGAGGGTATTTATAGGAAAGTGGAGAGAGACGGTGGTTTTAGCATTACGCGAATTTTTCTCAAAATTTTAAAAACCGTTTTGTATAAACGTTTCATATCCGCATTAAATGCCACCTCTTCTATTATCTTGGGTTTCGCGCAACTATCAGGGTGAACAGTTGTGCCGTCTGCAAAAGTGTAAATTGCAGAGTGACATCACAACATATTATATCAAAAGATATTATGTGTGAGAGGAGGCATTAAATGCCAAGTGGGATTTATGGTGATGAAGTGGGGGCCCATGATGTGGATGCCAGTTGGTATAAGAACATATATTCCTATATTAAATAGGTATTCAGTTACCAACCTCAGACATTTACTAACTAAATACTTAGAGCATTAAGTATACATTTGAATGTCATCTTGAGGCCCCTGAATGATTTTTCATTCAGAGTGAGGTGTTCAGGGAAGGTTATTCAGTGATCTTATTCACTGAGAGACACATTGAGTCCGGGACCTGAGGTTTTAAGAATTTACACTTAGTTGGATGGATTCAATCAGTGGACTGATTCTCAATATCCAACATTCCCAATTCAGCTTTCAGTCTTGTGAAAGTTGGTTCATCCAATGGTTTGGTGAAGATATCAGCTAGCTGATATTCAGTGGGAATAAAGTGTAATTCAATGTCACCATTCATGACATGGTCCCTGATGAAGTGATATCTGATATCAATGTGTTTGGTTCTCTGATGAAGAACAGGGTTGTTTGAGATTGCAATTGCACTTGTGTTGTCACAAAAGATGGGAACCATCTTTTAATGGATGCCATAGTCACTGAGTTGACTTTTCATCCATAGTACATTTGCACAAAAACTGGCTGCTGCAACATATTCAGCTTCTACTGAGGACAAGGCAATTGATTATTGCTTCTTAGCACTCCAACAGACTAATTTTCCACCAAAAAAATTGGCGGAGCCTGAGGTGCTTTTTCTATCCATGTAGCAGCCTGCATAGTCAGAGTCTGAGTATCCCTTAAGATCAAATCCTAAACATTTAGGAAAATATAGTCCAAGACTTAGAGTACCCTTCAGGTACCTGAGGATCCTTTTCACAGCTGTGAGATGTGATTCTTTTGGGTCAGATTGATATCTGGCACACAAACAGACTGAGAATTGGATATCAGGCCTTGATGCAAGTAGATACATCAGTGACCCAATCATTCCTCTGAATAGAGTTTGATTGACTGGTTTACCAGCAAGGTCAGGACCAAGGTTGTTTGGGGGGACCATGGGAGTTTCGACTGAGGCACAGTCACTGAGCTCATACTTTTTCAGTAGGCTCCTAGTGTACTTCTCTTGACTGATAGAAGTTCCCTTATCTGTCTGCTTGATTTGCAGTCCAATGAAGTAAGTCAGTTCTCCCATCATGCTCATTTCAAATTTCTTTGCCATCAGTTTTTCAAACTGTTTGCAAAGTTTATAACTTGTTGAGCCAAATATGATGTCATCCCCATATACTTAAACAAGAATGACATCTCCATTTGTCCTATAGATAAACAATGTGTTGTCTATCTTGCCTCTGACAAATTTGTTTTGGATGAGGAAGGCTAAAAGAGTTTCATACCATGCCCTAGGAGCTTGTTTCAGTCCATAAAGGGCTTTATCAAGCTTGCAGACATAGTCAGGAAACTCACTGCTTTCAAATCCAGGAGGTTGTTGAACATAAACTTCTTCTTTCAGTGAACCATTTAAGAATGCACTTTTTACATCCATTTGGTACACTTTGAAGTTCATGTAGGTTGCAAATGCAAGGAAGATCTTGATGGCTTCCATCCTTGCTACTGGTGCAAATGTCTCTTCATAGTCAATGCCTTCTTGTTGATTATAGCCTTTGGCTACAAGTCTGGCCTTGTTCTTAATGACTATGCCATTTTCATCAGTTTTATTTTTGAACACGCATTTCATGTCAATGACTGAAACATCCTGAGGACACTTGACCAAGGTCATTACCTTGTTTCTGTCAAACTGTTCCAATTCATCATGGATAGCCTGAACGCAACTTGGATGTGTCAGTGCTTCTTTGACACTTTTAGGTTCAATGGTGGAAATAAAATCCACAAATAGGCATTCATTGGCTGAGGCTGCTCTTAGTTTAGCAGCCATGCTTCTAGTGAGCATGCCTTCAGTAGGCTCTCTAATTATATTGACAAGTTCTATATCTTTAGACCTAGTCCAAGTGTCCTGAGGTCTTGGATACTGTTTGGAACTTATGGAGGCCTGATTGGGTGGAGGTGTAGGTTCTGGTGCAGACACTTGATGATCTTCAGGATCTTGAGTGTCTGACTAACTTGGCTGATCACTGAGATTGATTGGTTCCTGAGCACTTTGTTCAGACTGATTGATTACATCGGTACTTGTCTGTGCTTCAACAAACTCAGTGATGGTTGGGTAAGGATGGTTGTGAGGGACAATGTAGTAGGAGATATTAGCATTTGCTTGATACTGAGTGGAAGGATTACTATCAGGAGGAAATCTTGATGAATCATCAATACCTATCTCTTCCACTGAGGTGTGTGAGAATCTGATTGCTTCAGTACTCTCATCAAAGGTAACATGGAATGTTTCCTCAGTTTGTTGTCACCTTGTATTGAACACTGATGAACTTAAATAAGTACATTTTATTATCATCATTTATCCTATTTATTTGACTTGTTTTATTATATTATATATGAGAATTGATACGTTAATGTTTACTTTTGTAATTCTCAGGTAAAAACAAGTATTATGTGAAACTTGGCGATTTTGGACTAATTATGGAGCAAAACAAGCAAGATGTTAAGAGTCTACTGAAATGTACAAGATCAAGATCATTCTGCTCCAGATACGCCGCAACATACTTATTACATACGGCGCATCACTATCAAGATTTCACAAGTTACAATCCAAGACAGCAAAGGACATGCGCCGCATAGAGAAATGGAGTTACGCCGCATCTTAAGGCGGTGTACGAATATTCCTGAATATATTAATCTTGGACCCCACGCGAAGTTAAGTCAATGCGCCGCATCTACTTATCCTATGCGCCGCATCTAACCCTCAGACGAAACTATAAATACCCCAAGGCCAGACGAATTTCGAGAGCTTAAGTTGAACAGTGCAAGATACCAGACGAATTTAGACGTATTAGCAGCACAAGACACACCCTAAACGAAGATACAAGAGCTGTAAGAAGGTCCTGCATGTATTTAATTCATTAAGTAGTTTTGTTTTATTGTATTAGTACACTTTAATTCATCAGGATTGATGGGCCGATTCCATGTGACTACGGAAAATCATGGGCACCCCTTAAAATTGCTTTCCCATTAATTAAAGTTTATATGTTGATGTCTTTGGTGACTTTTATTAGTGCATTGATAACCTCTGTGTCTAGCTGAGCATTGCTTGGGTCGCCATGCCCCTTCCTCGCCTATCTACTCTAGCGTATACGAAACGTGGGCATCACAAATGCTCAATATTCTAGGATAGTAGGATAGACATAAGTGATCATTAAGGGTTTACTCGCCGATAAGATTAGAACCAACGAGAAAGGGTTAATTATATACACTTCATATAAAACTAGCAATAAAACAAGTGACAAGCTACTTAATTATCAGGATAGGTCTTCTTATTGTCTCTAGTATCTATCTGTGTACGTGTGTGCTAATTGCTGATTCGTGCTCATTAGTTTAGTTTATATTTAATCATAAACAAACCGTGCCAGTCTCTCAGGCTGAACCCCCTTGCGTTAGATTAGGTTGTATAGCTAACTTAAGATATTAAAATACTGATTAGAATAACTAGATAATACGTTCCACTCTTAGTGATCGACACTCTACTTACCATTATATTCATACTGACCGGGTACACTGCTCGTTAAAGTGTGTGTTTTATTGATAAGTCGGCTAAATATAAATTTAAAACTTGAGTAGGCATTAATACTGCTAAAACCACAACGACACATCACGCGCGCACCAAGCCTTTGGAGCCGCTACCGTGGATATAAAAGAATTAGAGTAATACACACGCACATCAAGTTTTTGGCGCCGTTGCCGGGGAGTGAATTGTTATTATCTGTTAATTTGATTAGTATTTTAATTAGGTTTTTCTTTTTAATTTTTAGATTCTAACCGCTAACCCCGTTATATATTAGTTAGATTGCATTCATTGTATTATTTGCATATTTTCTGTTTTTGTGTGTTTTTATTTTCTTTGATTTTTATTTCTTTTTGTTTATTTTTATTTTAGTTTTTTTGCTTTTCTATTTTTCTGCATACTGCTATCGTTGTATTGAGCTGATACAAACGATACAGCGCATCTGTTTTTACAGATACGGCGTATTGCGTTTAATTTTTATAAAATTCAACGCGTTTAATAAATTCGAGTACGACGCATCTTTCCCCAAGATACGGCGTATTCTGTTTTTAATAAGAAATTTTTTCTAAACGATAATGCCATACGACGCATCTGTTTTAACAGATACGGCGTATTTTCGATTTAAATTAAAAACAGTTTTCGAATTATTAAACAGATACGACGCATCGATTTTTATCGATACGGCGCATCTTCTGAAACAAAAATCTTGTATTTTGAAACGTAACGAAAATACGGCGCATTAGCTTCTGTTAATACGACACATTTAATTTTAATAAATATAAACGATTTTTGATAATTTAAAACTGATACGGCGCATTCTAATTCATAAGCGGCGTATCTGTTTTCTGAATAAAAGTCTGATTAAATTTTAACGATTATAAGATACGGCGCATCCTATTTATAGGATACGGCGCATCGTCTTCTGATATCAGTAAATTTTATTTATCCCAAACTGAGAAATTCTAATCAACTTTCCTGTCTCTTAGAAAATTTTTACTTCGAAGCCTATTTGTTCTATGTTTCAGGAATGATGATTGATCTTTTCCCAAGCTGGTTCGGAGGATCAAGGATCAAACTTACAATCGACGAGATTATATCAAAGTTTGCCCAAGAAAGCGGAAAGGAACTATTGCTGAAAGAACAAAACAATATGATTAGAGAAGTGACGATTGAAGTGCACCAATTGTCAAGGGTGATTAAAGGAGTTTTGTTCCAAAGGCACGACCTAAAGGGAAATACCTTGATAATTACATCGACAACGCTGATAACGAAGTTGTCGAGTTTGAACCAAAACTACTGGAAATAAGGAGCTGAACGTGAGTCTAACTTGAAGACTCTGGAATAAAGACAAGTGCTGACCGGGAGACAACCTGGAAAATTTTTACTTTTCTGTTCTGTGTCGAGTCTGTCAGACCTGCAGAAGATGCGGCGCATCTCAATCTTAAGATGCGACGCATCGCCTGCAATGGTCATATCTTATTTAATTTTCTGCATTTTTATTTCTTTTGACTTTAAAACTTTCTGTCAGTTTATTTAATGTGGCGCATCCCTGGTTAAGGATGCGACGCATCTTTTATTCTGATTCGTATTTATTCCAGGCTCGATACGGCGTATCTTTTTCCATAAGATACGGCGTATCGACTGACCTGATGATTTTCAGTTTAATTTTTATGATTTATTTTTACTAACTACTAATGTATTATGCAAGTTTGAACCTTCTTAACTCAGGTGTGTTAAAGTCTAAATGGTATTATAGATTCCTGCATTCTTGTGGATACATCATCTATGAAGCTTAAACGTTCTCATCCACAAGAAAGTTGATTTTTGCTCTTATACGAATAATGGAGGATCATACCGAGCAAATCTCAGGAGAGTTTTTCTGTTCTAATTCTTTTATTTTCCAGTTTTTAACCTTTGACGCAAACAACGAGGACGTTGTTTAACTTAAGTGGGGGGGATTGGAGAATTAGAACACTTACTTGTCCTAAACTTTTGCAAAATATGCTTAAAATGCGTTTAATATATCAAAATTAAAATTTTTTTTAGCATGTTTTTGTTTAAAGTCTAAATTACATAGCTGCACACATAACATTATTTCCAAAAATTGTGAACTTATCAAAATTCACAAATCTATGAGTGTGCCGGTGACTTGTAAACTTTAGAACTTGGCTTATATACTATTCGAGACCACCATAATAAGTATTATCTATATAATTGGAATGACTTGTCTAAATTGGTAAATTTTTAGGATTACACCCAAATAGCCTTTATATGTTATGTGATATTAACTAACTACACTGGTTAGTTAACCCCCGTATAAACCCTTTGTTACTCTCACTTTTAGAGTAAGATACCCCTAGAAAAACACTCAGAGCCATTCCTTTCGTTTCTTACACCTTTGTTATAATGTTTCGTTACACCCTTACACCTTAGCCTACCCTGTAGATTAAAATCCGTGGTTAATTGCTTTAGGCAAAGTGTGTTTCCTTACATTACGTGTGTTCGCGTGCGTAATTCATTATCTTTGGTTGAGTCGGGAAATTGCACAATGCAATTGGTATGAAAGTAAATATTGTATATCTTTGAGTTTATTTTTCGTGTGTTTACTACTTTCGTTATTACAGTTATTTCTGAAAGTATGAAGAGTATGGAAAAATTATCCGGAAAAATAGTGATAGAAAAGTTGTGAAATTTTACACATATTTTGATGTTAAAAAAAAAAAAAAAATGAAAAAATAGAAAAGAAAAAGAAAAAGGAAAAGTTGGAAGTTTGTTTTAACCAACTTATGTAAAGTTTTGTATTAAGTGGTCGATATCACCACTAGTTGTTATATATTATATTTATGGATTGAATGTGAGTTGGCCGTTATGGGAACGCCAACCAAGGTTATTCTTTGATTGAGATCTTGTTGAGTATAATTCGTGTCTACCTAAAGCGTGTGTTTCAAGTGTTAAAGCGTGAGTTATTCAATGATATGAGTCTTATTCATGGGATGGTTGGGAAAGTGATTTACCACACTTAGGATTTTAATTTATCTGTTTTGTTTATTTTTTATTTTACACCAATTTGTATCCCAAATATTATCCATACCCTACATCATTCTTTATCCAAACCTTTGATTTATTGAGATTAGGGATTTGAGCAATCTTAAGTATCGTAGTCGTGGATTCGGCTATGTATTTATGATTTTGTCGCCCTTTTGGATATAATATTATTGGTGAAGATTACTTGGTCCTATCTTTAGCCTATTCGAGTTAAGGATTTGAGCAATTGCAAGTATCGTGGTCGTGGATTCGATCATGTATTTGTGATTTTGTCGCCTTTTCTGGAATTTGAGATCGATAGAGATTAAAAAGGATGATTAACCCTTAACCAACAAACCCTTTTTACCGCTTTAGACTTGTTATTCCTTGGCTTTAGTGGGGAAGATGCGTATACTTGCCAAGCTTATGATAGAATATTCGTCACGACTGGACAATTAAACGATTAGATTTGCTTTTATCAAAATATTTTATTTTATTTCTAATTCGTTAAGTGTTTGGTTGTGCAATTATGACAAAACGAATACATGCTTAAATATAAAAATAAATCCTAATATCTTTTAGGATACATTTTCATAAGATTTATTCTAAGGTTTACTTGGGGACAAGTAAAGTTCAAGTGGGGGGATATTTGATGAACTCAAATAAGTACATTTTATTATCATCATTTATCCTATTTATTTGACTTGTTTTATTATATTATATATGAGAATTGATACGTTAATGTTTACTTTTGTAATTCTCAGGTAAAAACAAGTATTATGTGAAACTTGGCGATTTTGGACTAATGATGGAGCAAAACAAGCAAGATGTTAAGAGTCTACTGAAATGTACAAGATCAAGATCATTCTACTCCAGATACGCCGCAACATACTTCTTACATACGGCGCATCACTATCAAGATTTCACAAGTTACAATCCAAGACAGCAAAGGACATGCGCCGCATAGAGAAATGGAGTTACGCCGCATCTTAAGGCGGTGTACGAATATTCCTGAATATATTAATCTTGGACCCCACGCGAAGTTAAGTCAATGCGCCGCATCTATTTATCCTATGCGCCGCATCTAACCCTCAGACAGAAACTATAAATACCCCAAGGCCAGATGAATTTCGAGAGCTTAAGTTGAACAGTGCAAGATACCAGACGAATTCAGACGTATTAGCAGCACAAGACACACCCTAAACGAAGATACAAGAGCTGTAAGAAGGTCCTGCATGTATTTAATTCATTAAGTAGTTTTGTTTTATTGTATTAGTACACTTTAATTCATCAGGATTGATGGGCCGATTCCATGTGACTACGGAAAATCATGGGCACCCCTTAAAATTGCTTTCCCATTAATTAAAGTTTATATGTTGATGTCTTTGGTGACTTTTATTAGTGCATTGATAACCTCTGTGTCTAGCTGAGCATTGCTTGGGTCGCCATGCCCCTTCCTCGCCTATCTACTCTAGCGTATACGAAACGTGGGCATCACAAATGCTCAATATTCTAGGATAGTAGGATAGACATAAGTGATCATTAAGGGTTTACTCGCCGATAAGATTAGAACCAACGAGAAAGGGTTAATTATATACACTTCATATAAAACTAGCAATAAAACAAGTGACAAGCTACTTAATTATCAGGACAGGTCTTCTTATTGTCTCTAGTATCTATCTTTGTACGTGTGTGCTAATCGCTGATTCGTGCTCATTAGTTTAGTTTATATTTAATCATAAACAAACCGTTCCAGTCTCTCAGGCTGAACCCCCTTGCGTTAGATTAGGTTGTATAGCTAACTTAAGATATTAAAATACTGATTAGAATAACTAGATAATACGTTCCACTCTTAGTGATCGACACTCTACTTACCATTATATTCATACTGACCGGGTACACTGCTCGTTAAAGTGTGTGTTTTATTGATAAGTCGGCTAAATATAAATTTAAAACTTGAGTAGGCATTAATACTGCTAAAACCACAACGACACATCACGCGCGCACCAAGCCTTTGGAGCCGCTACCGTGGATATAAAAGAATTGGAGTAAACACACGCACATCAAACACCCTGAATGCTTTAGAGACAAGAGAGTATCCTAGGAAGTATCCATCATTAGCCTTAGCATCAAATTTTCCTAAGTGATCCTTGTGATTATGAATAAACACAGGACACCCAGAGACATGAAAATAGCTGATGTCAGGGATTCTTCCCTTGAATAACTCATATGGGGTTTTGCTATGTCTCTTGACTATGATGGATTTCTTTTGTGTATAACAGGCAGTTTTGACTGCTTCAGTCCAAAAGTGTTTGGATAGGACAGATCCATTAAGCATTGTTCTAGCAGCTTCAATGAGTGTTCTATTGTTTCTTTCAGCAACACCATTTTGTTCAGGTGTGTAAGGAGAGGAAAATTTTTGGGAAATTTCTTTCTCATCACAGAAACATTCAAGTTCATGGTTTCTGAACTCAGTCCCATTTTCAATCCTAATTTGTTTGACTTTAATGTCATTTTTATTTTCAATGTTCCTGACAAAGGACGTAATTGTTTCAGCTGCCTGACTCTTTTTGGTCAGGAAGTAAAACCAAGTGTATCTTGAGTATTCATCCACAATGACCAGAGTATAATTCTCATGGTTAATGGACCTAGGACTGATGGGCCCAAAGAGATCCATATGGAGAAGATGTAGGTAACTTTTGATGGAAAAGTTTTGCTTGGTTTTAAAGGATGCTCTATGATGTTTATCTTTTTCACAGGCAGAGCATGGTTTATCCTTTGAAAACACAAGTGATGGCAAGCCAAGGACCTTGTTTTGTTTTGCAAGATAGTTTATGTTTTTGAAGTTCAAATGGGAGAGTCTCTTATGCCAAAGCCAGTTGAGAGTTTCAGTGGCTTTAGCAAAGAGAAAAGTTCCATTCTGAGTTAGAGTATTCGTGTCTAACACATAAACATCTTGTCTTCTTGGTGCAATAAGGACAACTTCCTTATTTGAATTGAAGATGGTTCCTTGCTTATCATCAAACTGAACTATGTATTTTGCATCACATAGTTGACTGACACTGATTAAATTGTACTTAAGACCATTGACATAAGCTATCCTAGTAAAGACTATACCACTACAGTTTATTGAACCATAACCTTCAGTGAGACATGATGAGTTATCAGCAAATACCACCTGAGGTCCTGGTTCTTCTACATACTTGTGCAGATACTCTTTCACACCAGTCATGCTCCTTGAACATCCACTATCTAGATGCCAAACGGGCTCCCTGGCATGTCTCTGTACAAATAGTAAACTGTGTCAGTTCTTTCTAGGACCCCTCTTCTTGAAGGGCTTAGCTTTAATAGCCTTTTTAAAAGTAACAATTGATGCATGGTCAGTGGTTGAATGGACTGAGCTTCCACAAATTTTGCATTTGATTGCAGATGTGGACTCAGTAGACTGAGAGGATGGCTTGGTCATACCTCTTCTGGTCTGAATGACCTTCTCATTTCCTGAGGTGTCATGAGTGGGATCTCCACATATGTCACAACTAGTGTCCATTAGGCAATCCTCAGGAAGGTGGTCATTGAAGCTATAGTGTGGGCAAGGTGAAAAAGGCTTAGCCTTTTGTTTCTGCTTTTGCTTAGAATCAGAGGGATACTTAAAAGCTTATGCTTTAAAGTTTGCAGATTTGGATGTGGTTGTGTATGACAAGTGATCAGAAGTTCTGTGATCTTCTTTTTTGCATACCATGCAAAAGAGGATTCTATAGCAATCATCAACGGAATGATTGGTATAGTTACACAACTCACATCTCTGCTGAGGTTTGGAGGGTTTTGGTTTGGTGGTGCTTGAGGATGCTGATTTGGGTTCCTTCATCTTAGATTGAGAAGGTTTCTCAGAAGATTTAATCTTCTCACTTAGCTTCCTGACAAGCTCAGCCAACTGATCAATTTTTGAATCAGGGTTTTCTGTTTTTACTTCAAAAGGGACTGAAGTTGTTGAGTCATCAGTAGGAACTGAGACTTCAGGTGTTTGCCTTTTCAGGATGGTTTTTCCCATTCCTGACTTCTCCTTTGGAGAATGTTGTGAGTAGACTAATGGTGTGAGATCTGAGCTTGATGTGCAGCTCCCTGAAGGACTTTCAGAGGTGGAAGTGGTGCAAGTGATTCTGATTCAGACTCATTGACTGACTCAGTACTACCGGGTTTGTCAGTGAGTCCAAGCATATCTTTCAAAGCCTGACTTTCAGGTTGCAAGATTTTTCCAGTCTCAAAGTTAGGCAACTTACTAACTGGATTGTTTCTTATAACTCAGTCACTAGACTTGGGTTCCATCTCTTGCTCAAAAGATATGCCAGCTGGAATAAAGGCTTTTTCACTGTGACTCTCACTAGGGGATTCAGTGAGTTGGTCTTCTCCTATGACTTTCTTGTTTTCACTAGAAATAAGACTCACAGTTTTATAGACTTTAGGATTCTTTTTAGTCCAGTTTTCTATGACTTCTTTTTCTTTGTTAAGCTCAGCTTGGAGAGCTTGATTTTGTTTCAAAATTTCAGTGTTTTGAATTTGAAGTATAACAGCTTCTAGTTTGGCTTGTTTTAAAACAACTAATTCATCTCTTTACTTATTTAATTCTAACACAAGATTATTACATTTTGACAACAAATTGAGTCTCTGCTCTTCAACATACTTAAGATCAACATTAATATAATTCATATAAGACTGCCAATCAGAATCATCATTCATGGAATGTAAAATATTTACCTTTTTTATGGTTATGTTGACCCATTCTCCATTTCTTGCATGGCTTTTTCCAACAGCCAGCTGATCACCATCTGAAAGTGCCATCAGTGCACTCACTCTAACTTCTTCATCATCGGATGAGACCTCTTCTTCATCCCAGTCATAGGCTTCAGCTACATGAACCTTGTTCTTTGCTTGAACAGGTTTAGAAGGTTGAGCAGCCTGAGACATAGAGGGATTGGCCTCAAGTCGAGGAAGTTTGGCCTTAGCTTTTCTGTATTTCACTTCAAAATCTTTTTGACCCTTTTTAACATTATTGTTTTGAAAATGTTGGGTAGACTGAAGCATTTTAGGTTGAAACTTGCTAGTTCCTGAAGAAGAACAGTTTTCAGAAAATTTATAAGAGGGTTCTGAGATGATTTTTGAATAACAGTCTTTAGCAAAATGACCCTTTTTACCACATTTGAAACATTCAGTGGTTTCATTTGCTTTAGCTTTTGAAAAGTTTGACTGATTTCTTTTGATAAAACGTTTTGAATTAGCAAGGGGTGCCCTTTCTTGAAATTCTAAGTGTAAATCATTTAGGTACTCCTCACTAGTACTTTCATCAACCTCATCATCAGAATTCTCTTGAAAATCCTGCACAACACCATTAGAATAAAAGGAAGTTAATATGGGTGAGGAAGTCATGGCCTTTTTGGTCTCAAGAGCTTTCTTTGAGTCAGGGTATCTCCTAGAGATTAAGTTGTCCTCATAGACAAACTTCCCATAGATCTCTGGGAGCTAAAGGTTCTGGATGTGATTAGCATTCTTGAGGCCCTGAGAGAAGTTTAACCACTTCTCAGAGAGACTGTTGACAAAGCCAACATTGATCTCATGCTTAGACAAAACTACACCATCATTAGATAATTCATTTATCAGGTTCTTGTATCTGGTATAGGTCTGAGAGAGACTTTCAGAGTCCTTGGCTCTAAAAGTGTTATACTCAAGTTTCAGGTCCATGATCCTGTTTTCCTTGGTATCTGAGGGACCTTCAAAGCTATGAACCAAGTCAAGCCAAGTTTGTTTGGCTGTTGTACAGTTAATGACTGATTCCATTGTATCGTCAGGAAGACAAGATACAATGATGCTTTTTAGGCGCTGGTCTTGATTGACCACCCTTCTATCATCAATGGTCCACTGAGCTTCAGGTTTAGGTAAGCCTTCAGCAGTCTTAGGGACATAAGGACCTTCATTGATACAAGTGATGTAGTATGGTTCCATACCAGTCAAGTAGCAAAGCATACGCTTTTTCCACTTGCTAAATTTTCCAGCTTCAAGTCTGGGAGCAACAGCTGTATAGCTTCTTCTTTTTTTGTCGACGAGCTGGGGGACATTAATATCAGCCTTAGTAGGATCTTGGTTTTAAAAACCTTTGAGCACTCTTTAGTTTTTGAAAAGCTTTTACAAACCAGAGGCTCTGATACCACTTGTTGTTCCCGTTACACAAGTAGAAATAACTACAAAGTTAATCTAATTGTGTTCCATGACTGAATTAATGCATTGATTAATTTAAACAAATAAATAAAACGTAAAAGATAAAACACAAGTTTTTCAACGTTTAAATTCTTATTAGAAATTAATCAAAAGAATCTATACCCAAGTGTTAGCGGAAATAACACTTGGGATTGAAATGACAAGGTATGGTATGTTCTCCTCACTAAACTCAAGTTATACTTGAGTGGCAACAATGAATGAACCACTGAGCTATCTCAGGGACTAAGTTGCTCTTTGGGGGAGAAAAGTGGTTTTGTGAAAGTCTAAGCTTTTAATGCACAAAACTTGTCCACTTTTCTCCCTTATGATCCTATTTATACACAAGTATAAAAGAGCACCCGTGACTAAAAATACAAAAAGAATGACCTAGCTAGTCTGGTCAAAATACAACAATATTTTGACAATTACAAGAATCTATTTTGGGATAGGGTTGAAACTGCTTTCTGAGTGTCAGTGATAACACTGTTCTTGTTCTCACGCCGTTAAGGGAAAGTTTGAATTTGGCTCTGATAAGGACATCTCCTTATCTATTCAAACTCTTCCCGCCTTTCTTTCAGACTTCAGATTCTTCAGGCTTGGTCTTCAGTCTTCAGTCTTCAATCATTATAGTTGTTGAGGAGACTGGGGTTCAGTGAGTTATTGTCATCACTCACTGAACCCATTATCTTCTTTTTTGGCTTAAGTCCTACTCAGGGAGTTCCGCCTTCCTGAATGGTGAATCTTTTTTTTAGACTCGCCTTAAGCATCATGAGAGTGTTCATGGTTGATTAACACTTGGGCTAATTTGTATTCAAATCCTGTTTTCAGGACGCTTGGGTACTGTCGGACCCAACAATGTTGCCCCAACATATTTAAATGAAATAATATCTTAAATGAGTGATATGTTCAATGTTTAGATAACTAATTGCATTATATCATATAAACAGTGACACTTTATATATAACATTCTTTCTCGAAAAGCCTCATTATATAATTTTGTCCCGGATACTCAAAAATTTTAAAATTCAGAGACGACCCTAGTAGGCTGCTTTAATAATTTAAGCAATCAGAGAATACATGAATATATTGTCAATCAAGTCATCTGGATCGGTATATCTACTATGCTTATTAATAGGTCGCCAAAGCCACTAATTTGTATGAACACGAGACATCCCTAGAAAAGCCACGGGCATAAGTTTGCTAGTCAACGATATGCAGAATCTTCATCTCTATGGAAGTATTAGTTGGTCTAAAATAATGTTGAATTGGTTTGAGTGGGTTATTAGCGAATGTGTGGCTTGACCCATAGTAATGTAACTATTTTCAAGCGAGCAAGAAATAAAATCTAACAAGTCTAAGTTTTCTGACATGCATACTGACGTAGAATGGAAGCGTGAATAAAACCCTAACACGGGTTAACCAAATGACAAAGGATTTAAAGACTAAAAGTCAATAATTTAATTGATAATTGAATGCCTAAACAATAAACCCAGGCCCTATATTTATGGAGAAGTAAAACTGGGGAATAAGAAACTTAAAAAAATTAAAATTCGACTTAAACTAAACTTGGAACTTTCAGCTAACTAGCCCTCTGCAGCTTAGAGAGGGTATACTTTTTACGGCGTAGAGAGGTTTGACAAATGAAAATTCTTTATTCGAGAGCTCTACTGCGTAGGGAGGCATTTGCTTCTACGTCGTAGAGAACCTAAGACAAACATAAAATAAAAGACATAGCTTCTACAACGTAGACAAGGACTTGGCTCTATGCCGTATAGAAAACCAAACTACGTTTTCTTGTTTCGAGTTCTCTTGTCATGCTACAAGTGCTCCATATACTCTTCAGCTAATTCTTCGATATTGTCCTCATCATTCCCACCACTTTAGAAGAACTTTTCCTAGAGTTCTAATCTTTAATATCATCCTCGGGGTGAAACTCATAAGTATCAGAAACACTGAAAGTCTTTGAAATACTCATGGTATTTGGAAAATCAATCACATAAGTATCATCATTAATCTTTCTAAGAAATTTGGAAGAACCATACTTCATTTGTTGGAGCTTGCTATAGGTACCAACCGGAAAACGCTCCTTTCAGAGAAACACCATCACCTTGTCACTGATGCAGGATTTCTGACCAGGTTTTAATACTTATAATTTTACTCGTCTACCTATGGTCTACCTTATGCACTAACGGGAAGAGAACTTGATCGTGTGTAGTGTAGTATTCGGTAAAGCCGAGGTCGTCCCAAGAGCTATGTGTATCTGGATTTTAACCTAAGTCTATGTCACGTTTTAAAGGGTTTTGAATAATTTGATTAATTAAACTAAATAAACAGAAATGAAA
Source organism: Artemisia tridentata subsp. tridentata (assembly GCA_021014915.2). Taxonomy (NCBI): domain Eukaryota; kingdom Viridiplantae; phylum Streptophyta; class Magnoliopsida; order Asterales; family Asteraceae; genus Artemisia; species Artemisia tridentata. The sequence goes on along the minus strand of CP139504.1, from coordinate 157,059,896 downwards.
TGCGGAAATTAAATGAAGTTGTAAACAGTAGGGAGAAAGTGTACTAGCCTAGTTGTTCATCCTATCATGCAAAGACTATGTTCTCTAATTAAGCTTTCTATCGCTTCAAGTGGGGCATAAGTATCACTAGACTCCTGTGGTCAATTCGCCTAGCCTATCTCCCTAGAATCCTACTAGGACGCCAAAGGTCTGCATCCTTATGGTCGTCAAAGCTTACAGGTAGACTAGTTCGAGTCATTAAGTGCCGCTACATGTTAGATTAATTCTTTGTGTGATCCGGCCTCTCGGATCTTAGACCACACATCTAACTTCTTAAGTTCATCCAACCCAGAGGGTGATCCTATGGAGCATTCTTAGGCCCATTCGCACACAAGAATGTTGGTCTTCCTATTAAACAATTCTTATCAACACCTTGCAACCTACTACATTAGGGTCCTTTGGTCAATTCTCCTAATGCAACAAGTACAACCGGCCTTCAAAACTACCAAAACTAGAGGATCTAACGAAAAACTAAGCATGCACACACTAGAAGCAATAATAAAAGGACGAAAACATAATCAAATCATGAAAGGAATCATAACTAGGCTAGCACCAAAGGTGCTTAGCCAAACATGCAGTAAATTACACCAACAAAGATGAATAAAACATGAATTGAATTGAACATATTGTTTGATACAAATTACTTGATGTAGAACTAATGAAGACGTCGATTGCAAGTGAATTCTCCCTTCGAAAATGGTTGATAGCTGCTGGAAATTTCCCTGGAATGATGCCCTAGTCGGCCCCTAGGAGGGGGTGAAGAGAGATATTGAAAAGTGGTGAAATAGGGCTGTATTTATAGGCCCCGACAAGATTACGGCGTAACCTCTAGGGTTAATTACGCCGTAACATATTGCGGCGCAAAGAAATTCGGATCTCGAAAAATTACGTCGTAACTAAAGTTAAAGTTACGCCGTAACCTTAGTTACTTCGTAGTTTTATTTGCCCTTCAATATGAAACTTCCATGGACTTGTCCGTGTTTGACCCCTGAGATTCTGCATGGTTTCATTTCAAGTCCCTTGTCCATTTATAAGTGTAATACTTAGAAAATATGTACGGTTTCAGCCCCTCATCGTTCTTGATTTAATTATATGCAGTCCTTGTGGCATAATAAACTTTATTTAAATTGCCACCTTTAGTCCCTGATCGTTCTTGTCATTTTTACTTTAGGTCCTTGAGTAATAAATAAACTTCTTATCAAATGACCGCTTTCAGCCCTTGGACTTAAACTCCTTCGCGCCCAAGTTATTAATTACGGCGTAAGTCCATGACTAACTTATGCCGTAACCCTTCGTTAGTTTGTACTTATCCACATGCATACTGATTACTACGGCGTAACTAAATTACCAAGTTACGCCGTAACCTTCACGTTTTTACGCCGAAACACTATTAACCGGTTACGGCGTAACCTTCATAAGACTTAGATGATGGCATGTATAATGTGTTACGGCGTAAGTCCATCGTGCCACTTACGCCGTAACTTTCGTCTGAATACGTTTTTGCACTTTTTGGCCTATTCTTGTATCATTTCCGCTCCAACGCCTCATTCATCCTGAAATGTAAATATGAACAAATATAAACGAATTAAGTACCATATTAATATAAATGAGGCAATAAACACGGGAATTTGATATATAAAATATCAGGTTAATTTGATGTTATCAAATATCCTTCCACTTGAACTCTACTTGCCCTCAAGTAGACCTTTTAAATTATTTCTAAAAAGATATCGCCCAAGATCTCTTGGTAGATAAAAGTTTAAAAATTACCTAAGCTAGAAATTTCCAAACTGAGCACCTCACGAAAAGGTAATTGAAATCACACTCATCACTCACCAATCTATGTGTTTATTGCTTTTGGGTGATAACTCAACTGCTCAGTTATGGCGAGTATTCTATCATAGGCTTGGCAAAGATACTAATTTGATGTTATCAGTCACCTTCTTTGAACAACTTCATTCAACGATGTTTATCCGCAGCAGCCTTGTACTTAGCATTTGATTCAACAAGTTAAGCCCAAACAACCTCATACGTAGCTTGAACCTCTTCCACCATCTTGTTTTCTTGAACATTCTTCTTGCCCTATAAACTAATTTAAATGGTGAAACCCCTGTTGAACTATGAATCGCGCTATTGTAAGAAAACTCGGCTTGAGATAAAGACACACCCTATAGCTTAGGTTTTTTTCCACACAAACAATGTATCATATGTCCCAATGTGTGATTAACCACTTTGGTTTGACCATCCGTTTGAGGATGAATGATACTACTACAGTTCAAAGATGTACTAAACGCCTCCAAAGTGTTAACCAAAAGTTTGAAAAAAACTTATTATCCTGATCTGAAGTAATTGATTTTGGAACTCCATGCAAATGAATCACCTGTTGCAAAAAATTACCTTGCTATGTGAGCCGCATCTGAAGTCTTCTTACATGGAATAAAATTCGCCAACTTGGAAAACTTGTCAACAACAACAAATATAGAATCAACTCCTCGTTGAGTACGAGGAAGCCCTTGCACAAAATCCATAGAAATATCAACCCATGGACTCTCGTGTATGGGTAGTGGCATATAAAGCCACGTATTTGTGCTTTACCCTTTCCTTCTTGACACACAACACACTTTTGTACGAATGTCCCAACATCCCTCTTTCATTGAGGCCAATAAAATCGCTTTTCCATGGAAGCAATGGTCTCGTCACACCCCAAATGAGCCCTTAATCCTCCCCCATGCACTTCTTTAATCAATTAACTTCTAAGAAAAGTCCTAGGAATACATAAATTATTTCCTTTAAACAAGTAACCATAAAGTACAAGAAAATCACCTCGGTGTTGCTTAGTGTCAATTTTTTCCCATGTGTCGCGAAAATCCTCATCACTTGCATATAAGCCTTTAACCAACTCAAAACCCACAACGTCAATGCTAATAGTAACCAAAAGAGTGGTTTTCCTACTCAATGCATCCGCCACTTTGTTACTTTCACCCAAGTTATGTATGATTACATAGTTGAACTTCTCCAAGAAACTCGCCCACCGTGCATGTATTTTGAAAACATTTAAGAGCTTATGATTCGAATAGACCAAAAACTCTCGTTGAATCAAGTAACGATCCCACTTCTTCATAGAGTGAACAACCACATACAATTCTTGTTCATAAGTCGATCACTTTTGTTGAGCTACATTCAACTTCTCATTATGAAACGCCAGGGTCCTACCTTCTTGTGACAAAACAGCCCCGATCCCGGTTCCACAAGCATCACATTCTAATTCAAAAACTTTATCAAAATTAGGTAAAGAAAGTACCGATGCGGTTGTCAATTTTCTTTAATCACCTTGAAGCTTTCTTCCGCCTCATTAGTCCACTTGAACGAACCTTTCTTCAAGCAATTATTAATTTGTTCTAGAATACAACTAAAATCTCTCACAAACCTCCTATAAAAATTCGCCAATCAATGAAAACTCCGAACCTCAGTCAAAGTCTTTGGCGAAGGCCAATACCTAACCGTCTTAACATTGTCTTCGTTAACATGAATAACATATCGTGATTTTGTTGATGGCTCGACTATCCACGCACATCCTCCAACTTCCATACTTCCTTGGTGTAAGAAGTGCCGGAACCACACAAGGATTTGCTTTCTTGAATGTGACCCTTCTTCAACAACTCTTCAACCTTTTCACACAAGATATCTGACTCTTTTAGACTCATCTGATAGTGAGGAAGATTAGGTAAACTTGGTCCGGGAACCAAATCAATTTGATGTTGAATATTTTTTCAAATGTAGAAAAGAACTTCGAGTATCATTTGCAAAAAATTTGCTAAACACTTCAAGCACGGGTTTAACTACTTCTGGAATAACATTTTCCATTCCATCTTCAATTCCTTTAACAACCAAAGGGTATGAAATTCCCGTTTCCTTCCTTTCGGCTTGAAACTCCTTTGGTGATAAAACCAAAGTCTTGCTTTCCAACTTCTTCTTGGGAGAAGAGACAACTAGAGGCAACATAACAATATTTTTTCCACTCCATTTAAATAAATACATATTCGACTTACCTCGATGTGTAGCGTCTACATAATGTTACCATGGTCGCCCTAGAAATACATAACATGCCTCCATATCCACACCATCGCAAGTAACCAAACCATTGTAATGCTTCCCAATAGCAATAGGAATCTTAAAAAATTTCATACACTTTTATAGCCGATCCTTTATTAATCTAACCAATTTGACAGGGATTTGGATGAGGCTCGGTTGGTAACTTAAAAGCTTTAACCAAAGCCCTTGACACCAAATTCTCGCAACTTCCTCCATCAATAATAATTGAACAAACCTTTTCCTTAACCAAGAACTTCATTTGAAAAATCTTATTATGTTGCGAAGAATCACTTACCTTAGGCGAACACAAAGTCCGTTGAATGACATGAGTAACTTGCTCCGCCTCTCTTTCCACGGCCTCAGTGTATTCCAAACATTCTTCTTCTTGAAAAGCCGCATCATCAAACATCACCTCTTCATCCCCATATTCCGTTTAATAAGTAGCTCATTTAGGTCACACATTAGACCTATGCCTCGGTTCGCAAAACCTAAAACACTTCAGACCTGAAGGTTAGCATAGGGGTTTGAATTGACCAGTTGACTATCTTTAATAAGTATTCGAACTCTCTCCCATTGAACGCCTATACCCGATTCCGAATTTAGAAGCCACCCTCTCCACCTTCATCGCCACATTTTGAGTTTGATCCACATACCAAATTGAAATCAAACTCAACATTTCTTGGATAAATGAGTTTAAACCACTTATATACCTTGTCGCGGTCTGTTCCTCCACTTCTTACCTTGAACACAATTATGATATTGTTGGTATAAAATTTTGTTCAATATTCAGGGGTATAAACCTACCTTTGATCATTCTCTTCATTCTCGTCCAAGTATCCATGGGTCACTTTCGATGTGCCCTACAGTTGTCTTGTTCACGTTGCCACCAAATTCCTGCTCCTCTACACAATTTGTAAGCCACAATCTTCACTTGCTCTTCTTTGGGAACACCCATGATGTCAAAGAACTTGTCAACTTCATACAACCAATCTAGCACCGCTTCAATATCAAGATTTCCAACAAAATTGGGAATTTCGACCTTGACGCGATACCCTTGTCGCCCACCATACCCATGACGATTATCATTCCCCCTAGCAAAAGCCCTAGGCCCACGATTTTCACTTCTTGGGCCTCCCGCAAATATCTCTAGTTTCCGTTCCCTTCCTCATCTGAAGACCCTACATTGTCTTGTCTCCAAATTTGTTTGGAGAATGGTTACACTCATGATTATCATATAATCCTTCACAGTTAGCACATAATCAAGGATTACCATGTTCGTTGCTCTCACGATTTGAGTGATTACCACCACCTACGATCACGAATAGTATCTCTTCAAGAACAGAAGTCATAATTGCGAATTTGTAACTGAGATCAGTGATCGCATAATCCACATCTTAGGTCGACCGTACCCACTAGTAGTACGAGTTTTTGGAATCTCTGCATCCTTCATCATCAGGATACCAACAGGCTCTGATGCAAGCTAACGTATAACGGAAGCGTGAATAAAACCCTAGCACGTGTTAACCAAATCACGAAGGATTTAAAGACTAAAAGTCAAGAATTTAACTAATAATTGAATGCCTAAACAATGAACCCAAACCCTATATTTATAGGGAAGTAAAACTTGGGGAATAAGAAACCTAAACAAAGTAAACTTAAACTATAATTGGAACTTTCAGCTATCGAGCCCTCTATGGCGTAGAGAAGGTTTAACTTCTATGGCGTAGAGAGGTTTGACAAATGACAATTCTTTATTCAAGAGCTCTACGGCGTAAGGAGGGAATTGCTTCTACGCCGTAGAGAACCTAAGACAAACATAAAATAAAAGACGTAGCTTCTACGACGTAGATAAGGACTTGGCTCTATGCCGTAGAGAAAACCAAACTACGTTTTCTTCTTCCGAGTTCTCTTGTCATGCTCCAAGTCCTCCATATGCTCTTCAGCAAATTTCTCGTTCTTTTCCTCATCACATACTTGTATGGTTGTCGAGAAACCAATTTTTTTTTTTTGAAAGGCAACAAGATATACAAAAACAAGCCAACTATTACAACAGAAAGGCATCTCCATTCCTCAATCAAGCCAATTAAGGAAAAAGAGACCCAAAAGAAAGACAACAACAAAAAGCCTTATAAATTCGGAATAAGCAACTAGAGCTAGAGACAAAATACATAGAACCAAACTCATTCTCAAAACCTATTAGAATCACAGTAACATGCAAAATAAAAAGAATGATCCATGACCCACCACTCCAAGTCAACATGGCACATAAAATGGCAAGCAGGACCATCACTCTTTATTTTCAAGAAAACACACAAAGATCCAAACACATGGAACATACTACCAAACACACATTGATGCGGAATAATTGCAGAGCGAATTGCAGAAATAAACCCATGTTGCAGACCAAACAGTAGACCTAAAGTATTTGCCAAACACCCTTTGTTGCAAACCCAAACAGCAGAACTGAAACTTTAACACCAAAAACACTTTGATGCAAAACCAAGCAGCGAAACATTTTATAACTGTAACAGACCTGATTTTAGCAAACCCTTTACACATAGGCTGTCTACACAAAAACACTGCAACAAAGCCGTAGAACTGAAACTCACTGTCCCGTCACAATAGAACTATTGATTACCCAATATCTATTTACCCGGATCAAATAACCACAATTGCCACTCAAATGTTTTTTTTCTTGTTCTTCTACTAATCTATTCAAAGGTTTTAAGTTTTATGTCTTGCATTATTTTGTTGACGCTTGAAACTTTGCCTTTAAACACACGCGTATTTCTTTCTTTCCAAATGAAGTAACCGGTTGACCACGTAACCACTTGCCACAACATTCTCGAATAATTATGGAGGGTATCTCCGCCATGGTGCGAGAACATATCCCTAACAGTTAATGCATCAACCATACCCAACTTCCACCAACTAAATATTTTTTCCCAAACGCTCATAGCCATATTGCACAAAATCAAACTATGATCACATGATTCCACTATATCACCTTAACACGGGCATAGTATTGTATCTAAATCAATACCCCTTTTATCAAGTTCCACACGAACTGGTAGTCTTCCTTTACTAGCTCTCTACACAAATATATTTACTTTTTTTGGTACTAATCTATTCCAGCGTGTTACATCTTTGATATTTTCCTCATTCAAGGTATTTTCTTCCACCATCTTTGTTACCGTGTTGACCGTGTACTTGCCATCCTCTCAAGCATTCCATCACCAAACATCCCTACAATCAGTAGAAATCAAAACATTTTGCAAAATGCTAATTAGCTGCTCAACTTCCCCGCAAACCCTTCCTGTTGGCTCCCTAACCCAATCCCATTCCCAAACCCAACCATTGTCACTTCATCTTCCCTTTTCCCCCACCCGGTCCTGTTTCCTTCTATCTAGATGATACAATCGAGAGAACCTATCCTTAAGTCTCGAATCGCCTACCCATATATCTCCCCAAAATGATATATCCATCCCATTTTCCACCTTACATACAAATGATGAAGATAAACCAATGCCCAACCCATCCATTTCAGCCCCCACCTTAATTATATCCTGCCACACTCCATTACCACCCATATTATTCCCTACCCCCCAAACCCGACTACACCCCCACTAGCACCATAAACACTTTTTATGACCCTAACCCACATAGATCCCCCCTCTTGCTTAAACCGCCACCACCACTTTCCTAAAAGCGCCCAGTTTTTTGCCCTTAAAGACCCGATATTTAAACCCCCCCCCCACCCCCACCCCACATGAAGATAGAATAAAATCCCACTTAACCAACGATAATTGTTTACCCTCACCCACCCTTCCCCAAAAGAAGTCTTACGAATACGCTCAAGACTTTTTATCACACACGAAGGCACACAGAACATCGAAAAATAATACAATGGCAAACGACCAAGAACCGATTTAACTAATGTTAACCGATCCCCAAACGACATCGTTTTAGCTTTCAATCGGCAAAGAGCCTCGAGTCGAGGCGCATTCCAAGGTGCGGGATTCACGAATGCGAGGCGCACTAAATACGTTAAGTTTTTTTATAACATATGTGACTAATTGTGTAGCTTAAATAACACAAAATAACATTAAAATACTTAATACATGACACATAGTACCATTATAAAGATTAAAATTGATCAGTTGTCACTTCTAAAATGGATCAACTCTTTGGCTCGATGACCTATAGAGAGATTAAATTCCATATCAGACTAAATATGCTTGTGTCCTACACTTGTAGACTTACATTTAACAAAGCTCACAATTTAACCAAAAATATCAAGCAAGCAATGTATTAATATTCAAGGCACAATGCCACATTTTCATGATAATATGTTGTAAAGAAAATACGTAATGAAACAAAGTAACTTCTTAAAGAAAATTTCAATCAATAAAATAAACATAAAATCAATTCAAATTTACAAATCATACAAATACTCACCCTATGACTTAAAAGTCCCATGTATATAACTTATAAGGCTCATGTTTCTTATCTTAATATTTAGAAAAAAAAGCCCAAAAACTCGTTACATCTCCGAGGCGCAAAAATCCCCAAGGCGCAAAAATCCTGAAGGCGCTGCGATTTTTGTGGGATACATGCATTTCGTGAGCCTCGATCTGAAAAAATCCCAAAAGCTAGAGCCTCGTGCGACTTAGCGCCTAGGCACACCTTAGGCGCGATTTTTAAAACTTTGCGGGCCGCCACGCATTACTTCGCTTCATACATTAACCAATTGGCAATCCCAAGTACGTGAACGGGAATTCACCCACACTACACACTATATTAAGATTCACTCTTGATGGCAATATCACCTTCCAAAATGAAGACATAACTTTTAACTTGTTTGCCCTTGAAAGAGATGACCAAATAATAATTGAAAGGCAGGGCAAGAAAAAAGTGAAAGATAATAAACACGTTGTTCAAAGAAAGGACCAAAAAGGTAGTCGCCCTGTTATTAGTCGGCTCGCAATAACAAGTCGGAACCCAGGTAAAAAAAAAAGGACCATACGTTAAAAAGCTATTGTTAATTATTGAAACATGCGGAGAGTAAACTTTTACCTTCATCTTCAATCAGAAAATACAAGAACTAATTTGCATCTCTGATCTTTCTAAGTTCTAACGGATGATGCTATGTTGAAACTAAAAATACAAATAGACATAATTTTGTTATGCACTATCAAAAAATGAGTTTAGACACATTATCACGGGCGGAACTACAGGGTTTCGAGATGTCAAGACTCATGATACACCGATAGAAATTTTGTAATGTTGATTTTCATAACCAAGTTACAACAAACGCAGTGGGTCTAAAAATTGGTTTTTAATATTATTGTTTCGTTGGTTTACTAATAAGTAAAAAGTAAACTCAAATTTGATTAAAATCTATCGTCTTAACAATATTTATTTTTAATTTTTATGCGTTTGGTTCACTACAACAAAAGAGAGGACGGGCGAGGACGTTTTTGGCGGGGACGCCCATGTCCCTGTCGAAAGTCGCTAAACGACAAAAATGGCGCTGAGCTGGCACAGAGTCTCGCTGACAGTTTACTAAATTTTCAACGCAACCTTTTGGCGGAGACATGTCCCCGCCGAAAGTGTTTTTGCCCTCACTTTTAGCGGGGACACGTCCCCGCCGAAAATATTATCCAGTTTTCCCCCTAAAAATTACTTTATCCCGCCAATATTTTACTGCTACTATATTATCTTTTGGCGGAGATATGTCCCCGCCAAAAGTGTTGGCGCCAATTTATCCCGCCAAATTGCAACTTTATCCCGCCAAAGTTTTACTTATATACTTAACCGATCATCCTCAAATCGACAAAACACAAATAACCAAATCGTTAATTCTCACAAAACACACATAACAATGGCTGGTTACACACCGGAAGAAAAGTGTCAAATATACAATTCTAGTGATATGGAAAATTTCTTAACAGTTAAATATTTTATTTTGAAAGAACTTAAGGACGAATAGGTGAACTTTCAAAAGACTTAAATGCATAGCCAAACAAAAAATTGTTATCGGTTTATACAGAGGTCAAATGCGTTAAAGAAGCCTCGTGAAATACTTAAGTTTTCACAACAACAACAATAACACAAACAACAATAACAACAACAACAACACCAACACCACCAACATTACATATGAAGATTGTCTGAGTCACCTAACAGCTCACGGAGTATTGCAGTTGACTGACATGCGTGGTCGTGGTCGTCGAAATTCGTTGCCATTTCAAGTCTTGCCTCCAGCATCCTTACTCTTGTCTCTAGCACCTGTTTTTGTGATTCTAGCATGTTTACTCTTGTCTCTAGCACCTGTTTTTGTGATTCCAACATGTTTATCCTAAGATCTTTGGCATTACAGTTTGAGCACTCTGTTGGTGCAGATCCATCACCTCGAGATGTTGAAGCTGAAGAGATTACTCGTAACCGGTCATCAAATTCACTCTTCCATATAAAATATTCACATCCATGATCTTTTTCTCTTGGCTGTTACATAATAAGGAAATGTTACGATTGTTTGTATATTTACATAAATAAGAAATGTATGATTGTTCACCTTCGAAAGAGGACATGCATAATATTTCCATCCAAAGGTATCTTCTTGATGTGATGTTCTTAGTTTTATATTTCCTGTTCCACAAGAACACATAAAAGGATTATATCGCTGCATCTCAAGTTTTGAAATTGGTGTGAAGAAAAGTGGTTTTGAGGTTAAGTGGTTTTGAGGATAAGAGTGTATATAATGTGTTTGTGAGGATAGAGCAGATCTGCTAGCTTTTGGTGGGAAGTTTTGGCGCCAATATTTTGGTGGGAAGTGTTGGCGCCAATATGTTTGTGCAGTAGAAGAAAGAAGACAATATTTTGGTGGGAAGTGTTTGTTTCAGACATAAATCTATAATTTTAGACTTTTAGGTAACATACAACAAGACTTTAATCGGGTAGGAGTAATGGAAAAAATTAATTAGGGGAAAGTGGGCAAGTAAGCATGCAGAGTAAGAAATTAATTATGAGTTGATATGATTTAATAAGAATAATTAATACCTCTAAGAAATTCAGGTACAAACATATCATCTTGGCTCATTCATTTAACATCTTGTGTAAAACCATATCATCTCGGTCTATTCATTTAACATCTCATGTACAACCATATCATCTCGGCTCATTCGTTTAACATCTCGTGTACAACCATATCATCTCGACTCATTCGTTTAACATCTCATGTACAACCATATCTTCTCGGCTCATTCGTTTAACATCTCATGTACAACCATATCATCTCGACTCATTCGTTTAACATCTTGTGTATAACCATATCATCTCGGCTCATTCGTTTAACACCTCGTGTACAACCATATCATCTCGACTCATTCGTTTAACATCTCATGTACAACCATATCATCTCGGCTCGTTTGTTTAACATCTCCTATACAACCATATCATCTAGACTCATTCGTTTAATATCTCATGTACAACCATATCATCTCGGCTCATTCGTTTAACATCTCGTGTACAACCATATCATCTCGACTCATTCGTTTAACATCTCATGTACAACCAATACTCACTCTCGGCTCTCATCATTCGTTTAACATCTCATTAAACCATATCATCTCGGCTCATTCGTTTAACATCTTCGTGACAACCATATCATCTCGGCTCATTCGTTTAACATCTCGTGTAAACCATATCATCTCGGCTCATTCAGTTTAACATCTCTGTATAACCATATCATCTCGGCTCATTCGTTTAACATCTCTGTACAACCATATCATCTCGGCTCATTCGTTTAACATCTCGTGTAAACCATATCATCTCGGCTCATTCGTTTAACATCTCATGTATAACCATATCATCTCGGCTCATTCGTTTAACATCTCGTGTACAACCATATCATCTCGACTCATTCGTTTAACATCTCTGTACAACCATATCATCTCGGCTCATTCGTTTAACATCTCATGTACAACCATATCATCTCGACTCATTCGTTTAACATCCTCGTGTACAAACCATATCATCTCGACTCATTCGTTTAACATCTCATGTAAACCATATCATCTCGCTCATTCGTTAACATCTCGTGTACAACCATATCATCTCGACTCATTCGTTTAACATCTTGTGTACAATTAATCATCTCGGCTCATTCGTTTAACATCTCGTGTACAACCATATCATCTCGACTCATTCATTTAACATCCATGTAGTACAACCATATCATCTCGGCTCATTCGTTTAACATCTCGTGTACAACCATATCATCTCGGCTCATTCGTTTAACATCTCATGTAAAGCATATCATCTCGGCTCATTCGTTTAACACCTCGTGTACAACCATATCATCTCGATTCATTCGTTTAACATCTCATGTACAACCATATCATCTCGGCTCATTCGTTTAACATCTCGTTACAACCATATCATACTCGACTCATTCGTTTAACATCTTGTGTACAACCATATCATCTCGTCTCGTTCGTTTAACATCTCATGTACAACCATATCATCTCGACTCATTCGTTTAACATCTCATGTAAACCATATCATCTCGGCTCATTCGTTTAACATCTCGTGTACAACCATATCATCTCGACTCATTCGTTTAACATCTCATGTACAACCATATCATCTCGGCTCATTCGTTTAACATCTCGTGTACAACCATATCATCTCGGTTCATTCGTTTAACATCTCGTGTACAACCATATCATCTCGGATCATTCGTTTACCATCTCGTGTACAACCATATCATCTCGGCTCATTCGTTTAACATCTCGTGTACAACCATATCATCTCGACTCATTCGTTTAACATCTCGGTACAACCATATCATCTCGTCTCATTCGTTTAACATCTCGTGTACAACCATATCATCTCGACTCATTCGTTTAACATCTCGTATAACCAACATATCATCTCGGCTCATTCGTTTAAACATTCGTGTACAACCATATCATCTCGTCTCATTCGTTTAAAACATCTCGTGTACAACCATATCATCTCGGCTCATTCGTTTAACATCTCGTGTACAACCATATCATCTCGACTCATTCGTTTAACATCTCGTGTACAACCATATCATCTTGGCTCATTCGTTTAACATTTCGTGTACAACCAGATCATCTCGACTCATTCGTTTAACATCTTATGTACAACCATATCATATCGACTTATTCGTTTAACATCTCCCGTATAACCATATCATCTCGGCTCATTCGTTTAACATCTCGTGTACAACCATATCATCTCGACTCATTCGTTTAACATCTTGTGTACAACCATATCATCTCGGCTCATTCGTTTAACATCTAGTGTACAACCATATCATCTCGACTCATTCGTTTAACATGTCATGTACAACCATATCATCTCGGCTCATTCGTTTAACATCTTGTGTACAACCATATCATCTCGACTCATTCGTTTAACATCTCATGTACAACCATATCATCTCGGCTCATTCGTTTAACATCTCGTGTACAACCATATCATCTCGACTCATTCTTTAACATCTTGTGTACAACCATATCATATCGACTCATTTGTTTAACTTAGTTAAAAATGATGTAAATTAAGTATAAATGACTTAACTTAGTTAAAAATGATGTAATTAATTTTAAAAAGTTTTAAATCAATTAAAGATGATTTACAAAATATTTAAATTATATTTAAATGATTTAATAGTGATTTAACTTAATTAAAATGTTGTAAAAATAATTTTAAATGATTTAAATTTAGTATAAATGATTTAACTTTATTATGTAAAAGTGATGTAAATAATTTTAAAATTTTTTAAATTAATTAAAGATGATTTAGAAAAATTTTAATTAAATTAAAAAGATTTAATATTGATTTGAGTTATTTAAAATAATATTATAGAGTTTTATTTATTTATTTATTTTATTATTTTTTTATTTTTTTAAACGTTTTCGGCAGGGATATGTCCCCGCCGAAAGATTTCACCAAAAATTTGTTTTTCCCTCTTCGCATTTACTTTATCCCGCCAAAATTTTTGGCGATATATAAAACCTTTCCGCAGAAGGTTGGCTAAAAGACAAATTTTCTTTTAGCGGGGACATGTCCCCTCCGAAAGTAATCTCCAAAACCTAACCTCAATTATTAACAGATCTAGTTTACGCTTAGTAAAAAAATAAAAAAAAAATAATAATAAAAAAAAACCCATCTCTAGCTCCCATCGTCTTCTTCCTCTCGACCATCTCACCACAGCACCATCATCTCACCACAGCACTAATCACCACTAATCACCACCACAGCACCACCATCTCACCACAGTACCATCATCTCACCACAGCACTAATCACCATCACAGCACCACCACAACACCACCATCTCAACACAGCGCCATCATCTCCACCACATAAACACACCCTCGCACCACTGTGCACCACGACAGCCCCTCCTCAAACCCTCTCCTCGTATAATTCTTTCCTCAACCCCTCTCCTCATTTAATTCTTTCTTTCTTCCCATGTGATAATTTTTGTTAATTTTTTTATTTTTGTTATTTTTTTTATATATGTTAATTTTTGTTAATTTTTTTATATGTGTTAAGTTTTGCAATATGTTAATTTTTGATATATGTGTATTATGGTTTTTGTTATTTTTAAAAAAAATTTTGTTAATTTTTTTTGGTACAGTTGCTGCTGAGAACCGAAGCCGAGACCCGAAGCTAAGAACCGAAGCCGAGATCACAGGTTTATAGTGATTAATTTGTGTTTATTTTTATTTTATTTTTGTGTTTATGTTTGTACCGGGGACATGTCGCCGCCAAAAGTTTATATTCATTAATTTGTGTTTATGGTTTTTTTAGCTCCTTGTTGAGATCGAGACAGCCTGTTCACACCGAGACCACAACACAGCCTTGACCACCGAGACCGAGCCGAATCCAACCGTGTACCACAGCCGTGACAAAATATGTTTTTTTTTATCCAATTTGTGTAATAATAAGTGGCGCTCAAAATAATTGTCTGATGCGTAGTGTAATGATATATAATATTTGTGATTTGAAGAGGAATGTGAATGTTGCGTTATTGTCTAATGCGCTGAATTTAGGTAGTTTTCATCCGGTTTTGTATCATTTTGTGATTTGAATGTTGCTACTACTTTGCGCAGTATCTTCTAAGAGCAGTAAACGTCAGAAATGAGATACACGAAACAAGCTGACTTTGAATGTTCTTAACGTGTGCAGATTTAAATGGATATATGGTTATACGCACTGCTCATTAGTTTGTCAATATTCATAAATTTCTGATTTGAACCACATCAATTTCTAAGTGCAGCAATAAAACTACACAAAATAGAGTTACTTGGTCCCGGTCACACTAGTTCTAGAACATATTGGCTTTGGCTCACATTTAGTTGCTTTTAGAAAACAAGGATCATATTGCACAGATGTAATAGTTCATTTGGAACGATCATTATGTCATCTGATATAGTTTTGGCCTACTGCATTGTTGTAAATGTGTGGTAATTGGGGTGAGATTGATATCCTGATAGCAATTAGAAGTCACGAATAGTACGCTTTCAGATCGATTAAATTGGAGTGTATACCAATTAACGACCGGATAAAATCTAATTGATTCAAGTTTGTGAATGATTGTATGTTTGCAGTAAAACGTGATCAAAATATGGTTGATCAGCCTTGTCTTTCTCTTTTTGATATTGAGAATATATAAGACGGTTTATAGGGGCGGTTATTAGGGCCTAATAACTGTAAAACAGTTATACTCAGCACTAGCAGCAGAATCTGCACTATCAGCAGGAACCGCTGCACTATCAGCAGGAACCATCAGCAGGAACCAAGCATTATCAGCAGAAACGAGCATCAACTTTATATGTTTTATTTGGTGGAAAAAACAAATTCTAATGAATTTCTAACATAGCAATGTTATACCAAATAAAAAATTTTCCAGCTGACCTGGCAGCTCGACCCCAGCCAGGGGCTCTGCCCCTTGGACCCTGCCAGGGGCTGCCGCCCCTTGGACCCTTATTTGCATATTAAACTCAATCTATTTTACACTAAAATACCAACAAACCTCCCCCATTTTAGTGTAATCATAAATTAACTAACTAGTTCACAGCAAACAATCAAACTAATGCATAAATGAAATGTCGAGACGATTGAATTTCACATTAGTATATTACACATTCCAAATATTCGGATATCAAGGTTTCCCGAAAGATTGAACCTTGTAATATCACTATTGAATACATGAAGATAATATACACATTAGTTTTTCATACACAATTCTTACATGACACATTCTTTTACTAGCCTATGTCCCTATCCTTTCTTGAGTACATCAAAGCCAAGTCCCAACTTCTTGAAGCAGCTAAACTTCATACTCATATAGGTAATTCTTTTAGTCTTGCACCTGCAAATGCAATTTTTCAAAAGAATTATTAAGAAGATATACTTCAACCAACCTCATCTTGCAGACCGAACACATACCTTTGGGATAACTTTTGACGTTGTGTTCCAAACTCTAGATGTTAAGCTTTCCACATTGAAAATTCAACACCTAACATCATATTAGGTGGGAATTGGGTATCTTAAGATGAGAGCTTTCATATGGACTTTAACCCTAATCCCACAGCTGATCCTTTCACGAGATCTCTACATAACCCTTTGGTTAAATGATCAGCTAAATTCCGATGAGTTGCAATCCACTCAACGGATATGACACCATGCATTATGAGCTCACGAACCATGCTGTGTCTCACACCTAAGTGTCTTGACTTGCCATTATACACTTGACTATAAGCCTTAGCCAAAGTTGCTTGACTATCACACCTGATAGAAATAGAAGAAATAGGCTTTGGCCACAATGGAATTTCATAAAGCAAATTCCTTAACCATTCAGCCTCATTACCAGCTACCGCCAAAGCAACAAACTCAGACTCCATAGTTGAGTTTGTTATGCAAGTCTGTTTCTTTGATGCCCAACTAATGGCACCTCCCCCAAGAAGGAACACCCAACCAGATGTAGAAGAATGATCTTCTTTATTGGTTATCCAACTTGCATCGCAATACCCTTCAATTACCGAAGGAAATCCAATGTAAGTCATCTTATAATCAACTGTTCCTTTCAAATACTGGAACACTCGACTCAACGCTCGCCAATGAAATGTACTAGGATTACTAGTAAACCTACTAAGCTTTCCAACTGCATATGCAATATCCGGCCTAGTACTTATCATGGCATACATTAAGGATCCAATCCTTTTCGAGTATTCTAGTTGTGACACCGCTTTACCTTTATTTGGTAATAGCTTAAGTTGTGGATCCATAGGAGTACCTATCGGAGAACAATCCTTGAAATTGAATTTATCCAAAATCTTTTCAATATAATGTGATTGTGATATTGAAATACCCTTGTTCTCACGAATGATCTTTATACCTAAGATCACCTCCGCCTCCCCCATGTCTTTCATAGCAAATTTAGATGACAAAAATTCCTTAGTTTCATCAACTTGATCTTGGTTAGTACCAAATATCAACATGTCATCTACATACAAACATATCATGACTCCATTTCTAGAATCATTAAACTTACTATAGACACATTTGTCGGCTTGATTTAAAATAAACCCACTCGACAATACAACCTCATCAAATTTTTGATGCCATTGTTTAGGTGCTTGTTTTAACCCATAAAGAGATTTAACCAACTTACACACCTTGTTTTCATGTCCAGGCATAACAAACCCTTCGGGTTGTTTCATGTAAATCTCTTCATCTAATTCACCATTCAAGAATGCAATTTTCACATCCATTTGGTGAATTACAAGATTGTGTATAGCAGCTAATGCCAATAACAATCTAATAGTGGATATCCTAGCAACCGGAGCATACGTATCGAAATAATCAATACCCTCTTTTTGCCTAAAGCCTTGGATTACCAACCTGGCTTTATATTTATCAATAGTACCATCTACTTTCATCTTTCTCTTGAAGATCCATTTACATCCTAATGGTTTACACCCAGGAGGTAAATCAGCCAATTTCCAAACTTTATTTTGCAAGATAGAATCCATCTCATCTTGGACTGCTTCTTTCCAAAAAACAACGTCCCTTGAAGCCATTGCTTCACCATATGCCATCGGATCCTTATCAATGTTATAACAATATTGATATTGAAAATTAATTTCATTCCTTGATCCTTCAACTAAGTAAAGTTGATAATTATCACCAAAAGTTTTGGCTTTTCTAACTCTTGTACCCTTTCTTGGTTCAGTGCTAGTCGATGGAACATCCTCGGCATTAACCGGTTCCTTCGAATTATGAATTTGTCCCTTGGCCTAGGTATAGATGTGAATCTTTCTTCATCAAAGATTGCATCTCGTGACTCTATTACCGAGTTCACAGAAACATACTCATTAGGTTCTAATACATAGAATCTATAAGCATGTGAATTTTCAGCATACCCAATAAATATGCAATCTATACCTCTTTCACCTAAAGTTTTCCTTTTAGGTTCCGTGAGCCTAACCACAGCCCTACATCCCCAAACCTTGAGAAAACTCAAGTTGGGAGCTTTTTTATGCCAAAGTTCATATGGGGTTTTCTTATTGCTTTTACTGGGAATACGGTTTAGCAAGTAACAAGCCGTTAACATGGCTTTACCCCAGAATCCTTCACTTAACCCAGAATAAGACAACATTGAATTCACCATTTCTTTCAATGTCCTATTCTTTCTTTCGGCTACACCATTTTGTTGTGGTGTATATGGAGCAGTAGTTTGGTGTATTATTCCGG
Organism: Artemisia tridentata subsp. tridentata; assembly: GCA_021014915.2. Lineage (NCBI taxonomy): Eukaryota > Viridiplantae > Streptophyta > Magnoliopsida > Asterales > Asteraceae > Artemisia > Artemisia tridentata. The sequence goes on along the minus strand of CP139504.1, from coordinate 157,040,967 downwards.
TAGATTGGAAATATACCGGATCATAATACTCCCCTCCACGATCGGTACGTAAGATTTTTACCAAATCCTTTTGATGAAGCTCTACCTCTTGTTTATAAATTCAAAATTTATCAAGAGCTTCATCCTTTGAATGCAATAAATAAATATAGCAATAGCGTGATGCATCATCAATAAAAGTTATGACATATTTTTTATTTCCTAGAGATGGAGTAGCATGCAAATCACATAGATCACTATGAATAAGGTCTAACAGTTTGGATTCACGATTTGCTTGTTTAAATGGTTTTCTAGTGATCTTAGTTAACATACAAGTTTTAGACTTATTATGGTCCAATTCAAAAGATGGAATCATGCTCATCTTTGACATTTCTTTCATTCTTTTATGGTGAACATGTCCTAGTCTAGCATGCCATAGTTCCATGTTACTAAGTTTAACACTAGATATAGAATCAACCATACAAATCGAATTAAAAGTAGAAGGCATATCTAAATTAAGCATAATCATCCCATTACACAAATAACCAAATCCAACAAAAGAACCATGTTTCGACAAGATATACTTATCGGATTCTAACACTTGTTTGTACCCACAATTATTTAATAATACACCGGACAACAAGTTTTTCCGAATACCGGGCACATACAATACATTACATAACGAAATTGTTTTTCCAGAAGTAAAAGTTAAATCTACTAGTCCAATTCCAAGTATTGGTTCTGTTGCGACATTTCCCATAGTTAAAACACGTCCATCATTAATAGTTGCAAGTTCCTTGAACCATCTTCGGTCCTTGCACACATGACATGTCGCACCAGAATCATACCACCAAGCAATTTCATCATTGTTAATATTGTACCTGCTTGTTTCGGATCTCCTTTGGATCCACCACTAGTACCAGCCTCGTTTTTGCCTTTTCCCGTACGGCAATCACGCTTGAAATGTCCAGGTTTTCCACATTTCCAACAGCCACCATCGTTGGACTGTTTTGCTTTCTTTACACTTCCCTTTTTGTGATCGTTACCTTGAAACTTTCGTTTCTTGTTCTTAGTATTCGAACCCTTTTTGAAACTAGAATTAGTTTCTTCAACCATATTGACATTTGATCCGCCAATATCCTTGTCCTTTTCATTCACCCATGTTTTCTCCATCCTACGACACCCTTCCTCAATACTTATGGCACTTCCCAACTCAACCAAATTGTATTCTTCCTTCTTATGTTTCAAATTATTTTTGAAATCCTTCCAAGAAGGCGGAAGTTTGTCAATAATAGATGCTGTCGCAATGGATTCATCCATTTTTAAACCATGTTGGGTAAAGCGACCAAGTATACTAAGACACTCATTATATTGTTCCATAACAGAACGTCCATCTATCATTTTGTAATTCATGAAATCACTTACTAAGAATTTCTTACTAGATGAATCTTCTGCCATGTATTTGGCCTGAAGCATGTCCCATAATTCTTTTGCAGATTCAATGTTTTGATAAATATCAAAAAGAGTATCACACATACCGTTTAAGATTGTTCCACGACATATGAAGTCATCATTCCAGAACTTGTTGCGTTTTCTGATTTGATCAATTGTTTCACCCTCCACTTCCTCCGGTGCTGGTGTTGTCAAAACGTACACAACTTTCATAGTTGTTAACAAGAATTGCATCTTTTTCTGCCATCTTCGAAAATCCTGCCCTTCGAATTTGGCTAACTTCACAAACTTTGATGTCATATCACGTACAGATTCGCCTGCCATCTTGTAGTGAATTTAATCGATCTTTGTTATTTATGTGTGGTAATTGGGGTGAGATTGGTATCCTGATAGCAATTAGAAGTCACGAATAGTACGCTTTCAGATCGATTAAATTGGAGTGTATACCAATTAACGACCGGATAAAATCTAATTGATTCAAGTTTGTGAATGATTGTATGTTTGCAGTAAAACGTGATCAAAATATGGTTGATCAGCCTTGTCTTTCTCTATCTGATATTGAGAATATATAAGACGGTTTGTAGGGGCGGTTATTAGGGCCTAATAACTGTAAAACAGTTATACTCAGCACTAGCAGCAGAATCTGCACTATCAGCAGGAACCGCTGCACTAGCAGCAGGAACCGCTGTACTATCAGCAGGAACCGCTGCACTAGCAGCAGGAACCATCAGCAGGAACCAAGCATGTAGAATTATCTCGAGAGCCTACTTTACCTCTGCTAAGTTTAGTTATCCACTTTAGAATTCTGATTTATAAGAAAGACAGTTTCATTAGATAAAGTGGCGTTCAAGGTATCTGATTCTTGTGTGGGAATTATGCGGTATTTAATTTCATTCTTATTTGTGTCCTGTGTTCTAAATTTTCTAGACCATATTCTGTTGTAATGAAATCAAGATTCTTTCCATATTTCACTAATTAATAGTGCAGAGTGCATAAGTAATTCTTTCACATTAAACGTATAAATTACCGAAAATCAGTTTCGCGTTCATATTTATCTATGTCGGAGAGTTACGACTTTTAGCAACTCTCATAAGCCAAATGTACTAAAGAAACTGTAATTTGAAATCAATAAATGTTATACTTTCTGCAATGTGTTAAAGTTGTTATTTAGAATATGAATTTATTACAACTACTGATAATGATTTATGTTCAATTTGGTGATGTTTTCATTTGTCTTTTTCTGTAACCCTAAATTTAGCTGTTGTTGTTAGTTGGAACGTTTTGTGATGGTAGGCGATGGATGATGTAACTGAACAAAAAGTCATTGTAAGATCATAAGATTTTTTCATCTTCGGTTGAATATTACAGATGGCAGATGTTGTAGCTACGAGCCACGGTGGCGATGGAGGTAATGAGCCACCCCGTGGTCCCTCGAGGAGGATAGGCACAAACTGTCAGCGTAAGAATTTCTCGATTATTTTAATTAAACTTGATCATTATTTGAAATTGATAACTTGTTATTTTATGTCATCATCGCTTGAATTTGATTACTTGCAGGGTCTAATTCCAGACCTCCCAAGCCCAATGCAAAAATTGGCAAAGGCGGGAAGGTGGTGCGTGGTGCCACAAAGAACGCGAAACTACACCAAATGAGGAATGAGACTGGTCGTCCTGTATCGATCAGATTCCGAAAGAACGCGAAAGGGATGTGGGAGCATGTTGGCGATCACTCTTCGTGGTTCTCCAACATGGTCGGGACGTTGTTACGGGAATCAATTCCCATGCATTACGATTCGTGGGATAAGGTTCCCGAGACCACGAAGGCCCACATCGATAACCAGCTCCACGTAAGTTTTTTTTTATATTTATTTTTTTTAATTATTGTGTTTATTTATTTTAAATTTGTCTCTTTATTTAAATTTGTATATTTATTTTAATTATATTTTATTGCAGCATTTCTTTGATCTCGGCGAACACCTTGCCGGTCCGGATGGAGACGATATTGTCAGAAGTATCGAAGCTTACCTCAGAAAGCGATACGATGACAACAAGTACAAATTCAAAATGCAAAATTTTACACGGCAAGGTGGGATTGAGAAACTGGACGAGATCAAGGAAAAGCGTCCGGCGAACAAGACGCCTGAGGATTGGGAAGAACAAGTAAATTTCTGGATCGACACTTTATTATTATTATTATTATTATTATTATTATTATTATTATTATTATTATTATTATTATTATTATTATTCAATAAAAACCTAATTATTATTAAAACATAATAAAAATTACATAAAGTTGGATGGGAGTCTAGACACAAGTTGTGCTCCCACTCCTTTCTGAATACAAAAACTAACTCTATGAAAGATAAAAGCACCACTTTTAGCGTTATTGGAGTGGCTAGTGGCAATTGACTTAATACGTGAAAGTACGTCCAACGCCTCTGAATCGAATTCCCCAAATGTAGAAAAAGCAAAAGGTATGAACTTGTATCCATTGTCCTCACATTTAGATGCATATTTTCTATTTTTCTTCTCTACAGCATTGTGTAAGGCTACCCCAGGAGCCCAGGAAGTCGCCCCAACACCAACAAATGGAGAGATGCCAGTCACATCCAATCATGCATCTTTACCTTGAAGCCAATTAAATAATAGCAAGTCTGCAGGCCGTAGCTCCTTCCCATCCTCCGAAAGGAACCCCATAGGGGCTTCCTTACGCACCATAATCCCAACCTTAGAGCATATATCAACAAGGATATCACGCACCAGATTATGCCTGAACTTCACCCCCACTTCACTGGAGCAGTGAACCGCATGATCCCCCCATACGTCCATACGATGTACATTACAGCTCGGGCAAATGCTACCTTCGGAGAACATAGGTACGGTAAGCCTATAACACAACACCGATCTGAATTGGCGATGGTTCATCCTCTGACCCAATCCATCAATGGGAATGGTGAAAAGAAAATCCTGTGCATGTGGGGCGCGTATGCAACTGAGAACAGCGACCTGTCTTGGACTTAACGAGTACTTAGAAACAAGGTCTTTCTCAATGACACCAAAGTAACACTTTGCCAAGGTTTTTATCATTTGGGGGGCAGAAGCGTCATTGGTGACAGCGAAAGTGTCTATGTTACAAGTACTGTTGAACGTATCAAGAGCATACTGAAAAGAAGGTCCATAGGAAACATTGCCAGATTTAGTCAGTATCTTGTCTTGTAGATCACTCGTTTGCATACGAGAAGCGAGAAAAGCATACTGGATAAATTACATGGTTCGTCCCTGTGGTTTAGGGTAAATTTCACTCCGAGTCCCCCTTTTTTTTTGTTGCATCGTTGATCCCTATTTTGAAACTATGTAACACCGGTGGTCCTTATCGTTAACTGTCATTATCTTTTCCGTTAGTAAGTGGCAACGTTAGTCCATTAACCAAACAAGCGTTTGCAACGTTAGTCCTTTTACTAACGGCCGTTTATAATTACTTTGAAAAAAAAAAATATTTTTCTAAAAAAATTATTTCAGAAAAAAAAAATTCTAAAAAATTATTTCGAAAAAAAAAAAAATTTTCTAAAAAAATATTTTTCAAAAAAAAAATATGTTTTTCAAATAATAAAATATTTTTCTAAAAAAATTATTTCGAAAAAAAAAATATTTTTCTAAAAAAATTGTTTTCTAAAAAAAAATATTTTTCGAAAAAAAAATATATTTTTCTAAAAAAATTAATTCGAAAAAAAAATTTCTAAAAAAATATTTTTCTAAAAAAATTATTTCGAAAAAAAAATATTTTTCGAAAAAAAATAATTTCGAAAAAAAAAATTTCTTTAAAAAATATCCACGTGGCAAGCTAAGTTGGACTGGGCAGCTGAGTTGGACTAATACACGTAAACGTATAAGAACGTATGAATACATATGAAAAACAGACCAAGGCGTATAAAAACAGACGTTAACGTATAAAAATAGATGAAAACGTATAAAAACGGACTAAAAAGTATGAAAACGGGCGAAAACGTGTATAAAATCGCGTATAAAATCGTAGAAAAGAATTTTTTAAAAGAAAACCAAATTTTGAGTTAATTATAAACGGCCGTTAGTAAAAGGACTAACGTTGCAAACACTTGTTTGGTTAATGGACTAACGTTGCCACTTACTAACGGAAAAGATAATGACAGTTAACGATAAGGACCACCGGTGTTACATAGTTTCAAAATAGGGATCAAAGATGCAAAAAAAAAAAAAAAAAAAAAAAAAAAAAAAAAAAAAAAAGAGTGAAATAATAATAATAATAATAATAATAATAATAATAATAATAATAATAATAATAATAATAATAATAATAATAATAATAATAGCTTGCGCCCAGCTGTTCCAGGTTATTTGCGGGGGACATTTACGGGGATCATGCAGTGTCATGTGCTGGTATTATTGGTATTAAGCACCGGCACAACGTGGTACACGACACTCTCGCTGATATCTGTTCTCGGTCTGGGATCTCCGCCATTAAATAGGTTGACATCGGCCTTTGTGGGGAAAGGGACAGTAGCTTACGCCCCGCTGATGTATTGCTATATTCTTGGGATGGTGGGCAGGATGTCTGTGTCGATTTGACAGGGTCGTCTCCTTTGACACAATCGGGTATGGCTGATTTTGTGCCAGGACGAGTGGTAGTTGAAGCAGCGCATCGCAAGCGTGTCAAATATGAGACCAGGTGTGCCGATATTGGATATGGGTTTCTTCCCTTCTCGTTCTCTTCCTTCGGGGAATTTGGGTAGGATGCATTGGCCCAACTGAAGCGGATCCGAAAGTTCTCAATGACTCAAGACATCGGATCGCGATCCGCTGCTTATATTTTTAGTAGGATTAGCTTTGCAATAGCTAGAGGAGTGGGAGCTCATTTAGTATCTCGGCTCCCCTCTAATTTCTTGTAAATCCTATGATTTTATAATGAAATGATGTTTTTATAAATAATAATAATAATAATAATAATAATAATAATAATAATAATAATAATAATAATAATAATAATAATAATAATAATAATAATAAATTTTATATTAAAAAAAAAATAATAATAATAATAACAATAATAATAATAATAATAATAATAATAATAATAATTCATTTATATAATAGTTTTTATTATTTATAATAAGCAGGTGAAGTACTGGTCAGACCCAAAGAAGTTGAGGATCGGGCCAATCAACAGGCAAAACCGGCTCGTGAGCATGAGTTCTATCCTTCATGGATTCCATTCGTTAGCTGTTATACGTGATAACTTCGTAAGACACATTTTAATCATCTAATTTATATATATAGTGTTGGGTGAGTCTTGATTGATTTTATTTATAAACAGTTGTGCCGCCCCACCGACTCCACAGATGGTAGACACTTGATCGAGCTTTACAGACACAACCATACGAGAGGCGAAGTCTTTGAGTCTCCAGTATCCGAGACTAGATACGTAAGTATAATTTATTTCCAAAAACTCACCCACATTAATGCAATATAATAAATCACGACTTATATATTACTTTTCTTGTTTTTTTTAACTAAACAGAATGAGATAGTACGGATGCGGACAGAGAGCACATCTTCCGGGACGTGTATGACTTACCTGGATATTATGCAACAAGTGATCGGCGGTAAGCAGCGCGGTCATGTTCCTAGCGTAGGTCCAGTGTTATCCGGCGGTGGTCAGAAGACGACCCTCAGCGCCTCACGAGCTCGCTTTACATGCCTCCTCGTCCTCGCTGCAGGAAAGCATGCATAAGCAATCCGAGGAGCTATCCACGCAAAGGACACAGATTGATATTTTGCTGGATTGGGCCAGGAGTCAGCCGGGTTTTTGTAACAACTCGTAAATTTTGACACATCAAAATGACTACTTTAGCCTTTGACTTTTTTTAAGTTGACTTTGACTTACTTCTTGACTATTTGACTTTTACCTTAACGTAAAAGCAAATACAGTAATCGGTAGTTAACCTGTAACTTCCTAAGTTAAATAACCCGCTCTGATTCGAATTATTACTATCTGAACGTTACATTCACCTTTTTCTATTTAACAAAAGAATATATTGTTATCCTTACATACCAACACCGCAATGATAATGGTTTACATTCGATAATCATTATTGGATATCAATAGTCTCGTTTTTATATTGATTTTATAAAAACGTCTCCAAGAATATATTTTTCACAATTATCCAACCAAAGTACCGTGTTTATACTTTAACTCAAACGGGACACGGGGTATACACCAAACACTAAATAATAAAATCCTTATCCCTGTAATAGATAAGATATCTTATCTTATCTCTTTTACTCTCTCTCTCATAATCAGAATAATATATTCCCTTCTCTCTCTATAAATTCGATCTATACTCCATCCTCTTTCATTTTCTAACACACTGCTCCATATCTTTCCCTCTCTCTATGGTGAACGACAAGCAACAGCAACACCACCACCATCGACATCACCTCCATCACCATCGAGCTCCACCACCTGACCACAGCCACCACCTCGTCCCATATCTCCCTCTCGTTAAATTGTAAGTCAACATACAATCGACCTTGTTAATTTCTTGTTATTTTAAAAGTCTATTTATTTAGTTTTCGTGGATATTAAAACCGGATTAAAACATATGGATATTGAATTCGTGTGGTTAAGCACAGATTTAAGTGGTGTTTGTTGATTTATTATATTATCGAGTCGAGTTTAAACTCGAGTGGCCGAAACCCATATGGGTCTTGTATTGGATCTGTAAGATGTTCACTAACATATATAACATGTATGGATTAATCTTTGGCCGAATAGTGAAGAGATTTCTAGAGAGAGAAAGAAGGTTGGGAGCCTTTGTAGAGAGAGAAAGTGAGATGTTAGATTAGGAAGAATGAAAGGTTCAACCCTCTCCCTAGGTGGAGAGAAGTATTTATACTATTACATATTATGCCCCGAGTGGGCTGTGGAGTGAGCTGACAGAGGGTAAAGACCCGACCCACTCAACAAGTTCTATATTAACTAAACTACTACAAATAATACTAATATTCCTATTAGCTATTAAGTGCTAATGAGTACTCGGGGTGACCGAGTCTTCAGATGAATATTTATATTCCTAACAATCTCCCCTAAGGGAGGTCACCCCGGAAATAAAATTTGGAATTATAGCACTCTATCCTCTGAATCTGTCTTCATAACTCGTAGTCTTTGATTCTTCAACTTTTTTGATGTTTGTGCCTTTCAGCAGTGAACTTTTGATGACTGATCTTTTATCTTGGATGATCTTTTGAGTATCATTGAAGTTATCATCCATCATATGTCTTCACGTCATCTTGCAGCATCGTCTTTATGTGAGGTTGTGATCTTGGAGCCTTCATTGAGATCATCAGCCACCGTAAATCTCTGAGCTCATCCATTGTAGTAATGCCTCCATGTGATTTGTTGTGACCGTTGGGCTCGCATGCTCACACTTTTCTGGATCATGATAGCAATCATCTGAGTTGCGGAAGCTGTGTAGTAGGTCTTTCGTCTATCATGATGTCTTTGATAATGAATTGGAAATGTGAGCATAGAGTGTGGATTGACACGTTTCTGCTGGAATCAAGAACCACCATCGCCATCTTTATATGAATCTGAAATAAAACAGTTAGCAATAAAGTTGGAGAACGAATATGGCTTTGTCATTCGTTCGATGTGGTGGTTGGATGTAACCTTAGGTTCTGTGAAGACCCACTTGTGATCAGGTAGAATCCCCTTTAAAGAAGATTCTCCTTGACAGGAATTTCCAGCTTGTAGTAACGAGTCTTCCAACAAATTAATGTCAGAATCATCATACTAAGCAAGTTCTCATACCGGAACGTCTCAAAGCAGACAGCACGGTAGAGTGAATCAGTGAATTAAATACTCACTGATTGACAAGAAATTGATTAGAAAGATCACTTGCGTGTCACTGGATAAACATTTTGTGCAACACGACAAGGGTTTTATAAATTGAATCACACTTCTGTCAAAAATACTTTTGTTTGAAAATTTTCACAATCAGTGTGCTCGAAAATTTGTTGGTGAGCACATTGAGAGGTTTCCAAAAAGTATTCGTCAATCCATTTCCTGGAACAAGTTTGATTCAAATTTGAATCGCCCCATCGTTTCTTTCCAGTTGTCACAAGCTTGATCCATGAAGGATCTCACATGTCACCCACCAAGAGCTTGTTTGATGTTGGCTCTAGAAGGATTTCCATCTTCATTTTGAATACTTTACGTATCACTCGGATGTTCTGGCAATACCACAAGGATAATGCGTAGGACTCTTCATATAAATTTTCTTGCTTTTCACGGTGTATGAAACTGCAAGCATATTGGAAATGTGTCCTAGTGAGATTTATTGATGATCTCTTGGCTCTAGACTCAATTGTGTGTTTTGATTTAGTGATCGGAGGCTGGAGAGGACTGCCACCTTTTCAATATCATCTAACTCGGAGTGAGATAGACGATAGCCATGTATTGATCTCCGTGACAAATGAAACAAGAATCCTTTGAGGGACCTTGAGTGGCTAGGGAGGGTTGTGCAGCGTATCACTGGGTCCATGATACTTTGTCTTCAATGCCAGCAATCAACTAAGTGATTCTGACAGCATATGAATTGACCCGGTTTCTGCCTAAAGTGTAAGGAGGGCTTCTTTCTTTTCACCCTTTATCTTTACATTTCTTTTTCATTCTTCAACCCCTTCAGTACTTACCGAGACTTCATTACTAGTACCTTGTTGGGTTTGTTCCAGTACTAGCTCCATCTCAGTCGGCACTCTTCCCTTATTCACTTTTCTCCTTTTTTAATCATTCCTAAGGACTTCTATTCTAACTAGAGGATTGTCCCTGGGAAGATCCCTCCGGTTCTGGCTGGATCGTGGGAACATATACCTAACCTTACCATCCTTATAACTTCAGTACGTTAAATAAAATGGTCGGTCTTTGGTGTTCTTCCACAATTGCCATCATAAATCATTCGCTCCCCCTCAATATGTGCATCGATATACGAAAAGGTTTAGCACATATGGGAGAGCCTACACTTGAGTATCAAAAGATCACATTTTTTATCAGAATTTCATATTTAAATCACATTCTCGCCCCCGATCAAAAATTTCAAACCATTTGAGATTTGTGATCCCAATTGATTTGAATATGTTTAGAAAATTTGGGAGAAAATGTGGCCAGGTTTAAATGTATTCTGATTACGGAGCATACTATGCTCCCCCTTAAACCACGAGAGAGTGTCACTGCTGATGTTGCACAATGTTTAAAAAGGTGTCAGAAATTTGAACAAATACTCTCCCCCTTAATTAATGACCTGTTTTCTATTTAAAGAGCTGTAGTCATTCAATTGAGTGACAAGTATTTGTGAAATTTATGTCCAGTTACCACCTTGTGAAACACCAAAACTCTCCTGAAGAATCATAGAATGGAAGGAGTTTATGGTGCAAAGAAGACTTCTCTTCTTGTACAAGAAATGATGCACTAAATCGTACATCAGTTCGAAGAAACATGGATATAAAGTAATCCATGCCTAGGTGAACATCACCCAGTTGGAGGAACAGCCGTCTTTTTGGCGACATGCTTTCCCTATTGTAAAGCGCGGGTTGCAGTATGAAGTAACTGCAAGCCATTTAGACATGTTTTAACCAGTTAGTATAACTTCTGCTCGAGCTTCATTTAAAGACCCGTGTCATTATTGAATGACATTTCTAGGACCGTAAATGTTATCGATAAACAGAAGACATGCCTAGAGAAACTATTTTTGGTATTTTTTTTCTTCTGATTTTTAGGGTTTTTATAGGTTTTATATTTTTCTATTTTCTTTTTGTTTAAGATATATACAACATATATACAAGGATATGTGAAGACAATCCTTTACTCCTCCTGTTCTTCTTGAAGACATTTGAGTGATTCAGGTGACAAGCTCTTGATTCCAAGACGAGGGAGAATAAACTGAAAGCGTTCTCTTGGTAGGGCCTTGGTGAAGATGTCAGCCAGCTGAAACTCCGTCCTCACGAAGTAGAGTTCCACAATCCCTTTTTCAACTTGTTCCCTTATGAAGTGATGCCTGATGTCGATGTGCTTCGACTGGGAGTGTTGGACATTGTTACAACAAAGAGCGATGGCACTTTTGTTGTCACAATATAGAGGAATCTTGTTGTATGAAAACCCATAGTCTGAAAGTTGTGATCTCATCCAAATGATTTGAGCACAGCAGGCAGACATCGCAATGTACTCGGCCTCTGTAGAAGATATAGAAGTGCTCATTTGCTTCTTAGAAGACCAACTAACCAACTTTTCCCCCAAAAACTGAGCTCCCCCCGAAGTACTTCGACGAGTATCTTGACACCCCACATGATCAGCATCAGCATAAGCCGTGAGTTCCATTGCCGTGTCCTTAGGATACCAGAGACCCATGTGAACCGTGCCTTGAAGATATCTGAAAACCCTTTTTACTGCTTCCAGATGCTTTTTGGTACGCTTGGACTGATACCGAGCGCACATACATACTGCGAACAGAAGATCTGGCCTGCTAGCAGTAAGATACATCAAGGATCCAATCATACTTCTATACTTTGTTTGATCAACCGGGATTCCAGAAAGGTCTTCATCCAGCTTTGATCTTTCAACCATGGGAGTGTCAACAGAATCACTTGAATCGAATCCAAATTTCTTCAGAATTTCGTTTGCATATTTGGATTGATTAATGAAGATGCCTTCGGGACTTTGAGAGATTTGCAGGCCTAGGAAGAATGACATTTGTCCCATCATTGACATCTGGAACTTAGAACTCATCTCTTTTGAAAACCGGGCACATTCACTAGGGTCAGAAGAGGTAAAGATGATGTCATCTACATATATCTGAACATGAAGTAGATGTTTGCCCGCCTTTCTGGTGAATAGTGTGGGATCAACTACACCCTTGGAGAATCCATTTGCAAGAAGGAACTTGGACAATGTGTCATACCATGCCCTAGGTGTCTGCTTCAACCCATAAAGGGCTTTCTTCAAGCGATAGACATGAGTGGGACGATCAGCGTCCACAAATCCTTCAGGTTGGCTCACGTAAAATTCTTCCTTTAAGTCACCATTCAAGAAGGCTGTCTTAACATCCATCTGGTAAACTATCATATTTTGGCTGGCAGCATTTGCAAGGAAGATTCTGATGGCTTCAATTCGAGCAACTGGAGAAAATGATTCTTCAAAGTCTATTCCTTCTTCTTGTCAATACCCTTTTGCAACTAGCCGTGCCTTGTTCTTCAGAACATCACCATGCTCATCGAGTTTCACTTTGAAGATCCACTTTAGAGCGATAATCATCGCACATTCTGGAGCAGGCACTAATTCCCACACATCAAGTCGATCAAATTCATGAATTTCATCTTGCATAACGTTAAACCAGCAATCTTTGGACATTGCTTCCTTGAGATCTTTTGGCTTGACTTTGGATATTACAGAATTGAAGAAACACCACAAGGCATCGGTGGCAAGTTGCTTTCGCGTAGATACCAGACGTGAAGGATTACCAATGATGTTGTCAACTGGATGATCGTTGGTCCATTTTCTGAGATGGTCATGGGGTTGAGGATTTTGAACTGATGTTGCCGAGTTGATATCTCCTGAAGTGGATGTGTCTGCTGAATATTCAGTAGCAAATATGTTTTCAAATGGAACATCATCCACAGGAGCAAATGGATTAACTTCAAAAGAATGGTTATCTGCAGATCCTTGCTGCACCGAAGAAGATTGAATATTTGATGATGAGGGTGAAGGACTAGCAGAAGGATCATCGAGACTGATTGAGACAGATACTGATGGGCCTTCTGAGTCATGTGGAATTTGAGCATCAGCAACCGGAAGTACAGCTGGAGTATCAGTGGTAGTATCAATTGTTGTTGGCTCAAAATATTCATCAAACATCGGATCAAATAACTTCTTCAACTCTTCACTTGTGGGAGGTACATAAGGAACTGCGGGCGTGGGATTCTGTACAAGACCCGAACTAATTGGTCCGGGTGTCAAAAGGTTAAGAGCGGGTCCAGAACTAGATTGTCCAGAAGCCGGTTGCTCAGACAACTCATCGAACGTAACATGAATTGTTTCCATGATTTGTCGGGTTCTTTTGTTATAGATTCTGTATCCCTTACGATCTGGTGCGTACCCAACGAAGAAACCTACGTTTGCTTTAGCTTTCAACTTTCCCAGATCTTGACTGTCATTTGTCGGATAACACAGTGCACCGAACACACGAAGAAAGGAGAGATCTGGCTTCTTGTTATGAATCAGCTCATAAGGTGTCTTGTTGTGAGTAGTATGAATCAGGGATCGGTTTTGGGTGTAACATGCTGTTGCAATTGCTTCTGCCCAAAGAAACATCGGAGCTTTGGAAAATATTAGCATGGTTCTTGCAGCCTCCACCAGAGTACGGTTCCTTCTTTCAACCACACCGTTCTGCTGAGGAGTGCGTGGAACACTTTTCTGGTGTGTTATGCCAATACTTTCATAGAAATGACTAAGTTGTTGGTTGACAAACTCAGTTCCATTGTCTGTACGGATGATTCGGACAGTTTTGTTGAGCCTTACTTGCAGCTGTTTAATTAGTTTGATGATAACTTCTGGAGTTTCATCCTTTGTTCTCAAAAACTTTACCCACGTAAACCGAGAGTAGTCATCGACTACCACAAGAATGCATTTCTTCCCGTTTATACTCTGTACTCTCATTGGACCGCACAGATCCATGTGAAGGGTGTGAAGAACTTCCAGGATGGTGTTGACAGTTTTGGGTTTGTGGGTTTGTTTCTTGCTTTTGCCCAGTTGACATGCAGTACATAGATGATCTTTCTCAAACTTTAGTCTGGGCATGCCTCGTACAAGGTCCTTGCGAGACAAGTCATTTATGGTACCGAAGTTCAAATGGTTTAAACGACGGTGCCAAAGCCAAGACTTAGTCTTTGAGGCCTTTGAAAGCAAGCAAATAGGAGAGGACCTCATCATTTCTTTAACGGAGATGGTATATAAATTGGTGCCACGAATGGCTTTGAGGATATCCACACCATCCAACTCTCTGAAAAAACAAGTGTGTTTCCTGAAGGCCACTTCAAGATCGGAATCACAGAATTGACCAACCGAAAATAAGTTATGCCCTAGTCCTTCCACATAGTATACCCGAGAGATTACACTGTCCCCGAACACATAATCTCCATACCCCATAATTTCCCCAAAGTGGTCGTTCCCAAATCTAACTGTCCCGATAAACTTTTTCACGAAGTTCTTGAGCCGTGAGCGATCCCCCGTCATATGTTTTGAGCAGCCTGAGTCCAAATACCAAAGGACGATTTGTACGACCTGCATTTGAAAACAGACAACGATGGATAACTGAAATATGTGGATCCCCACGTGCAGTTGGGGTCCGTTTGGTTAGCACACACAAATTCAGGAGTTACAGGGTTCACAGATGCTGTTGTCATTATAGTGGAGACTACCCTAGATGCAACAGATGACCTAGTTGGAAGGCATTGTGTTTCTAGAGGAAAAATTCGACCAGTTGGTCTCCATTCCTTAGACTTCACAATCTTATGATTATTCTTTCGAGGTTAGGGACACTGGTTTCCTAAAGTGAACTTCCTTCCAGTGGGTCTCCATTTATATCCAACATTAGCAAACGTTTTTCCTGTTGCTTTCCAAACTTTCTTACTAGTTTCAGTTCTCCTAACATTCATAACATGGGGTTGTTTGGGAGATCTCAAAAATGACATAACACATCTATCGTGATTGCCAGAAATTAAACATTCATCACATGTCTCACAAATAGCAACAGAATTCGAATCAATTACAGTACTTTTAAGACAAATACTAGAATCAACACGATTCTTTTTCATAAAAACAAACTTATTGTTCCTAGGGTGGGCTTCTACTTTCTTCTCACTATCACTTTTAGTCGGCGCAGTCCTATCATTCTTGGTATTGCTTTTAAGCGTTGACTTGCTAGCTCTAGTGACTAGTTTTACTCATGTCGAAGCAATAATGGGAACATTAGTTTGTTGTAGTGTCATTTGGTTTTCTGGTTTAGATGTGCTAGGAACAGATGCTTTCCATGTTTCATCAAAAGTTGCATGCTTGCTCTTAATTGTGGATGATGATGCAACAAATCTATCTCTTTTGTTATCGGTCTTAGGGCCAGTGCCAATGGCATATTCTAACACTTCCTGAATCCTTTTTGTGAGAACACAAGCATACACAACTGCCTTATCAAGTGGCTTTTCTATTCTGTCCTCTTCTACAACCTCACAAAGTGTGTCAAGGCCGTCCATAAGGTGATGGAGATATATTTTATGGGCAGGTCTATTGTTTCTAAGGGGAAATGGAATAGGCCCAACATCAACATCATACATTTTAATAGCAGAAACCTTTGGTGCAACACAATCACAGGTGATACTTGGCATTTTTCCTTTCACCTGAGTCTTAAGATTCTCAATTTTATTTAACAAAGAAGTTATCTTTTCATTATGACTGTTTCGTGTAACTTTAATCGAGTCATATAACTCTTTGTAATGCTGTTTAATCTTAGAATTCTCAGCTCGAAAACACTCATTTTCATAGTGTAACTTATTGATGGTGTCTTGATAGTGAAAATTCTGAGAATCTGAAGACGAAGGTTTATTGGTGCCATACACATCACACTTGTTTGATTTTAATTGGGCAATTTGAGCCCTCAATTTCCGAATCGTGTTCGTGTGAGCTTGAATTTTCTCATCCCGTTTGCTTAATTCAAAATACGTATCAAACTCAGGAGCATCCAAAGATGTCTTGACATTTAATAGTTTACATTTTTCTTCTAAGTGTTGATATTTTAATTGTAAATTAAGATACTCAACCTCTAGTTTTGAAAAACGTTTAACCATGTTATCATGGTCATCATTTTGAATTTGATCAAGCAATTTCAAATTCTCCCCCTCAAGCTCAATAACACGATTCTGGGTAACATTCAAAGCAATAGAATACTCATGAAATTGACAAGCAGATAATGCAGAATCAGTAGCAGTATAAAATACATCTTGTGCAATACATCTAGCAATCGAATTCTCATTTGTGATGAGAATGTTCTTTCTTTCAATCTCACGAGTCTTAAGTTCTATCACATTTTGAGTTACCTCATTTTCCATATCTTTAAACACTGCTTTCATTTCATTTACTTCTGTTTTAAGAGTATTTTGCATCCCTTCAAAATGTTCTTTGAGTAGTTTAAAGAATGGCATGACCTCAGTTAAGTAACACCTTTTTGTATGTTCAAAACACCTTTCTCCCTCAGTTATTCCTGTTGGTGTAATTCTCTTCTTACATGTTTTATCAAAATCAGCAAATAGTTGACAAAGTACATATATGCTAATTAAGGTTTTACATTCAGTGGGAAGAGTCAAAGGAACCAAATGTCTAGGTGTATTGGGAGGATACACCGTCGCAGCAGCAATTTTCCTAAGGGATGGGGTTTTGGCTTCAAGCTCATCAGCTTTTCTCTTTTCAGTATCATACTTCCAAAATATTTGTTCAGGTGTTAACTTCTTTTGAGGTGCAAACACGGTCAATCGATTTTCCTTATTATAATCATGGGGTTTGACTAATATTCGATTGGCTATACGGATGGGATCCTTCATTTTCTCATTCACTCTTTCTCTTTTCCACACATCTATTTCATCATTCTCTTCTGATAATGAGTGGTCAGGTGGGGCATGATCAGGCATAAACATCACATTAGCATCATACAATGCGGGTTGGGCCATTTTTGCATTCCTAAGGTACGCAGACTTTGGTTCACCTATGGTTGTTCTCACAATGCTTATCACTCAGCTTTCTATGCTTGTAAATCATTTGAGCAGTCTGTCTGGTTTGGTCCTGTGTGTACAACTTATCTTCAAGCTTATTCTTTAGGGTTTTAAGTCTGGAGAAATCATTTAAGAGTTGTGTTTCTTTATCTTTGAATTCTTGCTTTAGTGTATTTAAATTTTTTTGAGCTTCCTGTTTTTGCTTAACAGTCTGATCCAGCTGACTTTTCAAAGAATTCAACTCTAGTTTTAATGTTTCTTCCCTAACATTACGCTCTGTTATAAGTGTACGCATTTGACTTTCCATTTTCTGCTCACGCTCTGTTAGTTCAAACTTAGCACGCTGTTCATACAAGGCCACTTGTTCTTTATATATGTTTAATCTAGTGGTCAAGGTATCATCAGTGACAAACACAGTGTTTTCATGTGACTCACAAGTATTATCTACAACACAAGCATTATCTAAGGCACAGACATTATTTACAACACAAGAAATGTTTTTAACAGAAGATGCACCATCTTGTACATCAGACATGTTGTTGTGATTCACATGTTGTTCATATGGAATAATATTACTATTTCCCATGTCAACAGTATCTGAATCAACCACATCTGTCTGTTGTACTTCATTGGGAATCTTCTTTACATCAACCACGTTATATGTGTCATAAAGTTTTAGTACCTCAGAGATCACAGATGTGTTGGAGGAACCAGCTTGTTGAGGTGATGAGACAACAGAGGACAAGTTAGTCATGAAGATCGTTTGAGCAGTTGGTTCTTCATCCACATCAGAGTCGAACGCATCACAATCATCGGCTTTGAAGATGTTCGGATCATTAAGTGCAAGGTCCTGAACTGGCTGTTCGTCCACATCAGCATCAAAATTATTTCCCCCATCGCCAACAAGAAACAACAGTTCTTCTTCATCCAACACAGCACCATTTTCTTGTGCTTGCATCAATAACATCTTGTCCTTGAAATAGTCAGAGTTTTGAGGACGTTTAGGCTGATTGCAATTCCTAGCAATATGTCCCAATCCACCACAATTGTAGCACTTTGTTTGCCTTCCTTGTCCCTGGTTGACATTTCCAACTCTGTTCTGAGCATTCCCCCTACCAACATTCCCAACATTCCTTGGATTCCCATTTTGTCTTCCCTGCACAGTCTGAACAATAATTCTTCCATCTTCCACAGTAGCCTGATTGCGTGGGTTAGATGAGTTTCTGAGTTGATTGTTTGTTTGAGCAGCTTTGAATTGTTGAACAAGTTGGGACACTTGATTGGAAAGCTCATCAATCATCTGATCAGTGCGAGAATATCCAGAGTCTAGTTGAGAGTTCATAGTAGGTTGTGGGTGCATGGATGATTGAGCAAACAATGACTGATTCTTTGATGGGATGGGATTTTGATATGATTGATCAAGTTGTGGTTGATTGTATTGCTGAACATTTGCAACAAAGGCTAGTGGATCACTTGGTGCAGTAGGATTGAGTTTTTCTCTCAACAGACGATCATAAGCAGCATGTTTCTCATGTTGTTGCAGGTATGCATACAACTGTTCATAGTTTGTATCCCTTAGACCTTTGTTGAGTTTAACTGCGGTAACAAATCTGTCCCATTCTGGTGTCATGTTTTTCACAAACTTTGAGTTCAGTCGGATGTTCGGCATAGTCATTCTTATGATTCTTATATCGTTCACCAACTTGTGGAACCTTACATAGTAGTCTGTGATATTCTCTCCTGGGTTCATTTTAAAATGCTCAAACTCATCGTATAGTTGTGACTCACGATCTTCTTTTGTGAGTTCTGATCCAGCCAAAATCATCTTGACATTGTCCCATACTGCTTTTGCTTCAGTGTTAAAATTTATGAGTTTGTATACATCTTTAGGCAGACCTTGAATGACAATGTTGGAAGCTCTAATGTAACACCCCAACCCGACAAGGGTAAAGATATCACAATAATGGATTCATATCAGATCAAAACAAAGCATACATCTACAGTAATACAAAAATCTCAAAGGATTACAAATGAAATACTGAATCTACATGGTTACAAAAGAAAACTTCCAAAAACACTAGTTCTAAAATATGATATCTTCTAGTCAACTCTAATCCAGAATAGCTATCCAATCTTCTAAGTCCAAAGGTACACTCTCCACTCATTCCCAGCTTCCTACTAAAACCTGCCGCAGGAAAAGAAATGCGGTTGAGCTACGAGAGCTCAGTGAACAGATATAACGATAACGAAGCAGTAATAGAGAGTAGTACAAATAATTAGAATTAAAGATCATGCAGATATAATCAGAGTGAAGGAATAAGAATAAGGAATAATTGAGAAATAAAGTTTAAGGAAAAAGGAAAAGGAACAAGTAAAAGGAAATTCATAAAGTTCATAAGATAAGGAAAACAGAAATCTATCACGAGCCCAGATAACAGATAATATCATAACAGTGCAATCATATAAGCAATCTAGAGGGGATACCTCTCAAGTAACCAGATAATATGAGGGGTGTCCTCATGTATCAATGGAGTGATCAGCTCCCAGAAAATGTGAAAGACGTGTATCGCACACACCATCAGTCACCAGAGATATATATATAACCAGTAAATAATAACAGATAACAGAAACAGATCAAATCTAGGATGCATCCATATGCCCCTGCAGACAAATCATAATCATAATGGCCATAGCAGATAACAAATAAGGGACGGAACAGGTCATCACTCTCCTGCCCTAGAGTCATGTCAAAGGTGCATCAATGACATGGACATGAAACCCTCATGCCTAGTGATTGGCTCGGATATCAGACTGTAGGTCAAAGGTCAGATGTACTATCAAAAAAATCAAAAGTCATATCTTAAGGGTACATGGCAAAAGGTTCATGTCAAGTAGTTTCAGAATTAAATATCAAAGGTTCAAATCAGAGTTTATCAGATTAAGTTTTATATCAAAGTTTAAGTTCAGATTAAAAGGACTATATCAAATGGTTCAGAAAAGAATTTCACAGGTTCATAATTAAAGTTCGTAGCAAAAGTTCATTTTAGAAGTTCCTGTCAAAAGTTCATTTAAAGCAATCCTTTAATAATGGTTTTCAATAAAATGATCTTTCAGAATAGTTTTCATAAAATAATCTTGCAAAATGGTTTTTCATAAAAATATTCTTTAAACTAGTTTCCACAAAAGTTAACAAATGTCATATAAAAATAGTATCATATCACCATTCATAATCATTCTTTTAAAATAACTGATTTTTCTCAAAACATTTCCAGGTCATAATTAAAAAGGTTTTCATAGCATGGATTTATATCAGAGGTCATAACAGAGGGAACTCATAGAAAAAAGTTTAAAGCAAAGGGATTTATAACAAGGGCATCAACTCAGAAGTTAAACAGATCAGAGCATGAAGAGATCATAGAAGGTTCACAAAACAAAGGGATCATAAAACAGAGGGAGCATAGCAATGGCTTAGGGAATCCTAATACGAAACAAGATCAAATCAGAGTTAAGAGAAGGAAACACCCTTACTGAAAAAGGGCAGAATATCTGTACCTTATAAGCAAAGCAAATAAGCAAAACAGACACGGAATAGTATCAAGGCTTCTCCTTCTTCACACCTAAAGGAGTAGAAGACGGAATTACAACAGATTCTAATTCAGATTATTTCTTTTAGTTTACCTTTCCATTTTAAGTAACTTTATATTTTTAGTAACTTTCTATAATTAACAGATTTCCATACTTAGCAAGATATTAATATCACAGATTAGGTTAAGTCCTTATTTAAGAATTATTATGGCCATAAGGTATATTTTAATAAGTTACAAAAGTTTAAGGTTAATTATGACAAGTTTACATAGTTTAGGGTTTTAATTGTAAATTCATTAAATTCAAAGGTCCAACATGAAAATACCTTAAGTTACTGAATTAAATACTCATATTATTCAGAATGACATTTTAATCTCTTAAGCTTCACAATATACACTTTATACCCTTCTAGTTATATAATTTACAAAACAAACCTTCTATTTACAATATTAACAATTAAATTCCTACAATATTCACATATACCAAACAAGCACCTCATTTTACAAAATTACAGAATGAAACCTCAGAATTATGTATAGTACAAATCAGATCCCTCAGAATTCAGAATTTATACATTTGGTCCCTTAACTTTACAAAACTTATAAATCAAATCATAATTTAGTAACAATTATATATTAAGCCCATAAATCTTCAAAATTACACATTACACCCTTAATAACATTATTTACACAGAATAACATCAAGTTTCCAAAATTTACACTTTAGTCCCTCTATTTTAATTAAATACAAACCGAATAATAAATAATTATATAATTACCAAATAAACCTTTAAATTATAAATTGACACATGAAACCCTTATATTATATTTTTCTCATATTACCCCAGATCTAAAGTGACTTACAAAAATATCCCACAAGTTTTAAAAATTACAAAACACACCCTTTTAATTTAAAAACTCAATCGGCAATACTTTTTAATCAACAAACCCTAACCAAAATTCATCCAATCATTACATCATCATCCAAAAACCTTAAAATGCATTAAATGACCAGATCCATCCAGAAAACCCTAACCCTAAATCGTTAGTTAGGTTTTTATATTATTTTCCAAAAATCCGATAAACAAAATAATTAACCACGATTCATACAAGCTTCAACAAATCAGAAAGT
The DNA here is from genome assembly GCA_021014915.2 of Artemisia tridentata subsp. tridentata. Taxonomy (NCBI): domain Eukaryota; kingdom Viridiplantae; phylum Streptophyta; class Magnoliopsida; order Asterales; family Asteraceae; genus Artemisia; species Artemisia tridentata. The sequence goes on along the minus strand of CP139504.1, from coordinate 157,018,983 downwards.
CATTTTTCCAGAGTGATATGATGATTATAGAACCCAGAAAAATTATGTACAAGCCTCAGAAAAATCGTATGAATATATTTTGATTTATGGTACGTTTTAAGCATTAAAAATTATTACGATCAATCAAAGTTGCATGGGTCGATTTAGCCAATTTATATGAATCATATATGATGTAAGGATCATGAGAAAAATGCCATACGAATTTTAAAACGTGTGAATTAGGCGTACAAATTATGTGTACCTCGGATGAAAACGCGACAAGAAAAATAACCACGGATCAAACCAAGCAATCCCACAACCAAATCCTATTTTTCCTAGCTTCCTTGGATGATGAAGAACACCAAAAAAATGTTCAATGATTTCCAGAAAATCGGATGTATTTTGTGTGTGTTTTAGTGTGTCGATTTGAGGGTTTTGGAGATAAGGATGAAGAATAAAAGGAATGCCGTGTTATCTTGAGGAGGGGGGGATGGATTTTCGGCCCACATGATGAAAACAAATCAATTTACTAATTTGTGGAATTGTTTCCCATTTTAGTTAGTAATTATCTCTTATTTAGTTTTTAAATATAATTAAATAATAAAAATAATAATTTTCGGATCATGTATACAATATTTGAGTGTAACAATAATTTTTTTGGACATGTAACAATGTTAAAATGATGTCCCAGAAATATTTTACTTCATATGTAGTTCGTTTTCAGAAGTTTGGAATCAATTCAGAATTTTATAAATGATTTAATTAAGTTTTATGGTTTCAGGGGTAATTTGGTCATTTTACAGGTTATCTTAATTTCAGGTATTACAACTTCTTCCCCTCTAACAAAAAAATTTCGTCCTCGAAATTTGAAGGGAAAACGAAACGGAAACACAACCGACTGTGAACAGAAATATGAAAGACTTGGTTCTCATGACTCTATATTGTAGGTCAAAACTTTGGTTTCCTCAGAAAGACAAATCATACCGAATCCAGATCAAAAGAATAATATGGCGAACGTAATAGATGATGATCGAATCTTCTCGGAAGAGACGCAGGAAATACATGGGATTTTTTACGGATATGCCGTCCACCGAATTTGATTTGGCAAATCAGATGAGGACATACAGAAAATAGATTGTTGATAACATCAATTGGCGGAAGTTCTATAACAGAACCTAAGATTATTATCGGAAGTTCAGAGGTCAGCAGAATGCGTGACGAGAATCCAGACGTATCAATTTACATAACGGTGAAAGCAAATTACGCGCACAGTTAGAATGAACTTAAGGTCTCACTAATGCAGATAATCCCAAACAGTTATCAGAATTTCTAAAGTTCTAAGGCACTTCTCGAAATATCCTATGCCCACAACAAGTGCACGTTATATGATGTAAGTATTATCACGTTGGCCAGACGTCATAATACTGGCATCATATAAGTATGCCCTCATGATGGTCATACTTTATCTCATGTTGTGAACAGAATAACTTATCTTAATCCACCTAGTCTTCCTACGGTCTCAGAGTTCATCAAAATCGAATACCCTAACTAAGAGGAGAACAAATCACTCGAAAGAGTTAACGGAAGTCCCAGAATGTCTATCAGAATTCGGTACCTCGTTAAAAGCATCAGATCATCCTTCATTCGTCAAATTTCACATAACAAAACCATCGTCCGACATACGCAGAATGAACACAGAGCGGAATTACTAATAGAGAACCTAAATCATTCAAAGGATTTTATCATCAGGTAACAGAAATTTAAATGGGTCAAGAGGAAATGAATTACGTCATCCATAGCTTCATCCATCACAGAATTAATTAATTCTAACACAGACGTTCGCTTCAGAATTTCATCCATTTAAAATCATGATCTCAATTTCTATTCGCAAGTCTGCTTCTGCTCTCAATTCATCTTAGTACAACTAAAATGAATAGAGAAGCAAGACTGCGAGTCTTGGACAGGTCTTCTAGCACAGTTCAAAATTTGCCAACTCAGATTGCTATCGTCACCAGATGCCTGATAGTGTTGTCTGCTACAATCTCTAAATGCCAAATCAAATCTACTCTTCCAAAGGGTCATTCTACTTAATACGAAAATGGTCTACATGTTCCTTGTTCGTCTCAGAGCACAAACATGCTGTCATACTATGACAGTTGTCCAATTACTCACGAAAACATGATTCCATTAGCCAATACAATTGGCATTATTTAGAACTCATGATGGTCACAATGAGTACGAAAACAGTTTTCATGAATCGTTTCAGGGAAAACTTCATATCTAATTCACATCACCAATCTTTACGAATAAAACTGAAATACTTTACGGAAGTTGCTCTCAGTTAGCCATCTCCTATCTTAGGAGTTCTTGTGGTTGCTTCTTCAGTCCTTCAAACATTAAATGAGGTCGTCTGATACAGAGTTTCAAAGTGGAACAAATCAATCATTGATACGCAGAAATGAAAAGTGATTACGGTTAGAATTACGGTTAGGTTTACGATAGTTGATATGCAGACGCAAAATTTTCTCTTTCTTCTTCATAATTTAATAGGGGTATTCAAGGGGAACACTGAGGTGGACAAAAACATATCTCATCAGCTTCTTCAATCTCTCAACTTCTATAGCATCATGGTTCGTCAACTGGGATCAGTTCAATGCCAACTCCATCTCCCGAGCAGTAGGGAATCAAAAGGTTCATCAGAAACATCAGAAAATCGTACGGCAAGACTTCCAATGCCAAAGCTTTCTAAGGATGGATATTATTGGGTGTCCGGGAAAGGTTGTCATAACAAAAGTAGGATGAAAACTGATTTCACTAGGTCTCATATCAGATATGGTAGTCTCTGGTAGCTTATAAAGAGCCAGTCAACAAAAGACCTCGAAATCGAATATATCAAAAGTAAACAGATCCGCAGAACGAATATGGTTATTTTTACCAGACGGATAGTTCATATGTCAGAGTCAAGCACATGGTTCAGTATAGTGTGGAGATATATAGGCGAAAAATTCAAGGTGTTGGAATCTTATTAGCTATTTAGCACAAGTGGCAGGTAGGTTGTGAATCATCGGTAATACGGACATCGTATAACTGTCAAAAGTGAGGCATATAGAAATATCAGTTATCAGCATCATACTGCTCAGTTAACAATTTCATATCGAGACAATATTTTCGTCATATCCTTCTAAAATAAACTAGTTGGCTGCAAGATTTATCAATCAAAGGGAGGAAATAAACTTCCTATATTCATGGTTAATAATCACCAGAGTTCTCATAGGAGTAGTATGGATTTTGCAAGACAGAATAGTATCAGATGATACATTTATATCCAACACGGGTAATGAATTTATAGAAGGTGTCAAACACATTAAAGTTAAACGGCCTTCGGGATGGTCGGAAAATATCAAACTGTTTGTCATACAGATCGGAAGTGAAGATCATAATCAGGTAGTGGAACACTGCCAGAAGATACACTTAAGTAAACTCACTTCCTGGTCTTCGGTTGCTGCTCTTTCTGGTTGCTCAAATCAACCGGTATGATCCGAAAGGCATCTTCGCTTGGTGGCTAGACAATCTCTCGGTATCATGTCAAATCCTACTTCACATTCCGGTGGAAAACTTGGTGGTTCAACCAGGAATCATATTCGGAAAAACTCAGGGTGCTAATTAATTCTCAAGATAAGGTACATTCGTTGGTGTATGAAATGGTTTCTAGGAAAACTTCATAACCACGAAAGTAACACACGAGTCTCCAGAGTAATAGTGATAGCAAGGAGTTTAACAATCGGTAATCATGGTAGGAAGTTCAAAATTGTTTTCAAATGCCAAAGGTGGGACATAGGAGGATAATCGTCAATATTTTGAATGTTCAATCAACCAATCTCTTATCAGAACAAAATCAGTTAACTATCAAGGAAAGACGGATCGGCAAAACAGATCCCACCGTTTAGAATGAGAGGGAAAACATTTTTTTTATACTCGTGGAGAAACACCACAAGACTTCTCATGGAAACAGAGATGGTTAAGAAGAAATCAAATAAATGATTATCAGAATCAAGAAACAACTAACAGAAGGTATCAAGTATATCATCGTCAAGGGAATTCTCAGAATGCCCGAAGAGGCATCAGAATGATTAACAAAAGGTTCAGAGGTTGGAGCCGGAATCTGAAGGCAAGGATCAAATAGTGTCAGACAATTACCATGCAATTTCAATGCTTCAGGTTTTAATTAGGTTTCAAATCTTAGGTGGTGCAAGGCATAAGCTCTAATTTTCCAAATGTGATTTCAATAGTCTTTAACCAAAAGCAAGGCACGAATCAGAGTGATGCGGAAGCAATGCTACTTAAACATATGACTTATAGTCTACCCATTCCTCACTGGTCAGGAATTAAGTTCCTTTTGGTAAATCCTAAAGCAAATTCTCAAAGGTTGTCCTACGAGCGCCTACAGTGGAAACTTAGTGGACCAGACTTCACAGGTCAAGGGTAAATGTATTACGAGTCGCAGCTTGTCTCTCTGATACCATAAATTGTAACACCTCAACCCGACAAGGGTAAAGATATCACAATAATGGATTCATATCAGATCAAAACAAAGCATACATCTACAATAATACAAAAATCTTAAAGGATTACAAATGAAATACTGAATCTACATGGTTACAAATGAAAACTTCCAAAAACACTAGTTCTAAAATATGATATCTTCTAGTCAACTCTAATCCAGAATAGCTATCCAATCTTCTAAGTCCAAAGGTACATGTGGGAAACTAGAAGGGGGGGGGGGTTAAATAGTTTACCGGTTTAAAAACTTCTTTTAAAAATCTTGTTTTAAAAGTTGGTTATTGGAAACTTTGATTCGAACTCTATGTGTAATCAATCAACACCAATATGAACTACACACTAAGCTAAGTAATAATAACAAATAAAAGTAAAGAGTAGAGTTGGAAAGATCAAACCGAGACAGAGGATTTATAGTGGTTCGGCTACGAAGCTCTTCTTCGCCCTACTCCACTCCCCGTGTACCACACTCGATAGTTTCAAGCACTATGTCAACAACCTCCCTTAAGGCGGAGAAAACCGTACACGTCGCTTATCCTATTACCGACACTAAGCTAGATGTCAAGTGCTAATCTTAGCTAGCACCAATCTACCAAGGTCCACATGACCAAACACACAAGCCCAATGGCTTCAAGAGATCACCAAGATCTCAACACGATCACAATGATCAACACTCACTTCACTCTACTCAACTAACACTAACCTAATGACCCTTGATCTTCTTGATCAATCACACAAGCCCAATGGCTTCAAGAGATGTTCACTATCTCTATAGATCACACTTGATCTTCACTCTCACTCACAAAAAGGAAATATACTTGATGTATGCTAAGATACAACAAGGTTGTAACAAGTGTTACAAAAACCTATCAACTACAACTCTAGTATCTTCTTGATTACTTGAGTTCTTCTCTTGCTAATGAAGAGGGATGACAACACCTTGTATCAACTTGGATACTTGTGTTCTTCTCTTGCTAGTGAAGAGGTATGAAGAGGATCACTTGAAGGATGATTGGATCACTCTTGAAACAAAGAAAAACTAATCTAAATGACCCTAAGAAGTGAAAGGTGTGAGAGGGTTTGACTAAGGGATTTTTTTGTGTGTGAAGGGTGCCTAAAACTGTGAAAGAGGTGGGTATTTATAGGCAAAGAAAATCTGAACGTTACAATTCAAAATGGTACGGACGGCTCCACTAAATGACCCACGGCTTCGTTAAATTTAACGGTACCGTGGAGCCGTGGTAGACTAGGACGCTCCAAATTTTGTCTTTTCTGGTGAAAACTTATTTGGGGAAGGTTGGAGCTGATTTTGGGGGGAAAAATAGCTGTTGTGATTTTCAAACTTATTTTTCCATTAAAACATTTCTTAATATTTCAAAAATAATTTGTCATGTGTATTTTTGAAAAAATGTTTTGTCCCATTTAAAATGTGAATTTTCAAAACATGAATTCACTTCTTTGATCACTAGTCCAAGTTGTAACTTTGTTCAAGAGTGATTTGCGTAGAAACGGGATCTTCCGATTAAAAACTTGTTAACGTTAATTTTAACGTAACGTGAGTTCACATTTTGTCATCCTCAAAACGTGAAGTAATCGAAAGATATAAATAACGTTTTTAGAACATTATTTGCATCAACAATCTCCCCCTTTTTGATGATGACAAAATATAAACTCATTTTAGGTTAAAATTAGTTTTAACAAGTTTTTAATGAGTTTACTCCCATTTCTCCCCCTTTTTGTCAAATCAAAAAGGTGGTTAAGGCTCCCCCTTGATGTGTACTCCCCCTCATTTGGAGAACACAAAGGAATCGAGCAATGGATCGTGCTACAAAACAAAGTTAGACGACAAATATACAATATCTAACAAGTAGCACATTTGTGACAAATAACCAATCCCTTAAAAAGAAAAACCTCCACATAGAAGCATTCATTCATAAAACAAATAAGTGTCATAGTAATGTATGACTACATAGAAAGCACTAAGAAAGATAACAAGAAGCCTAAATTCCTAATGACTAGAGACAAGCTTCATTTCCAAGAGGGGTCCTAAGAGTTTATTGTGGAGGACTAAACAAGCAAGTGTTTAGTTGTTTTGGTTAGGATGTGGTGGTGATTGGTGCCCCATTTGAGGTGGTGGAGGTGTCAAGAGATGTTCTATAAAGTAGAACATGAAATGAATCTCGTCTCTTAAGAAGTAGATGAGATTACGGTTATGGAGACAACATAGGCAATTAGCACTATGTAACTCAAAGGGATGTGGTTGGTTGGGTTGTGCCATGATAGGAGATGGTGATTGTGGTAGGGTTGTTGGAGGTGAAATTGGCATGGCATTGTCCAATGGGGTGAGGGGAGATGGTGTGTATTCCATTGATGATGTAGTGTAATAGGATGATGAAGATGTTGTGTAGGTAGATGATGTTTTAGATGGTGCATAAGGTGGTGAGGGTGAGTATGGAGTGGCTTGGGAAAGTGGTGTCATAGCTTCATCATCTCTTGTGAGATCCACAAAGAGTGGTTTTGAGGGTGGTTTTACGGTTATCCTAGGTTTCTTGGAGATTTGAGAGGTTGAACCATGTGTAGAGGACATGGTGTTTGTGTGATGGGAGGTTGAAGGTGAAGTGTAAGATAAGCTTGCAAGGGTGAGGCCTTAAATAGGCAAATTGGGTGAAATTTGAATTAAAGTTGATCCTATGGTGTAGGAGGGGAATCCTAGGGTGAATGTGAGGGTGCAAGGTTTGCAGGTTTGAGGTTAGGGTTATAGGGAAGTAGGAGCATTAGGAAAAATCCGTTATACAGGGTCACGGCTCTGTTAAATACCCCACGGTACTGTTAAATTTAACGGTGCCGTCCCTATTTAGTGGTGCCGTGACACTGTTGGCACGAAAATTTCTTTGCAGGCTAGTTTTGGGCAGCTAGGGGGATATTTTCTAGGGGAACTAATTCCTGGAAATGAGAGTGCCTCAACTCACTAGGTACTTATTTTCCTAATATATCCATACAATGCTACATCTAGCACATAAAGATGATCATGCATTATACTTAAAGAATCATAAGCATGCAAGCATAAGGAACAAGATAAGATATCATCCAAATGTCAAATAGAACATTTATGTAAGCATGCTAGATAATTTGAGCATTAATTCCTAATATTATCTATTAGTAATAAACCCTAGTGAGAGATATAAATCTCTTCCTAACTACTTATGACTTGAGCATTCCCCCTTCTTGTCACACTCTCGTCTTGAGTATTTGTTTCATTTTCATGAATAGGATCATCAAAGGGTGCATAGTGGGTGGTGAATTCGGAAGTGAGGATGGTTGAGACATATGACTCGGTTATGGGTTTCATGACAGGTGTGAACAGGGAGTATTGAGGACCATGAAGGTAAGGGTGAAAGGTTATGAAGTGATGATAGAGACGGGTTAGGAACATCCCATAAGGTATCAATTTATTCTTGTTACCATTGAGATGTACAATTCGCTTAGCGAAGAAGTAAGAAAGATTGTAAGGTTGTTGGGTTAAGAGACAGTAAATCATATGAGCACAACACGTCGGGAGTTGCTCACGATTTCCTGTGAGACTTAGAATATTTTCTCGCAGGATGACTGCCCAAGAAAGTAGTTCATGACGCACTTCTTCCAAACGAATTTTCGTTGGATGTGGGTGAGGGTGAGTACGGATGATTTTGGTTAGTTCTGTTGGAGAGGGTATATACGAACAGTACGGACTATTCTCCTCACGATAGTGTAAGAGAGACTCAAGACACCAATCTTCAGTATAGGCACATTGCCCATGATTGGGTATACTAAGGATTTGAGCAAATTGCTCAAGAGTTAGAACGTATTTGAAGTTTTTGACCCAAAACCAAAGTGACAAGGATTGATCCTCGTTACGTACGAGTTCAACTTGTCGGAAGAACTCCAACACAAAGCGAGGACAAATGTACTCGTTAATGTGGAGTAGACAATCGAATCCTATAGCTCTAAAGGAGGTGTTGATGTCCCGGTGGTAAACTAGGGATGGATCAACGACACGGCCTTCATGAAACCGACGGGTTTCAAGATTGACATAGGCACGAATGTGGTTACCGGGTGTAGTAGGTTCACGTGAGATTTCGGGTGTATAGGTATCGGTTAGGAGATGATCAAAATCATATTCATGAGACATTTTTGTGTCTTATAAGAAAAAATTAAAAAAATTTAGAATAAAAAACCAGTTGCATACAACACGTGCCTAGTGTGTGCCTATATGCAGACTATGTGGAGGTGTGGTAATCTCGACTCAAAAGAAAAATAATGAGATTACCCAAACACTCCTGATTTCATTTTAGCTCAAACAAATATGTCGAAGAGTACATATTGATTATGTAATTCGAATAATATTTGTGAGATCATGAATGCATGAGAAAGTGTTTTTAGTTTGCATCAACAATGCATGAAAAAGAATAATTTCATGATCCTAATTTTGTGAGATTTTAAAGTTGATGAAATTGGGGTGTTTTAGCGTTGATGACTTCTAATTTTGAAACATTCCTAGAAAAAGGTGAAAATCCCCAATTCAATTTTCATCAATGAACAAACCCTAGACTCAAAATTAGAAATAAATTAGAATGAGAAAACTTACAAATTATGTTGAAAAGGGTAAAATGATTGAGGATCTTGAAATCAATGTCTTGAATATGATCTTGAAGAGGTGTAATGGAGTTTTGGGTTGTGAGGTTAGGTTATGACAGCAATTGCTGAGGTTGTGAGGGTTTGGAATGAGTAATGTGGGAAGAGGGGACTGAAATAAGAAATGTTCCAGATGCACGGTTCCACGGTACCGTTAAATTTAACGGTGCCGTGCCACATTAGTGGAGCCGTGATCTGCTGGGACTGTTTTCTGTCCCATTTTGATTTTTGACGAATAAGTCTCGCTGTTTTAGTGAGATCTTATGACACGAGGAAAAAATTTGTACCTAACAAATTCTTATGACTAGGAGTTCCTAAACTTGACTAGACGAGATACACGAGATGACTTCAAGAGTCATGATATTTATGGAATATGTTCCATCATTCCTAGACCTAGACGGAGGTAGTTAAAGGATTCTCGTTTGAGAGGTTTGGTTAGTATGTCAGCGATGTTGTCTTGAGAAGGAACTTTCTCAATGGAAAATTTTCCTTTCTGAACATTATCGCGAAGGAAGTGGTGGCGAATTTCAATGTGTTTAGTACGGGAGTGTTGGACAGGGTTTTTGCTCAAGTCAATAGCACCTTTATTGTCTCACATAATGGGAACATCATCTAAGTATATTCTATAGTCGTTAAGGGCTTGTTTCATCCATAGTGCTTGCTGACATGCCTTTCCGGCGCTTACGTACTCAGCTTCGGTAGTGGAGATGGCAAGAGCCGTTTGTTTCTTGGAGAACCAAGAAGTTAGACAACAACCCATGAAGGTACAAACGCCACTCGTGCTTTTTCGATCCACGTAATCTCCCGCATGATCAGAGTCAGCATAGACAACAGTTTCTATACCAGTCCCCTTGGGATAAAATAATCCCAAGTGTATAGTGCCTTTAATGTATCAGAAGATACGCTTAACCGCTTCAAGGTGAGAGGTTTTGGGATCTTCTTGGAAGCGAGCACAAAGGCAGACACTAAACATGATGTCGGGCCTACTTGCCGTGAGGTATAGTAAACTACCTATCATACCTCTATACTTAGTGTTATCAACGGACTCACCTTCTTCATCTTTCTTGAGTTTTATTTCCGTGGACATGGGAGTTTTCATGGGCTTAGACTCTTCTAAACTAAACTTCTTAAGCATTTCCTTACTATACTTAGATTGATTAAAGAAGATACCATCTTCCATTTACTTAATTTGTAGACCAAGGAAGAAATTTAATTCGCCCATCATGCTCATCTCAAACTCGTCATGCATGATTTTAGAAAAATCATTGCACAGTTCTGGACAAGTTGAGCCAAATATAATGTCATCAACATATATTTGAACAATGATGAGATGTGAATCTCGTTTCTTTGTGAAAAGCATGTTATCTACCACTCCCATGGTATATTCATGTTCAATCAAGAATGCTTTCAGTCTATCATACCAAGCTTTGGGAGCTTGCTTAAGACCATAGAGTACTTTCTTGAGTTTATAAACATGATTCGGATATTCGAAATCAACGAATCCCGGAGGTTGAGCAACATATACCTCCTCGTTGATATAACCATTAAGGAATGCACTTTTCACGTCCATTTGGTACAATTTAAAGTCTAAGGCACACGCATAGGCAAGGAGTATTCCAATAGATTCTAATCTAGCTACAGGTGCATAGGTTTCATCATAATCTATTCCTTCTTGTTGGTTATAGCCTTGTGCTACCAACCTTGCCTTATTCCTAGTCACGACGCCATTTTCGTCGAGTTTATTCCTAAACACCCACTTAGTTCCTATGATGGTTTGATTCCTAGGAGGAGGTACCAACTCTCAAACTTGGTTGGCGGTGAATTGATTAAGTTCTTCTTGCATGGCAAGTGTCCAACTTTCATCCTTAATCGCTTCACCAACATTCTTAGGTTCTACAGTAGATATAAAACAAAAGAAATTACTTTTGTTTTGAGCTTGTGACCTAAGGGTTCTTTGGTTTAGGTTTCCTATGACATTTTCAATAGGATGGTTCTTGGATTCCTTAACATTGACAATTTCGTCAACTTCAACTATTTCATCCTCAATGTCATCATCTAAGGTTTTCTTGCCATTAACCTCAATGGCTTGTTCCTCATCTAAGTCATCATCCACCAAAGGTGATGTCTTAGTTGGAGGAGGGCTTTCATCGAATGTCACGTTGAGTGACTCTTCGACTTTCATTGTTTCCTTATTTAGGACAATGTAAGCTTTACTATTTTGGGAGTATCCTAGAAAGACACCTTCGTAAGACTTTGGGTCAAACTAGGTGAGGTAATCTTTAGTGTTTAGTATGAAGCACTAGCTTCCAAACACTCTAAAGTAATCAAGAGTAGGTTTTCTACCTTTCATGATTTCATATGGGGTTTTTCCTAAGATAGGCCTAATTAAAATCCTATTAAGTATGTAAGTTGAGGTGTCCACCGCATTACACCAAAACTTTTGCGAAATTGATTGTTCATTCAACATCGTTCTACTCATTTCTTGTAGAGTACAATTTTGCCGCTCTACTACCCCATTTGATTGTGGAGTGCGTGGAGCTGAGAAATTGTGAGTAATACCATTAGCATCACAATATACTCCAAATTGCACTTCATTATCAAATTCCCGACCATGATCCGTCCTAATGGAAACTATTATACATCCTAGTTGATTTTGGACTTTCTTACTAAAAACCTCGAATTCCTCAAAGTCTTGAGTCTTATTCTTAAGAAATCTAGTCCAAGTGTACCTAGAGTAGTCATCAACTATTACTAAGGTGTAGTAGTTTCCTCCGTAGCTCCGTACGGCGGATGGACCGAATAAGTCCATATGAAGGAGTTCTAGGCATCTAGAGGTTGAGACTATATTCTTAGCTTTGTGACTAGAATGAGCTTGTTTTCCAACTTTACAAGCGTCACAAAAGTTTTGATCAAACTTAATCTTAGGTAGATCTCAAACTAGTTCCTTAGATGCCAATGATTGTATCAAACGCATATTGGCATGACCTAATCTCCTATGCCATAGAGTGGAGTTATCATCTATGGTTGCTAAGCATATCCTATCCTGAGGCTTATTTCCTATTTTCATGACAAATAGGCCATTTCTCCTAACTCCTTTGCCTATGGTTTTACCATCCTTAATGATCCTACTACCCTCTTCAGAGAATATAACTCTACACTTATTATCTACCATTTGACTAATGCTAAGCAAATTAAATCCTAAGTTATCTACATGCTCAACATTTCTAATAGTGAGGGAGTTATGAGTGATCGTACCTTTGCCAATAATGTTGCCCTTAAGTTTGCTACTGAAAGTGACATTACCTCCGTTGTATGCCTTGTATGATGAGAATAGACTTCGGTTGCCCGTCATGTGGTTGGTGCATCCACTATCCTTGACCCATTCGTCAGGCTCCAAGTCGATTCCCAAGCATATCTATTGCATAAGATAAACATTCAAACATTTGGTCCCCAATATCTCATGGGTCCAAAGTGGTTAGCATTAAACATCCCATGCATCATTTGCATGTGGTTAGGATGTTGAAATGGTGGGCAAATTTCCCATGGCAAGTAACTTTGTAGTTGACGGTCATTCCAAGTTACGGGATAGTCACTTGGAAAGCTTTGTCTTCTAAAGTTACGTCTCGGTAGAGGAGTTCTTGACCGAGGTTTGGGAGTGTTTGTTTTTCTAGGTGGAGGAGTCTTAGACCTAGCGTTATATTTTACAAATCTAGGTTTGGGTTTTGACATAGGTTTGTAGAATCGTTTAACTTCCTCTATACTAGCAATAGAGACTTTTGTACCATTAATAACAATGTGAGTTGGTTTAGGACTTGATTTATTTTTGAAATTTGACTCAGTTCTGTCTCCAGAGTCGGACGGTACCACGGTTCCATTAACTTTAATGGAGCCGTCGGTACCTTTAGTGGTGCCGTCTGGACTTTTGACAGAGTTTGAGATTTTAACAGATTCTGCTTGATTAGTTTTATCTGTCAAAGCATTTTCTGTTTCCTTTTCAAAGCTAGTAATTCTAATTTTGTTTTCCTTGAGTTTTTCATTTTCTACTTTAAGAATCATGCATGACTCACATCCTATGTCTAATACTTTATATCTTTCAAGTCCTTTGACTTGACTCTTTAGCTCTAACATTTTCACTTCTAGTTCATGCAATTTTGATTTTAGTAATTTGTTTCTACTTAACATTTTTGAGACAATTTTGCATAGATTATTATGTTCGTCATTTAGTTTGTTATCATCTATTGACGAATTATCATCTATGAAATCAGGGTAGTTATAACGTACCTCATTTGAAGCATGAGCCATTAGACACGTTTCGACCTTGGGCTTCTTTTCTTCATCATCACCGTTATCACTCCAGGCGCCTCCTATGAGAGCTCGTTGGTTGTTGAATATCGGTGGCTTGGGACACTCTCCTATGAGATGATTAGGATCTCTCCGCATCTAAAGCATTTCCTATCACTTGTCCCTTTCTTTTCAACATGGTTCTTTTGTGATGTCTTCTTCTCATCACGAGGTTGCCTAACGAACCTAACTCTTCTCCTAAAGAACTTTTTAAAATCCCTAACCGCTAGTGCATATTCCTCATCTTCAGTATCGGAACTCGAACATTCCTCATCACTAGACTCCTTCTTGGCTTTCAATGCTAGAGATCTAACTCTCTCGCCTTTGCCTTTGACTATGTCGGAGTCTTTCTTAATTATCATCTCGTGAACTTTCAAGTTTCCTATAAGTTCATCGAGTGACAATGCCGCCAAGTCCTTTGACTCTTCTATGGCAGTGACCTTTGCTCTCCATTTAGGATGTAGAGCTCTAAGAAACTTCCTAACATAGTTCTTACTAGAATAACCTTCATCAAGAGCTTTAAGACTAGTGATAATAGTATTAAATCTAGCAAAAGCATTATCTATTGATTCATCCTCCGAAATGGAGAATTGTTCATATTGTTGAACAAGAAGATCTATCTTGTTCTCTTTGACTTGGTTATTACCTTGGTGAGTGACTAACAAAGTTTTCCAAATGTCTTTTGCCGTATTACACATAAAAATTATTTCAAATTCCTTTTTAGGCAAAGCATTATAAATCATCATTTTAGCCTCATTATTTTTGGCTAATTTCCTTTTAAGTTCATCACTTTGTTTATCATAAGAAACTATTTCATCCTTTTTAGTTTCCGGATACTTTTGAATAGGTTGAAAGTCACCCTCGGTAATAACATGCCAAAGATCAATGTCTTTTGATTTCACATACGTTTCGAATCTTGTTTTCCAATAAATAAAACAATCGGTTTCGAAAAGTGGTGGTCTTTGCATAGATTGCCCTTCTAGATATTTGTCGGAATCCATTGATCGGTTCAAGCTTTAAAATACAATATACTTTAAAAACTTGACTGACATGGCTCCTGATACCAATTGTGGGAAACTAGAAGGGGGGGTTGAATAGTTTACCGGTTTAAAAACTTCTTTTAAAAATCTTGTTTTAAAAGTTGGTTATTGGAAACTTTGATTCGAACTCTATGTGTAATCAATCAACACCAATATGAACTACACACTAAGCTAAGTAATAATAACAAATAAAAGTAAAGAGTAGAGTTGGAAAGATCAAACCGAGACAGAGGATTTATAGTGGTTCGGCTACGAAGCTCTTCTTCGCCCTACTCCACTCCCCGAGTACCACACTCGAGAGTTTCAAGCACTATGTCAACAACCTCCCTTAAGGTGGAGAAAACCGTACACGTCGCTTATCCTATTACCGACACTAAGCTAGATGTCGAGTGCTAATCTTAGCTAGCACCAATCTACCAAGGTCCGCGTGACGAAACACACAAGCCCAATGGCTTCAAGAGATCACCAAGATCTCAACACGATCACAATGATCAACACTCACTTCACTCTACTCAACTAACATAAACCTAATGACCCTTGATCTTCTTGATCAATCACACAAGCCCAATGGCTTCAAGAGATGTTCACTATCTCTATAGATCACACTTGATCTTCACTCTCACTCACAAAAAGGAAATATACTTGATGTATGCTAAGATACAACAAGGTTGTAACAAGTGTTACAAAAACCTATCAACTACAACTCTAGTATCTTCTTGATTACTTGAGTTCTTCTCTTGCTAATGAAGAGGGATGACAACACCTTGTATCAACTTGGATACTTGTGTTCTTCTCTTGCTAGTGAAGACGTATGAAGAGGATCACTTGAAGGATGATTGGATCACTCTTGAAACAAAGAAAAACTAATCTAAATGACCCTAAGAAGTGAAAGGTGTGAGAGGGTTTGACTAAGGGATTTTTCTGTGTGTGAAGGGTGCCTAAAACTGTGAAAGAGGTGGGTATTTATAGGCAAAGAAAATCTGAACGTTACAATTCAAAATGGTACGGACGGCTCCACTAAATGACCCACAGCTCCGTTAAATTTAACGGTACCGTGGAGCCGTGGTAGACTAGGACGCTCCAAATTTTGTCTTTTCTGGTGAAAACTTATTTGGGGAAGGTTGGAGCTGATTTTGGGGGAAAAATAGCTGTTGTGATTTTCAAACTTATTTTTCCATTAAAACATTTCTTAATATTTCAAAAATAATTTGTCATGTGTAGTTTTGAAAAAATGTTTTGTCCCATTTAAAATGTGAATTTTCAAAACATGAATTCACTTCTTTGATCACTAGTTCAAGTTGTAACTTTGTTCAAGAGTGATTTGCATAGAAACGGGATCTTCCGATTAAAAACTTGTTAACGTTAATTTTAACGTAACGTGAGTTCACATTTTGTCATCCTCAAAACGTGAAGTAATCGAAAGATATAAATAACGTTTTTAGAACATTATTTGCATCAACAGTACACTCTCCACTCATTCCCAGCTTCCTACTAAAACCTGCCGCAGGAAAAGAAATGCGGCTGAGCTACGAGAGCTCAGTGAACAGATATAACGATAACGAAGCAGTAATAGAGAGTAGTACAAATAATCAGAATTAAAGATCATGCAGATATAATCAGAGTGAAGGAATAAGAATAAGGAATAACCGAGAAATAAAGTTTAAGGAAAAAGGAAAAGGAACCAGTAAAAGGAAATTCATAAGGTTCATAAGATAAAGAAAACAGAAATCTATCACGAGCCCAGATAACAGATAATATCATAACAGTGCAATCATATAAGCAATCTAGAGGGGATACCTCTCAAGTAACCAGATAATATGAGGGGTGTCCTCATGTATCAATGGAGTGATCAGCTCCCAGAAAATGTGAAAGACGTGTATCGCACACACCATCAGTCACCAGAGATATATATATAACCAGTAAATAATAACAGATAACAGAAACAGATCAAATCTAGGATGCATCCATACACCCCTGCAGACAAATCATAATCATAATGGCCATAGCAGATAACAAATAAGGGACGGAACAGGTCATCACTCTCCTGCCCTATAGTCATGTCAAAGGTGCATCAATGACATGGACATGAAACCCTCATGCCTAGTGATTGGCTCGGATATCAGACTGTAGGTCAAAGGTCAGATGTACTATCAAAATAATCAAAAGTCATATCTTAAGGGTACATGGCAAAAGGTTCATGTCAAGTAGTTTCAGAATTAAATATCAAAGGTTCAAATCAGAGTTTATCAGATTAAGTTTTATATCAAAATTTAAGTTCAGATTAAAAGGACTATATCAAATGGTTCAGAAAAGAATTTCACAGGTTCATAATTAAAGTTCGTAGCAAAAGTTCATTTTAGAAGTTCCTGTCAAAAGTTCATTTAAAGCAATCCTTTAATAATGGTTTTCAATAAAATGATCTTTCAGAATAGTTTTCATAAAATAATCTTGCAAAACGGTTTTTCATAAAAATATTCTTTAAACTAGTTTCCACAAAAGTTAACAAATGTCATATAAAAATAGTATCATATCACCATTCATAATCATTCTTTTAAAATAACTGATTTTTCTCAAAACATTTCCAGGTCATAATTAAAAAGGTTTTCACATCACAGATTTATATCAGAGGTCGTAACAGAGGGAACTCATAGAAAAAGGTTTAAAGCAAAGGGATTTATAATAAGGGCATCAACTCAGAAGTTAAACAGATCAGAGCATGAAGAGATCATAGAAGGTTCACAAAACAAAGGGATCATAAAACAGAGGGAGCATAGCAATGGCTTAGGGAATCCTAATACGAAACAAGATCAAATCAGAGTTAAGAGAAGGAAACACCCTTACTGAAAAAGGGCAGAATATCTGTACCTTATAAGCAAAGCAAATAAGCAAAACAGACACGGAATAGTATCAAGGCTTCTCCTTCTTCACACCTAAAGGAGTAGAAGACGGAATTACAACAGATTCTAATTCAGATTATTTCTTTTAGTTTACCTTTCCATTTTAAGTAACTTTCTATTTTTAGTAACTTTCTATAATTAACAGATTTCCATACTTAGCAAGATATTAATATCACAGATTAGGTTAAGTCCTTATTTAAGAATTATTATGGGCATAAGGTATATTTTAATAAGTTACAAAAGTTTAAGGTTAATTATGACAAGTTTACATAGTTTAGGGTTTTAATTGTAAATTCATTAAATTCAAAGGTCTAACATGAAAATACTTTAAGTTACTGAATTAAATACTCATATTATTCATAATGACATTTTAATCTCTTAAGCTTCACAATTTACACTTTATACCCCTCTAGTTATATAATTTACAAAACAAACCTTCTATTTACAATATTCACAATTAAATCCCTACAATATTCACATATACCAAACAAGCACCTCATTTTACAAAATTACATAATGTAACCTCAGAATTATGTATAGTACGAATCAGATCCCTCAGAATTCAGAATTTACACATTTGGTCCCTTAACTTTACAAAACTTATAAATCAAATCATAATTTAGTAACAATTATATATTAAGCCCATAAATCCTCAAAATTATACATTACACCCTTAATAACATTATTTACACAGAATAACATCAAGTTTCCAAAATTTATACTTTAGTCCCTCTATTTTAATTAAATACAAATCGAATAATAAATAATTATATAATTACCAAATAAACCTTTAAATTATAAATTGACACATGACACCATTATATTATATTTTTCTCATATTACCCCGGATCTAAAGTGACTTACAAAAATATCCCACAAGTTTTAAAAATTACAAAAACACACCCTTTTTATTTAAAAACTCAATCGGCAATACTTTTTAATCAACAAACCCTAACCAAAATTCATCCAATCATTAAATTATCATCCAAAAACTTTAAAATGCATTAAATGACCAGATCCATCCAGAAAACCCTAACCCTAAATCGTTAGTTAGGTTTTTATATTATTTTCCAAAAATCCGATAAACAAAATAATTAACCACGATTCATACAAGCTTCAACAAATCAAAAAGTCATTTTTACAGAGTGATATGATGATTATAGAACCCAGAAAAATTATGTACAAGCCTCAGAAAAATCGTATGAATATATTTGGATTTATGGTACATTTTAAGCATTAAAAATTATTACGATCAATCAAAGTTGCATGGGTCGATTTAGCCAATTTATATGAATCATATATGATGTAAGGATCATGGGAAAAATGCCATACAAATTTTAAAACGTGTGAATTAGGTGTAGGAATTATGTGTACCTCGGATGAAAACGCGACAAGAAAAATAACCACGGATCAAACCAAGCAATCCCACGACCAAATCCTATTTTTCCTAGCTTCCTTGGATGATGAAGAACACCAGAAAAATGTTAAATGATTTCCAAAAAATCGAATGTATTTTGTGTGTGTTTTAGTGTGTCGATTTGAGGGTTTTGGAGATAAGGATGAAGAATAAAAGGAATGCCGTGTTATCTTGAGGAGGGGGGGATGGATTTTCGGCCCACATGATGAAAACAAATCAATTTACTGATTTTTGGAATTGTTTCCCATTTTAGTTAGTAATTATCTCTTATTTAGTTTTTAAATATAATTAAATAATAAAAAATAATAATTTTCGGATCGTGTATACAATATTTGAGTGTAACAATAATTTTTTTGGACATGTAACAATGTTAAAATGTTGTCCCAGAAATATTTTACTTCATATGTAGTTCGTTTTCAGAAGTTTGGAATCAATTCAGAATTTTATAAATGATTTAATTAAGTTTTATGGTTTCAGGGGTAATTTGGTCATTTTACAGGTTATCTGAATTTCAGGTATTACATCTAACGTCAGCATCATACCTCTTCTTTTCTTCTTCAGTCAGATCATTGTAAGTTCGAGGCCTGTCTATTTCAAATGTCACAGTTCCATCTTCACCAGTGGTAACAACGTCTCTGGTAGTACCCATCTGAAATGGTCCTTCATCAATGGATTTAAGGATGTTAAATCCATTTTCTTTACCCAAGTAGTAGAGACGAATTCTTTGGGCCCATGACTCATAGTCAGTCCTATCTAGCATAGGAGGACGAGTATCGGACCCAGCAGCTTGTATGTCATCAGATGCAGTGCTTGTCATGATTAAGACGGGATTTTACAACTCTTGTGATTTAAACCGAGAAATAGATTCTTTCGCGGGATTTTCTAAAATCAACAAGAGAAACCGTAATCCAAGAGTGAATTGCAAAATTGATATTCAAAATTCGAGTTACAAAAATCAAATCTTAATTTGATCAAATCGCAACAAGTCAAGTTACAAATTGTCAAATCGCAACAAGTCAAATCGCAATCAACCAAATCATAATAAGTCAAATCGCAAGTGTCAACTCGCAACTGGTCAAATCGCAATCAGTCAAATCACAATAAATCAAATCGCAACTTATCAAATCACCAATAATCAAATTACAATTTGTCAATCGTAAGTCAAATCGCAAAGATCAAATCGCAATGACTCAAGTCACAAGTCACAGCCTTTAATCGCAACAGAGTGAGCTCAAATCGCAATAAGCAAATAGCAATCAGACAACCCAAGTCGCAACTGTTAAATCACAACCAGAACAACTCAAATCACTAGAGTCAAATCGCAACTCACAACTGGACAAACTGTTACTATCTCGTCAAGTCGCAACCCACAATATGCCAAAACTATCGCTTTCTAGCGATTTGACTTCTTTTTCCCTTTTGAATAATAAGTCAAATCGCAAACTCCAAGATATACCAAATCGCAACTACCAATTTCCCAACTGATCAAATCGCAACGAAGAACTTCTGGGCGCAACTCAAATCGCAACCAAGAACACTTTTGAAAACACCAAACGATTTGACCAAATGCTCCACAAATCGACAGAAACAACCAACCCAGCAACACAACAACGCTTATGTAACAATCTTGAATAAGAAAGTACACGATTTTCACAGATTTAACCACAAACAAGAATCGTACAAATGATTTTCCCTAGAAAAACTATTCGAACCAAGAAAACTAAAAACAGCAAATGAAATCCGTGAACATGAACTCATATGAACCTAACCATGGCTCTTGATACCAAATGTAAGATGTTCACTAACATATATAACACGTGTGGATTAATCTTTGACCGAATAGTGAAGAGATTTCTAGAGAGAGAAAGAAGGTTGGGAGCCTTTGTAGAGAGAGAAAGTGAGATGTTAGATTAGGAAGAATGAAAGGTCCAACCCTCTCCCTAGGTGGAGAGGGGTATTTATACTATTACATATTATGCCCCGAGTGGGCTGTGGAGTGAGCTGAGAGAGGGTAAAGACCCGACCCACTCCACAAGTTCTATATTAACTAAACTACTACAAATAATACTAATATTCCTATGAGCTATTAAGTGCTAATGAGTACTCAGGGTGACCAAGTCTTCAGATGAATATTTATATTCCTAACAGGATCGGATATGCTTATTTCTTTTTTATTATAATTATTGTAAGATGAAGCTTATTTGGTGTTTATATGTTTCGGTTGATTTACAATCACACCCAAGTAGGGTGTTGGTTTGTGCTCGGTCCACCAACACCAACCACAAAGATGGTTTGGAGTGTTTTGGTCACGGGTCAATAAGATTAACCCTCAAGGGGTACGTTTAGCTTTGTTTGTTTTCTAAGTATAACAGCCCCAAATGGGGTGTGTTGCTGCTAAACTTTCTGGTCCAACTAGGGTGTTTGTTTGCTGCGTATAACAGCCCCAAAAGGGGTATTTAACTGCTGAAAATCTGCATTAATAAGGGTAGTTTAACTGCTGAAAATCTGCACTAATAAGGGTTGTTTAACTGCTGAAAATCTGCACTAATAAGGGTTGTTTAACTGCTGAAAATCTGCACTAATAAGGGTTGTTTAACTGCTAAAAATCTGCACTAATAAGGGTTGTGTACCTGCAGAAAATCTGCACTAATAAGGGTTGTTTACCTGCTGAAAATCTGCACTAATAAGGGTTGTTTACCTGCTGAAAATCTGCACTAATAAGGGTTGTTTGGTTACTGAAAATCAGCACGAATAAGGGGCGTTTGGTTGCTGAAAATCTGCACTAATAAAGGGTGTTTGTATGCTGATTTTTCAGCATATATAAGGGTGTTTGTATGCTGCTGATTTTTCAGCATATATAAGGGTGTTTGTATGCTGATTTTTCAGCATATATATAGGGGTGTTTGTTTACTGATTTTGCTGCATATATAGGGGTGTTTGTATGCTGAATTTTCTGCAATATATAGGGGTATGTATTGTGTTTGAATTGAGCTTTAGTGTCGGCTTAGGTGACTTTTGAGGCTTATGCTTATTTTGGACACATTAGTGGATTTTTGGTTAAGCTTATTATATATTGCTTATCATTGAGCTTATGTTGAATATATCTTGCTCTGCATATTAACTTATTTGGCAAAAATGGGATAACTTATAATTTGTTAACGGCTAAACATATAAACCTTAATGGGCTAAACGTATATAATTTATTAGACTAAAATGGACTAATGATGTAACAGATTGTCATACTAAGACTATCGGGTCAAATATTATTGGACTTATCGGGCTAAGCATACATTGGAAAAATTGACACATATTGGAATGACGGACTAATTATATATACATGTACATATATGATGTTGGACAAGGATTATTAATATAAGATTTTGGGATTTTTGGGATTTTAAGACTACTTATTTGACATCTTTAGGCTTAAACAAACTTGACCATCGACTTATCTTTTACCTATCTGCTTAATTGATTCTTACGTGCTTATTTCCTTTCATACTTATGCTATATGATTTGTGCTTTGGTGTGCGCTTTTTCTGAGTCTATGACTTTATACCACCACACGAATGGGATACTAAACTCTTACAAACATTGATACAAATATTCCACGAAAACTACAACACTCTATCTTTTGAAACTCGTACATATCGATTACTTTCCGCTTGTCATATCTAGAAACAAACTTATATTCATTAGGTTATGACGATTCCGTATTCTTTGAGCTACTCCTTACACTATTTTGTCATACTCCTTGGCACCGTTATGTTACTCACGTCACTGCATCCCAAGGTGAGTCATAGCCCCACTTTTATTCGTTTAATAACTTTATACTCTTTGGGGGAGATACATTCTCGTTTTACTTAAACTCATTACTCGCTTTACATGGTTGATTACTCAAAATGTTTCTTGTCTGTCTAAATACTTGCTTGATTATTCGAGTACAATACTATTCATTCGTTACCTACACATTAGGGTGCATAACTACCAAAATCATTTGGGTACTAGATACCTACACTACTTGGGGTACGTAAGTACCTACATTTCAGGGTGCGTAACCACCTACACTACTTGGGTACTAGATACTTACATTACTTGGGTACGTAACTACCTACATTTCAGGGTGCGTAAGCACCTACAATACTTGGATATTTTGATACCTGCAGGGAGCGTAACCTCCTACACATAGCTAGAAAACCTTTTCGGTTGCATGAACTTAGTGCTAGCGTAATAGACATTTATACGGATGTGGCATCATATTGGTTGTGATGGTTACATGCTGCACTTATGATACAACTTTACTGTTTTATATAAACCTATGAACTCACCAATCTTTGTGTTGACACTTTTAGCATGTTTTTCTCAGGTCCATAATGAACGAGGATGGCACGGAGGAGCACGGATACATCAAGAAGGCTATAAATTTTATTATCAATGAACACTTATTTAACAAACTATAACACTACTAGGACCTCATTTTGTAAACTCTGATATTCGAAATGTAAATCTTTTAAGACGACTCAACTAGAGATCGTTTTCTATCATTATAACTGTTATGCCATGAAGTAACACCCAGTTTGAATTCCGCTGCATATCACGAAATTGGGGGTGTTACAGATTGGTATCAGAGCTATATTTATAGAGAAACGGGTCTAATTGAGACCTAAACTATAACTGCTTTTTCATAAAAACATTTTATAGCCTTTCGCTCTCCGTGCCTTCCATCCTCCAGACGATTATGTAACTTATATGTATTTTATGCTACCCATTAGCATATTGATATATATACACTTGACATGCTTTCAATCACTTTAGAACTAAATACATCTGCGTTTGCCTATTCCAGGGCATTACGGCACAACCACATTTCTTCAATCATGTACCTACTCATATGTTAGCAGTGGGTTATAAACACATAGGATGCAAGTCTTGTATGGGCGGAACTTGGGACTGAGTGGATTTACAATGCCTTTGCAGTGGAAATCTTTGTTATTCATACTATGTTAGCAGTGGGTTGTAAACACACAGGTTGCAAGTCTTGTATGGGCGGGACTTGGGACTAAGTGGATTTACGATGCTCTTGCTGTGGAGACTTTATTCAAGGGATTACATTTCAACTATACAAATATGCCCTACTCATACACTTTTGTGGTCTAGGAAACTTTCCCCCAGGATATTGTAACTAATTACCACGGTCTTTCCTACTACCCAGACATTGTAATTTATACAATGGTCTCATTTATTTCTCAGACATTGTGTGTTGCACAATGGTCTTATTTATTTCTTAGACATTGTGTGTTGCACAATGGTCTTATTTATTTCTCAGACATTGTGTGTTGCACAATGGTCTCAATTATTTCTCAGACATTGTAAATGATTACAATGATCTCTAAACTTTTCACGACACTACGAATATTATTTTACATGGAACCTCTCGCAAACTATTGATTTCCTCGATTAAAATTAAAGAATATAAAATTGCTAAGGAACAAACTGATTCATCATCTACAAAAGAGGAAGTTTAGCAACTTTCTCTACATTCATCAAATTCTCTTCCTAAACTTTCATTTTAAAATGTTTATGATTCTTGCCCGTGTAGAATATCACAAAAGACGGACATATCACGAGTATACCTAGTTTAGGTATTTGAAAATTTTATCGAACCTCGGCTAAATATAGTCTAGTCACCTATATTTAACCTAGGGACAATTAAACATAGACTGACTGCCTATGTTCAACTTAAAATTTTCGAATACTGGGAATAGTTGTACTAGAGTTATGTCCAGGTTGACTCTCTACTTGATTTTTCGAAAATATCAAAATTTTGTGAGTATAAACAATTCATGTGTATTCAATAGATTAAACACACGTTACAATACTAAGGAGGAATTCAGAACAATGATAAAATTTCACCCTATTTCAAAAACGACAAATTGAAATACATTACAAGTTATCTCATAAACCAATTGACAACAAGAAACCACATTTTTCAACATCTAACACAGACTGAACTTCGGGACGAAGTTTAAAATTAAGGGGTGGATACTGTAACAACTCGTAAATTTACACACATCAAAATTACTATTTTACCCTTTGACTTTTTTAGTTGACTTTGACTTTACTTCTTGACTATTTGACTTTTACCTTAACGTAAAAGCAAATACAGTAATCGGTAGTTAACCGGTAACTTCCCAAGTTAAATAACCCGCTCTGATTTAAATTTTTACTATCTGAACGTTACATTCACCTTTGTCTATTTAACAAAAAAATATATTGTTATCCTTACATACCAACACATCAATAATAATGGTTTACATTCGATAGTCATTATTGGACATCAAAGTACCGTGTTTATACTTTAACTCAAACGGGACACGGGGTATACACCATACACTAAATAATAAAATCCTTATCCTTGTAATAGATAAGATATCTTATCTTATCTCTTTTACTCTCTCTCTCATAATCAGTATAATATATTCCCTTCTCTCTCTCTATAAATTCGATCTATACTTCCTCATCTTTCATTTGCTAAGACACTGCTCCATATCTTCCCCTCTTTCTATGGTGAACGACAAGCAACAGCAACACCACCACCATCGACATCACCTGCATCACTATCGAGCTCCACCACCTGACCACAGCCACCACCTCGTCCCATCTCTCCCTGTTGGGTTTTGAGATGCTGCTGCTCAGAATGGATACAACTGCTCATGGTGCTAAATGAAAAATTCACTAAGTGTCATACTACTGCTGGTGAGAATGATACTACTGCTAGTGTATTCATACTACTGCTGGAGATGCTGATAAAGATCAAGAGAATACACTAAGTAGATACTACTGCTAGGCTTAATGATTCTATTGCTAGAGTTAGTTTCTATTACTTATGTGATAACTTTGTATAGTCGGTTAGATAAGTTTAGAAAAGATTCTAATAGATTTTATCTTGTATAGAAAGCTATTGTAAACCGACTAGGACTCCTTAGTATATTAAAGGAGGTTCTAGGGTTAGAGTTTAGTACGTATCATTGTTAGAGTCGAATCACTTCAAGGTTTTGTAACCCTAATACTTTTGAGTATTCGTATTAATATATTGAAGTGTTTGTTGAGAGAATTCTACTGTTCTATTCATTGTTCTTCTTAAGATTAAACATTAGATTCCGCATAGTGTTTAATATTGTTTCAAGTCCAGACAGTTTCTATACTTGTTGTTTTAGATTTACATCTAAGATCACTAACAAGATCATTGCTCAACTGGGATCAACAAGTGGTATCAGAGCTTGTTATCTAGAAACTGATATCAAGAAGAACTTTTGTTAACTCAGATTTGTTAATCATCTACTCAAGTCATGGAATCCGAATCAACACACATGGTGACTGCATCAAAAGTGCCCATGCTCAAGCCTGGAGAGTATGAGCTTTGGAAGATGAGAATACAACAGTACATCAAGATGCTTGACTACTCAATGTGGGAAGTCATTCTGAATGGTGATACTTTATCAGCAAAAGCTGCTGATGGGACAATTCTACCCATTAAATCTACTGAGGACAAAGCTCAAAGAAGGATGGAGATCAAGACTTATAGTATTCTCATGATGGGCATACCTAATGAGTATCAGTTGAGCTTTAGTCATATTCAGGATGCTAAGTCTTTGATGGAAGCAATTAAGCTAAGATTTGGTGGGAATGAGGCTACCAAGAAGTCAAGGAAAAATCTTCTGAAGCATCAATTTGAGACCTTTGTTACCTCAAGTTCTGAAAATATTGATTCTACATATGACAGACTTCAGAAGCTTGTAAGTCAATTAGCACTTATGAAGGTTACAGTTTCTCAAGAAGATATCAATCTTAAGTTTCTGAGAAGCTTGTCATCTAAATGGAGTATGCACACAGTGGTTTGGAGAAACAAATATGACTTTGAAAAGATGAGTTTGGATGATTTGTATAGCAACTTGAAAGTTTATGAATCTGAAGTGAAAGGGTCATCTAGTTCATCCTTTGGTGGACAAACCTAGCTTTTGTGTCCTCCAACAACAAAAGTTCTGGCAACACTCAGGAAACTCATTCTGCTGCTGCTTATGGAGTTTCTACTGCTAGCACTAATGTTTCTACTGCTGGTTTTACAAACAGTGATAATGTAAGTGATGCTGCTATATGTGCTTACTTAGTTGACCTTACTACCAGTACTCCAGTTGTGCATCAGGATTTGGAACAAATTGATCTTGATGATCTTGAAGAAATTGATTTGAAGTGGCAAATTGCTATGTTAACCATGAGGGCCAGAAGATTTCTGAAGAGGACAGGAAGGGAGCTCAAGTTTAAAGGACAGATTAATGTAGGGTTTGATAAGTCCAAAATTGAATGCTACAACTGTCAAAGAAAAGGTCACTTTGCAAGGGAATGTAGGGCACCTAAGAAGAATGGATGAAGTTCAAAGAAGGCTGCTACTAAAGATACTAAGACTACTACAGCTTTGGTGTCCTGTGATAGTTTGGGAGACTATGATTGGAGTGATCAAGCAGAAGAAGGACCCAATGTTGCTTTTATGGCAGAAGAAGGACCCAAAGGACACAACTTTGCTCCTATGGCTTATTCATCATCTGGTTCTGATTCAGAGGTATCTAATGAGTTTAGTTGTTCATTTAAATCTTGTTTAGATACTGTAGAAGAGCTAAAGTCTAGGAATGAAAGTCTTAGAGTTGAAATTGAGAAACTTAAACTAGATAACTTAGGTTATAAAGTTGGTTTAAAATCTGTAGAACAAAGGCTTGAATTTCTTAAACAGAATGAGGTAGAGTATGTTGATAGGATTCATATTCTAGAAGGTAAGCTTCTTATGAAATACAGTGAGATAAATATGCTTAATAAAAGGCTAGAAGAGGCTGAACAAGAAAAAGATGCTGCTTTAACTGAAAAAGAGAAACATGTAGTTAGAGTTGAGAAACAGCAATTGCCTCTGATCTTGTGCATAAGTCTATTGAGAGTCAATTAATGAGAAAAGGTAGTGGCATAGGCTATAATGATGTACCTCCTCCTGTTAAGAGTGCCTTTGCACCCCCTAAGAAAGAATTGTCTTTTATAAGTGAACTTGATAGCAAACCTGTAGGTGAATCTAGTGAGGTTAATAAAGAAACACCTAAGGTAGAAAAGATGTTTTCTGATGCTCCAATTATTGAAGATTGGATGTCAGATAGTGATGAGGAAAATGATAAATTAGAGGAACAGATTGAGTCAACACCTAAGGTTAAAAAGGAAGACATTCCTAAAACAGTTGAATCAAAGGCTAAACAAGTTAAGTTTGTGAATCCTATGTTTGGTGGCAAGATCTCTAGGAAAATAGCTGAATATAATGAGGAACCTAGAGAACAATCTAAAAGAAGGTATAATAAGCCTAGAGGAAATCAAAGAAACTGGAACAACCTAATTTCTCATAAGTTAGGTAGTGATTTTCAGTTAGTTAAAAAGGCTTGTCATCAATGTGGTAGTTTTGAGCATTTACACGAAGATTGTTACTACTACCAAAAACCTGTTTGGAACCAAAACAGAAGGGTGAACCACAAAAACTTTTCTAAAAAGACTCACCCTCATGCTAACAAAAACATGGTTCCAAGGGCAGTATTGATGAGATCTGGTGTAACTAGGTCAATTACTACTGCTCCACCAAAAAGGCATTTTCAAAATAATACAGTTGTTTCTACTGCTAAGGCAAAAGCAGTTTCTACTGCTGAGCCAAAAGTGATAACAGACACTGTTTTGGGCACCCATTTTTATGCTGTAAAGGCCTCAGCTTGCTGGGTCTGGAAACCAAAAATAAAGGTTTTAGATCATGTTCTCAGACACAACAATGCATCAATGGATTTAAAGAAATTTGATTATGTTGATGCACAAGTGATGTGTCGTGTGCGTATGCTCTAATTTATACCCACGGTATGTCGTTGTGGTTTTAGCAGTATTCAAGTTTTAAATTTATATATTAGCCGACTTATCAATAACACACACACTTTAACGAGCAGTGTACCCGGTCAGTATGAATATAATGGTAAGTAGAGTGTCGATCACTAAGAGTGGAACGTATTATCTAGTTATCCTAATCAGTATTTTAATATCTTAAGTTAGCTATACAACCTAATCTAACGCAAGGGGGTTCAGCCTGAGAGACTGGCACGGTTTGGTTATGATTAAATATGAACTAAACTAATAGGCACGAATCAGCGAATAGCACACACGTACACAGATAAATACTCGAGACAATAAGAAGACCTGTCCTGATAGTTAAGTAGCTTGTCACTTGTTTTATTGCTAGTTTTATATGAAGTGTATAGTTCGATGCAACGCACCAAGATTAAGTCCTTTCTCGTTGGTTCTAATCTTATCGGCGAGTAAACCCTTAATGATTACTTATGACTATCCTATTTATCTTTCTTCCTACTTTTCTACAGACGATAGAATGCATAGGTGATCTAATAAATAGGCGAGGGCAGAGGCATGGCGACCCGATCAACGCTCAGCTAGACACAGAGGTTATCAATGCACTAATAAAAGTCACCAAAGACATCAACATATAAACTTTAATTAATGGGAAAGCAGTTTTAAGGGAGTGCAACCTTTCCGTTGTCACATTACACAAGCCACCAATCCTGATGAATTAAAGTTTACTAATACAATAAAACAAAACTACTTAATGAATTGAATACATGCAGGACCTTCTTACAGCTCTTGTATCTTCGTTCAAGGTGTGTCTTGTGCTGCTACTTCGACTGAATTCGGCCTTAGGTTTCTGTCGTCTTCGGTCTTCTAAAACTAGGGCTTTTTAAATTCGTCTGGTCTTGGGGTATTTATAGTTTCTGTCTGAGGGTTAGATGCGGCGCATCTAATAAGTAGATGCGGCGCATTGACTTAACTTCGCGTGGGGTCCAAGATTAATATATTCAGGAATATTCGTACACCGCCAGAAGATGCGGCGTAACTCCATTCTTAGATGCGGCGCATGTCTTCTTGTATCTTGGATCGAAAATGGTGAAATCTTGATAGTGATGCGCCGTATGTAAGAAGTATAATGCGGCGCATCTGGAGTAGAACAAGTTGGTTCTTCTTCGTTGACCAAAGTTTCATATGCAACGCATGACAGAATTGCATGCGTGCATTCTTCAAAGTCAGGCAATGGTCTTCAATCTCTTCATTTCAGCAGCCTTTTCCAATCTTGATCATTTTTCTCCATTTTTAGTCCATAATAGCTAAGTTTCACCAAATGCTTGTTTTTAACTGAGAATTACAAAAGTAAACGATTAAGTATCAATTCTCATACATAATATAATAAAACAAGTCAAATAAATAGGATAAATGATGATAATAAAATGTACTTATTTGAGTTGATGCACAAGGCAGATCCAAGTCAGTAATGGCTTGGGTCCCCAAGAGAAACTGATTCTCTTACTTTGTGTGCAGGGCAATCTACAAGAGGAGCTAAAGGACAAGTGCATATTTGATAGTGGATGCTCTGGACACATGACAGGAGACATGTCTAACCTTGAAGATTTTGAAGCTATTGATGGTGGATATGTTGCCTTTGGGAATGATCCTAAAGGAGGTAAAATCATGGGTAAAGGTACAATATGAACAGGAAAAATGGATTTTGAAAAAGTGTACTTTGTAAAAGGGCTTAAGTTTAATCTCTTTAGTGTCTCACAAATGTGTGACAAAAAGAATTATGTTCTTTTTACTGACACTGAGTGTCTTGTCTTATCTCCTGATTTTAAGTTGCCTGATGATAAATGTTAGCATTTATATTTTTAGTCAAGTGATGGTCATTTGTAATTGTTTTAAACAGTGTGTCGTGTAGATATGTCAAGTATGTAATGGCTTGTGTTGGACTTTGTAATAGAAATGTTCAAGTAAAGAATATAAGCCCAAGTCCAACACAAGCCCACCAAGCCCATAGTTAAGACAACTAGGGCGTCATTTTTTCCCTATTTATACCACACTCTAACACAAGTTTAGTGTGCCTCTTTGTCTAGTATAGGTGTGAGAGTGTGTAGCGTATGTTTTGTATTTCCTTTGTTCTCTCAAGGTATTAATAATATTCGGCCAAAGTTTATTACATACGCATACTTATTCTCTTCTTTATCTTTACTTCTTTTACTTAGAGTGTCACGGTTTAGTAGTAGCTTAATATAGGTTTAGTTTGTGTGGTAAAGTTAAGATTCTAGTGTCTACAAGTGGTATCAGAGCATCACGGTCTATCAGATGGATATCAAGACGACTTTCTTGAATGGAACTCTGAAAGAAGAAGTGTACGTGAGTCAGCCAGATGGATTCGTTGACAAAGATCATCCGGACTACGTCTACAAGCTAAAGAAGGCCATCTATGGTTTGAAACAAGCCCCAAGGGCGTAGTACGACGAATTATCTTCTTTCCTACTTCTTAATCATTTCACCAAAGGAACAATTGACCCGACCTTGTTTACCAGAAAATTCAAAGATGATATTTTGATTGTTCAGATTTACGTGGACGACATAATCTTTGGGTTCACTAATCCGGAACATTCAAAACATTTTGCAAATCTCATGAAAAGTAAATTTGAAATGTCTATGATGGGCGAATTAAAATTCTTCCTTGGACTTCAAATCCATCAATCCCATCGTGGCATTTTCATAAATCAAGCTAAATATACAATTGAGATTTTAAAGAAACATGGAATGGAAAATTGTGACTCTGTTGGTACTCCAATGGTCACTTTACCCAAAATTGGCCAAGACCTATATGGGAAACCCATTGATCCGAAGAAATATCAGAGCATGATTGGGTCTCTCATGTACTTAACTGCTAGCCAACCCGATATACATTTTGCTGTCTGTTTATTAGCACGGTTTCAGGCAAGGCCTACCGAACTTCACCTCTAAGAGGTTAAAAGGATCTTCCGGTACCTACGAAGAACCATTAACATGGGACTTTGGTATCCGAAGGATTCGGAGTTTACACTAACAGCCTTTTCAAATGCCGATCATGCTGGTTGTCAAGTCACCGCAAAAAGTACATCCGGGGGAGCACAATTTCTGGGAGAGAAGCTAGTAGGCTGGTCATCAAGGAAACAAGACTGTACGGCGTTATCAACCGCAGAAGCCGAGTATGTGTCTCTATCTGCGTGTTGTGCCCAAGTTCTATGGATGAGGACACAACTCACAGATTATGGTTTCTCTTTCGACCGCATACCTATGTATTGTGATTCGAAAAGTGCCATAGCCATCTCGTGCAATCCCGTGCAACACTCGAAGACCAAGCATGTTAGAGTCCGCTATCACTTCATAAAGTAACACGTCGAAGAGGGTACTGTTGAATTATTTTTCGTTAAGATTGAATACCAACTCGCCGATTTATTTACTAAAGACCTCCCAAAAGAGCGGTTTGATAATCTAGTTCGACGAATTGGAATGCGAAGCCTAACTCCCGAAGAGTTAGATAGTCTTCTCGAAACTTCTTGAATTTTATCTCAAAAAGCTTCGCTGTAAATATTTTTGAAAAAAGCAAAATACAAAATTTGAAAAGTCAACAAAAACAAAATATAAAAATAGAAAATTTCAAAAATACAAAAAAAAAAAGTAAAAAATATAAAAGCTAAAAATATTCTTCTCACGACATGTCTCTCGTATAAATCAATATTTTGTATGTACCTAGAAATGTCATTCAACAATGATACGGGCATGTACAGATGCTTGAGCGAGAGTTCATTTAAAACTTTTCTAAAACATGTCGTTTCTCAAAAATTTCTTAAATAATGGCTTTCGTATATTTCAGTACGGAACCCGCACTTAAATGACGGTTTTTGTATATCTCAATACAAAACCCGTGCTACAATGATGACTTCTGATTATTTCTGATCAGGACTCGCATTGTTAATGGCAAAAGAAAACAAAGAATCTTTGAGCACATGATCAAGATTTTTCAAAAAGATTTTTTAACATCTTTCTCCAAATTCTGTGCTCAAGATTCTTCAAAATGAAAACTCCCTCGATACCCTTAAATGATTTTAAACTCAAATGTTTAAAGAATATGCTTTATTTAAGGGGGAGTTTTAATAAATGAAAATTCAAAAATGTTCCAAATTCATGCAAATCCGTCCATCTCTCCAAAAAAGCTCTCATTTTAATCAGTTGATATCAAAAATATCACTACATGCTATTTTTGAGGGGGAGAGGACGTGATTAAAATGTGATCAAAATGTTCAAAGATCGTGGATAGAATCTCAGAAGAGCTCGACTCAAGATTTTAACCCTCGAATTGACGAAATTAAATGTCCGTTATCGAAAAGACTTGTCCGGGACGGGTAATAATTTCAAGCTGGTTTTCCAGTGATGTAAGCGTGTCTCGGAAATGACTTGTCTGAGTAGAATGTACCAATTCGAGAGATGATCATTGAATATGACCGGGACGGGTAATAATTTCAAGCTAGTCTAACTAGTGATGTAAGCGTGTATCGCGAAGGTCATGTTCATTGAAAATCAATCAATTCAAAATGTGCGAACTCTACCCAACATGTGCAAACTTATCTTAAAAAATGCATGAGCACATGTGAAGGGGGAGTATTTCAAAATGTAAAACTCTCGAAGTGTTAACTAAATGTGTTTTACTCATAAACACTTTGAGAGATTTTCACAAAAGGTTTTATGGCATATGATCAATAAATCTAGGATAATCATGGAGTAACAAGGTGATTATAGTTAGGTTTATGTCCAATGATCCGCCAGAACCGGAGGGATCTACCCAAGGACAATTCCAATAGATTAGAATTAGAAGTCCTTAGGTAAGATTGATAAAAGGAGTAAATGAGAAAGGGAAAGAAGGGGTTGAAGAATTAAAAAGAAAAGTTTAATGAAAGGGTGAAAAGAAATTGCCCTCCATGAAAACTTAAGGCATAAACCAGGTCAATACATCTGCTATCGGTATTCACTAAGGTGATACATATATTGAAGACAAGACGTCATGGACCCAGTGACGCGCTGCACCACCCCTCCTATCCACTCAGATATCTCTTAAAAGATATTTGTTTCATTTCTCACAGAGAACACTGCATAATCTATCGGCCTCTCACTCCGAGATGTGTTGATATTGAAAAGGTGGCACTCTGCTCCATGCCTCCGTCTACTAAAACCAAAACGCACATTATCGAGTCTAGAGCCATGAGATTCATCAAAAATCTCTTAGGAACACTTCCAAAAGAATACCCTTGTGTTTACCAAAAAGGACACAAGATGTATATGAGTCTTAATATGTCACACCCCCAAATTTCGTGACTTGCAGCGGAATGAAGCATTCAGGGGCGCGACTGGTCATAGCACCAAAGTTGCAGTTATATTGAACGACCTAAAGTGTCATTTTAGAAAATACATCGTTTGATTATTTAAAAACATTCAGAGTTACAAAGCTAGGTCCCAAAAAGTGAAACAAGTTTTCATAAAACATGTTCATACAATTCAAACGATGGATAAGTGCATAAAATATAAAGTGAGACGCGTCGACTCTGCAACTCCATGATGTGTCCATATGCAAGCCAACATGCGATACCTTAATTACCTGAAAATACATTGCTAAAAATGGTCAACAAAAATGTTGGTGAGATCATAGGTTTATGTAAATGAAATGTTGTACGGATACCACAAGTATAAAGTGTATGACAAAACCATGCCACATAAAAATGATACATTAGCTCTAAGCTCATGACCCCGAAGCTAGACTGAATGAAATGCCCCAACCGAGTGTTTTCCAATCACTCTAATATGACAGAAATGAAATGCGTTCGTTTGACCAGTTGGTGCTACCAACCCGAACGGAGGAGTCACCCTCAATAGATCTATTCACTCACTCTCGCTTGCTAACAATTAACGGTTCATGATAATAAAAGGGGACTTTAATCTGGGCAATGATGTAACTTAAGCAATGTAATGAGTTTGTATACTTTGGTCCGCATATGAAAATGGTGCAATGTATTCTCCCCCGAGAGTTTAGAAATCAATAAACAATTTAAAACGGGGCTATGAAAACTCACCTGATATGATATAGCAACAATGACAATGATGGATATGATGAAATAAAGCTCGGTCTCTAACCGCGACCTATTATGAATGATGTGATCCAATGTAAGCAATGATACAATGCAACACATGCAAATACGTATGTTAACGATACCACTTGTTAGTTTTGAAAATAATGTTTATCGACGAAAAATACACTTTTGACGTCTCGTTAAGTTATAAACTACTTTTCGTGTAAATACATTGAAACGGTACTCCACGATCCTCGTTTGGTGTTCTATCGGCAAAATGTAGCGTTTTCATCGCAATTTAATATTTTCCTTAACTTGTGAAAATATGTCCAAAATGGCTTCGTGAAACTAGTCGTGAAATATTGCACGTTAAGTGTTAGTTGATCAAACTCGACATTTTTGAAAACCTTGTAACAATGTATTAATGTCGTTTCATTTAACTTTTGATTGTACACGCCTCGATCAATTAGAAAATCAGCTAACAATGTTATGTCTCGCAAAAACACTAGTTTTTATACTTAAAACACTTTCTATTAGTGGGCTGTCAAAATAAACATGGTACGTCGGGCTTCAAACGTGAATAACTCGGCCGTTATAAGCTCGTTTTCTACGTTCTTTGCATCCATGACTTCGTATAAACATGAACTAACATAATCTCAGTAGGTCGGGTCGTCTAGATCACGTCTAACACCTCGCTTTGTCCTTTGAATCTCGGCGATCAGCAACTAAATTTTCAGAAAATTAGTTTTCGTCGTCTAACTTTGAAAAATCATATCTCCTTCGTTATAAGTCGGTTTTTAGTGATTCTTGCGGCCACGGTTTCGTTTTTGAAAGAAATTTCTGAATATGAAGGCCAAAATATACCAAAAGTTACTGAGTTTTTCAGTTTACACGATTTTGGACAGAACCTTATTTATACTTGTTAAAACTCATTTTCTTGGTTCTAAACTTGATCATACTACTTCAAATCAACTCCACAAGTTCGCAAATCCTACCATACACCTTCTTAGGGTGTCATGGGGTCCTAAACATCACCAACCTTGGTGGATTTCATGAGATCATTAGTGAAACTTATAGATCTAGTGTTAAAGATAGTTTATGTGTAAAGGTGGTATCTAAAACATAAGTAACTTGCATGAATAACTAATATAACTTGAAAATACATAAACATATGAATCAAATAAAAGTATAAGATGATCAAAATGTGTTCTTGAAACTTACTTGAATATTTGATGAGTTTTGATGAAAAATGAGTAAGAAACTTGAGATTTAATCACAAAACCATAACTAGGAAGGTAAATGGAGCTTGATTATGACTTGAACTTCAAAAATTTATGGATGATCTTGGTTGTTCTTGGTTGAGCCGAACCTAGGAGATGAAGTGGGAGGGTTTTGATCTTTTTTTAGCTAGTTGGTTTATTAGTGTATGTGTTGTTGTAGTGGAATGGAAATTAAATCAAGATAAATTCATTAATGAGTTTTGGAGTGTTTAGCCTAAATGGGGGGTTAGGGGGCGGCACATGTGGCTAAAATGAGATGGATTTGATGTTTAAGCAAGGCTTTGTCCCCCATTTAAATGAATATTGATAGTTTAGTGTATACATTGAGTGTTATCGGGTACCGAGTTAACTAGAAATGAATCATGACGAGGTGAAATGAAATACGACGAAGTTGTAAAAATTGTAAAATCATATTCCTTGCAAGAATCGGGTGTTAGAATGATTATCGGATTGAAATTTCGTAAACCGACGGAGTTATAAGCGTCAAACGAAAAATATAGCGATTGGTTTAAAAACACCGGGTAAAGTAATAATATAATCTCTATATCATTATAATTAGCTTGAAAATGTATTAGGATCATTGTCGGGAGTATTGGGTATAATGTTAGTAGAAATGACTGAGTGGTAACGTTAATTAAACAATTAAGCATACGTTGATGATGTTACTGATATGCAGACTACTCTAGTCTGTATGATGTGCCTTTACTGATGATGCATGAATATGCAGCTAAACCTAACTGGTTACGTGCATTTGAATACCCGTAAACCAAGTTTACGACATGATGAATGATGCCCATGAATAGTGATTTCCCTCCGAGAATGAATAGTGTCACGTGAATAGTAAAATTTTTGATGACTTCTCAAAGTCTCAAACTGACTTCAAAAACGATGAATAGTAAAATGATGAATAGTGATCGGTGAATAGTAACTCATGAATAGTAAATTGTCGGGGTTTGAAAAATGACCTGAAATTACGAGTTGTGACATAATAAGATCCAAGGATCTTGCCATTTATATCATGATGGTTACTATGCTTCAAAAGGTCTACAGTCGTGGGGTGATCTCCAACGACTCACTGAATCGTGGGTGCACTTGGGTGTGTCCGTGTAAGCCCTCTCGGGGGTATCCGGTTCAGAACGGCCTGGGTTAAGATTAGAGAAAGTCTTCACAATATGTTGTTGACGATCTCGAAATCTAAACCTGTAAGCGCTGGATGATTTATCACTAACGGTTTTATGCAGCTACCTACAAACATCCATTAACCATCATCACATATGACAAACATCTTCACCTCAGCATACTCATACTTATGAAGAACATCCTCATCAAAGCTCAAGTGTTAAAGTTCAAGACAAGGAGATCAAGTTAAAGATAAAGTGTAACGACTAAGTCAAGAAGCTAATCAAGATGTCAAGAACAAGATCATATGATGAAAGATTATGGGGAGATTGTTAGCAAGGGAAGATTGTTAGCATATGTATACAGTCCAAGATGTATGAGTATGTTGGAGGACACGACGCATCATCACGAGAAGATTTTGATCAAGGCAAGAACCACCACAAAAGACGATACTTTGAAGATCATGATTGCATGAAGGAATGATTATTGAAGACTATTCTACAACGACACACAAAGTTCAAGACGTTAAAGACAAAAGACCAATCACTGGGAGCATCATGGAAATGACCATCCCTTAGGGGGAGATTGTTAGCATTTATATTTTTAGTCAAGTGATGGTCATTTGTAATTGTTTTAAATAGTGTGTCATGTAGATATGTCAAGTATGTAATGGCTTGTGTTGGACTTTGTAATAGAAATGTTCAAGTAAAGAATATAAGCCCAAGTCCAACACAAGCCCACCAAGCCCATAGTTAAGACAACTAGGGCATCATTTTTTCCCTATTTATACCACACTCTCACACAAGTTTAGTGTGCCTCTTTTTCTAGTATAGGTGTGAGAGTGTGTAGTGTGTGTTTTGTATTTCTTTTTTTCTTTCAAGGTATTAATAACATTCGGCCAAAGTTTATTACATCCGCATACTTATTCTCTTCTTCATCTTTACTTCTTTTACTTAGAGTGTCACGGTTTAGTAGTAGCTTAATATAGGTTTAGTTTGTGTGGTAAAGTTAAGATTCTAGTGTCTACAACAAATTTGTGCTACTTAGACTCCCTAGAACAGACAACATATACAGTGTTGACATAAAGAACATAGTTCCCAAAAGAGCTTTACTTGCCTATTTGCAAAGGCCACAAGAGATGAATCCAAACTTTGACATAGAAGACTTGGCCATTTAAATTTCAAAACTATTAATAAATTGGTTAAGGGAAACCTTGTAAGAGGTTTACCTTCAAAAGTTTTTGAAATTCCTGAAACCTGTGTTGCTTGTCAGATGGGAAAACAACACAGAGCTTCTTGTAAGTCCAAAGCTGTGAACACTATTTTTGAGCCTTTGTATATGTTGCATATGGATTTGTTTGGGCCAACATATGTGAAAAGTTTGAATAAGAAGATGTATTGCCTAGTTGTCACAGATGACTATAGTAGATTCACTTGGGTTTTCTTTTTAGCAACTAAGGACGAGACTTCTAGCATTCTTAAGGCTTTTATAACAAGAGTTGAAAACCTAGTAAATCACAAAGTTAAGGTGATAAGATGTGACAATGGAACTGAGTTTAAGAATAGTGTTATGAACCAGTTTTGTGTGGAAAAAAGGTATTTTAAGACAGTTTAGTGTAGCTAGAAATCCTCAACAAAATGGTGTTGCTGAGAGGAGGAATAGGACACTTATTGAGGCTGCTAGGACTATGTTGTCTGAATCAAAATTACCTACTACTTTTTGGGCTGAAGCAGTTAACACTGCTTGTTTTGTGCAAAATAGGAGTAAAGTAGTTAAGCCTCATAACAAGACCCCTTATGACCTGTTACATGGTAGGATAACTATGATAGATTTTTTAAAACCATTTGGGTGTCCTGTTACTATCTTGAATACCAATGATCACCTAGGCAAGTTTGATGAGAAGGCTGATGAAGGATTCTTTGTTGGATATTCTACCAATAGTAAAGCTTTTAGGGTATTCAATAAGAGAACTAGGCATGTGGAAGAAAACCTGCATGTTAGGTTTAGTGAAACCATAACTAATGTTGCAGGAAGTGGACCTGACTGGTTGTTTGATATCGATTCACTAACCAAAAGCATGAATTATGAGCCAGTGATTGCAGGTACAACTAATAAGTCTGAAGGTACAGAAGTTGATTCTAATGCAGGTACACAAGCTAAGGAGAATGAATATGCAAAGGAGTTTATCTTGATTAAAAAATGGAAGCTTGGTCCAACTTTCACAGCCAAAGAGAAAGAGAGTAAGAGTTCACAAGATGATGCTGTTCATGATGTACCTGTTGGTCCCTTCACACTATTAGAGTTAGCTAAAAAGTTAATCTATTTTGTGTTTATGACTAATACAATGTTTAAGATTAATTCTAACAGTTATAAAACTTGAATATAAAAATACAATGTTTTTCAACGTTTAAATTCTTATTAGAAATGAATCCAAGAATCTATTACCCAAGTGTTTTGCGGAACAAACACTTGGGATTGAATAGACAAGGGTATGGTGGTGTCTCCTATCGAAACTCAAGTTTTGCTTGAGTGGTAACAATATACCCACTGAGCTATCTCAGTGAGTTGTATACTCTTTGTAGGAGAGAAGTTTCTTTGTAAAAGTTCTAGACTTTCAATATACAAAGCACACTTTAACTTCTCTCCCTTCTGATCTATTTATACACAAGTAATCTAAGTATAAGTGATTAAATATAATACAAGTTGTTGAGGTTGCGTGTCTGACAATTACAAAAAGTAATTGTCATTTCCAAGAACCAATAGGAAAGGGCTAATAAGACTTTGGGAGTTGTTGGCTGACACTCTATGACTTTTAGCCGCAATAGGGAAGGTTGGATCTGACAAGAGAAGAGTGTTGGGCTGAAACTTTTATCTTCTCAGATCTTTTCCCTATTGTTCCCGCCTTTTCTTCAGGCGTTGGTTCCTCAGTCTTCAATCACTTTGTTGTTGAGGAGACTGGGGTTCAGTGAGTTCTTGTCCAACACTCACTGAACCATCATCTTCTTCTTTGGCTTAAGTCCTTCTCAGGGAGTACCGCCTTCCTGAGAAGTGAATCCTTCTTCTTGAATTCGCCTTAAGCATCTTGAAGATGACTCACTGAGAGGTTGTCTAATCAGTGACTTGAATTGTTCTCGGTTTAAGTTTAACACTTAGTTAATTTGTGTCCAAATCATGTTTTACGTATTCTTGGGTTTTTCATGACCCAAAAATCTCCTCCTATTTGGATATAAATTATTCCTAAGTGTTTTGATCAGTATGAGTGAGATAAAGTCTTCTGCTCATACTGAATGTACTAGAAAATAAATAAGGATATTGATATAGCAAAACATTCATCAATTTATTCATATCATTACAAGTCCTATTATTCTAAGTACAAAAATACTCAAGGTTCCTGAACAAGACCCATGAGTTCAAGTTTCGCTTTCTTTGACATCAACACCTCTTTATCAGGTCGATCTTTCATCATTTGATCCATCAGTCTGACAAACTCGTCATTTTCAGGTCTCCTGATATTAAGCGCCATTAGTTTGTAAGCAAGGAGTGTTGTCGTTTCCACTTTGTCGATGTCAGAGACTCTTTGAAAGGCTTCCTGACCAAATTCATCCGCAAAGAAGATACCATACTCAGGTTCCTTGATGACCAGGTTAGGACGGAACTTGACTCCCTGAGGAGTAGTCCTGTTGCAATGAAGTGCAGCTATGTATTGTTCAGGTTCAATATCCACAACTTTTCTTTTCCTCCCAATCTTTTGAGTAAATTCAGGGATAGTTAGTCCCTGAGAAGCAAGTGCCTTGATGTGTGGGTTTTGCAACCTTACAACAGGTTTTACCTCTCGAGGGATCTCAAGAGGCTTACAACCCCACCAGGCAGTGTACCTGACCGATGTAGTATAGTGTAGTGCTAAGTACGGGGGATTGATCGTTCTCCACAGGGAATAGTGTTCGTTAGGTATGAAAGACTACTCTAATAGGTCTAAGGGTTGAGGAAGATTCTTTTTTATGTTTTTATATTTTTATGAAAGCAAGTAAAATCTCGGTTTTGAAGGAGTGGGCGGAATTAGTTGCTAGTCAACTAACCCAAATAACTACAAATGCAAATAAAGTAAAATAACAAAAATGAAAATGGGGTGAGAAACTTATGTGTAGAGAAATGTGTTTACTTAGATTTCCTTACTCCCTAACTATCTTTTACCGGTTAATTAGTGTGTATTAGTCGCGTGGATGACGGGTGTATTCCTTAATACCATTCGTGGGGTGGCGTACTTACTTCCCCAACTCTACAAGCTCCTACTTCACTCCTATGTCGAGCCGGCTAGGAAGCTCCTAACATGGGATCACTAGAATTCGCTTGTGCATTAAATACAACCATAAAAACCTTTAGTACGCATTTGGTTCATGTTTCTTAAGACGTTCAAGCAAGTTACCGAATAGGAAGTTAGCCAGTTTTCTTAAGCCTAACATAGATAAACAATCATCCAATACAACTAACAACACACTAATAACCAATAATCAATAGCTAGGTTTCATTAGATCTAAGCAAACACAAGATAAATTTAGCCTAACATGTTAATCAAAAGACAAGAATAAGATAAAATCAAACAACACATAGACATATTGAATGATTAATTGATAACTTATCTTCAATGTAACATGGAAGATCTCAAGGCAAAAAGCCTTGAAAA
Organism: Artemisia tridentata subsp. tridentata; assembly: GCA_021014915.2. NCBI lineage: Eukaryota > Viridiplantae > Streptophyta > Magnoliopsida > Asterales > Asteraceae > Artemisia > Artemisia tridentata. The sequence goes on along the minus strand of CP139504.1, from coordinate 156,976,964 downwards.
AGAAGCTAAAATCGTCCTAGGGTTTTCTCCCAAAATTCCACACACTAAGCTCTCCCTAATGACAAAAAATTAGAAAACTATATATAGATTTTTGGATCTGACGGCGTCACCTTATGGAGTGTGACGCCGTCACCTCGCCGCTTCTAGGGTTCCCGGATGACCTTCTTGACGCCGTCCCTCTTTAGCTCTTCAAAAATCCATTCTGGCTTATCAAGGCTTGACGCCGTCGAACCTTGAACGTGACGCCGTCCCCTTATAATTTAAGCCGTGACGCCCTTGATCAAGTTAAAGCGTGACGCCGTCAGAATTCACATGCTATTTTCACTGGCTTATCATGAGTAAATTTCACGTCCACTTTTTCTTGCCAAAGCATGACGCCGTCTGGGGTTAATTGTGACGCCGTCAAAGGTAACTTTCAGCCAATTTTTGAGACTTTGTCGTTTTCTTCACTTTTATGCTCCAAAAACGTCCAAAATGCCTCCTTTTCCAGATTTCTCCTCAAAAGTACCTAAAATGACAAAAGGAACGATTTAGGGCAATATTTGATCAAATAAATACGATTTAAGGCTTAAATGACCCCTTAAAAGCGGTACACTTTTCGCTTCATCAAATACCCATACACTTGAGATTTGCTTGTCCTCAAGCAAATGCGCTTTTATTCTAATCAAAATACAAGTTAGGGGTCATTTAATGCAAACATAAAAGTAATTACAACGAATAATCGTTCCACTTCAATCATAATAAGCACGGAGATTACATACTAGCACCTCACAAGTAGTGTTTAGATACTCACATCTCTCAAGTGTCATCAAAATAAATCTCATAAATGAAAACGGATAATATCTCTCACTACCTGTCATAGCAAATAGATTACCATAGGCTTGGGAAAGGATCGAAAACCTCCTCCACTAGGCGTAAGCACCTAAGATAAACTATCAAAGAGGGCTTTTTCATGGGTTATAACGTTAGGTGTAGGGAAAAGGAAAACACGGTTTGGTTGGATAAAGGATATTTTACTGGTGGCGAGTTAAAAATCTTGATCAATTACATGTACTATACAATGTTGCTAAGCCAAGACTCGACTCGATCTTAAGCTAGAAACAAAATAACAAAATAACAAAAACATAAAAATAAACATAAAATGAAACGGGATGGTAGTCCGTATGTTTTTTCTATTTTTCTTTTTCTCATTTTTTTTGTGTTTTTCTTGATTTTTTCGATTTTTTCGATTTTTTTTTTTTTTTTTTTTTTTTTTTTTTCATACACTCTTGTCCTACCATCCAAAATAATACATCAAAGGGGCGTTGCATTCCCCTTACACTTGAACTTTTACATAACTTTACAAATACTAATCTAATGACTCGAATTAAGATAATTGAAAAACTTGGAGTACTTTTTAAAACATTTAGCACATATGGGGGTAATAAATGATGTTCTTCCCCATTACTCCATTACACTAGTACTTTACCCATGAGTCCCAATCGTCCCAAAACAATATGTACAAGGATATGACTCGACTTAGCAACCATGTAATCAACTAGATAATTAACTTGGGTTTAAACAAATGTTGTAACAATAATGCACTAAAGATGAGTGCATACAAGGTAGGCTAAGGCGATTTGGGTGTACATTTAAGTGGGGTGTAACAAATTATTCCTTTAAGTAAAATGCTTAAAGGTTGAAACGAAAAGATAGGCTCTGAGGGGTGTACTAGGGGTATCGTGTACTAAAAATGAGTACAACGCAAAGGGTGTGGGAGAATTACTTGACCAATGTAGCCAATGTAATTTATAACAAAAACACAGGTGTAAAACAATGGGTTAATCCTAATGCCTCTTATCATGTAGTAAATCTAACTACACGAATGTAGTCTCACTTGTGGCTTCGGAATGGTCCTAACGCAAGTTCTAGAATCTAAGTGCTACCGGTACACACATCATAGCATAAATGCTTTTCCTACCAATTCTAGGGGCGAACCTCACATATTTGGGGGTGGAAAATTTTTTAGTGGTACGGTTTTTGTGCTAGTCATATAACTCCTATCCGTGAGACGCTCATTAAGATCAAAGTTTCACTCCTATATGTTGTAAAAAATTTTAAATTTGGCACTAAAATTACCTTAACAGGTATTTATCTCAGTTTTATTACACATCTACCATTAAACAAACAAAAGTCAAGCGTAATTGTATTCTCTAAAATCGTACTTTTACCCCCCCCCCCCCTTACACTTAAGATGAACATTGTCCCCAATGTTCAAATAACAAAATGTAAAAGAAAAAGTAAAAGAATGAAATCAAATACTCCCCTGATTCGCTCGGTGGATAATGAAATTACACGGTTAAATCTTCCTCCAAAGAGAATGTTGAAGCTCCATGACTAATGCATCGCCATAAGCTTGATTCCATAAACATCTCCTCGTCCAAAATAACCTGTTAAACCTGAGAAAACAAACACGAAAACCTGCATAACATCGGCGGGATAAATCTATATATAAGGATATAATGCTTGTGGAATGATAATTTTGCAGATTCCTGGAGATTATAAGTTGGAGATTTTAATAAAAACTTTTTAAAAACAAAACTTTCAAAAATTTCTGAAAATTAAATCTGACGCCGTCAGGTTATAAACCATGACGCCGTCAGAAATGACCTGACAAAAATTTTCATTTTAAGTTTCCGGAAAATTTCTGGAAAAACCTTTACCTTACTTCCTGGAAATCCTGCAAAACATCATTATGACTCGATACAAGCATTTGACTCAAACAAATACTAATATGTATGCTAATTTAGTATTATTACGATTCATGTTCATTTGTGTTCTAATAAACCGATTTAGATTTCCCTTACACTTATCTTTTGCAAAATACCTTTATATGTAGTTAAGACGAAGTTAAAAACAAAATAAAGCATTTTCACAATTTTAGTTTTGAACATGAATCAATAATAATAAAAATTAAACACACATACGGAAACAAATAAAATCAAACAAACAATTAAAATAAACACACAAAGCAAATAAAACAAATAAAGCTTGGGTTGCCTCCCAAGAAGCGCTTTTCTTTATTAACGAGTCTTGTAGCTAGACTCAAAGTCACGCTACCCTATGTAAGTGAGCTCGTCATCAAGGACGTCTTTAGGGTTAAGCTTGGATTGAAGTTTCCTATTGGTCCGCTTAGTACGATATATCTTTTCAAACTTCTCTCCATCCGGGTCATACAATGTCATCTTAATATGCCATGACCCATCTCCATCTTTGGGTGGTTTATCCCAATTCCACTTATGATCATCTTCCTCACAAATCCACTTATTCATTCCTAGGTTAATTGGCAAAACTCCTAGGAAATCAATCATCTTTCTAAAAACTAGAGAATCTTCAAATGGATCCAATTCGGTGTCCCTAGCCAAGAGTTGCTCCACCGAATGCGTTCGGTTAACAAAGTCCTCTTCTAGGTAAAATGGGCGTTGGGGTCCTATGAAGTCTCTATCAATCCAAGGTCCATATCTAGATGGTCTCCTATTTGATTCTAGCCAATGTGGTGTTGGTTCCTCACTAGTATCATAGGTATGTTTCTTAACATCATAGACTGACCAAGTATCTCCTTCTCCTACCGCTATCTTGGATTCCTTACAATCAATCATAGCACTAGCGGTCGCCAAAAATCCTCTACCTATCAATAAGGGGCATGTAGGGTCGCTAACCATATCAAGGACGTGGAAATCGGCTAAAATGGTTAGTTTTCCAATGTGCACTAACACGTCCTTAACTACTCCAACCGGGTAAGCAACACTCCCATCCGCTAAACCTATTATCACCTCGGTTTCTTCAAGTTTTCCAAGTTTTAGAGAGGTGTAGAGAGGTAACGGAAGTAGGTTAAGGCTTGATCCAAGATCGGCTAATGTGTCATAAGCCTCCGAATTACCGATCTTGCAAGGTAGAACAAATAAGCCCGGATCATCTAACTTCTTAGGTAGCTTGTTATGAACAAAGGCGGTCCCTTTTTCGCCTAACTTGAGCTTCTTCTCATCCAACTCATCAACAACCGGACTTTCAAGGTGGAGCTCCTTGAATTCTTCGTCAAGGTTTTGAGTGGGAGGTGTTTCAACTATATTGTTGACCAATTTGGATGTCATAACTTCTTGGTCATTTGGAACGACTTGGGCTTGTTTGAAACACGTGCTCATGGAATTGACCGAATAATATTGTGGACAAGAACTAGGGGACGAAACCGATGAAATAGCGTTGACGTTTAATTTCAGGTTCTTGACCGTGTTGCTAGGGAGTGCTCCCATTTCTCGGTCATTGAGGGCTTTCAACAAGGTGTCAATCTTATCGGTCATCTCGCTTTGTTTTTGTTTGAAATCGGTTTCAAACTTGGCTAAACGAGCTTCTTGAGATGCCATAAATTGAGACATCAATCCTTCAAAGTTATCGGTACTACCATTGCCGGAAGGATTGTTGTTGAAAGTACGGTTCGAGTTGGAACCGCTTGATTGGAAACGATTAGGTGGGTTGGAAGAATTTGTTTGTTGGGTGTTTTGGTTTTGTTTCCACCTAAGGTTCGGGTGATTTTTCCATGAGGGGTTGTATGTATCACCGTAATGGTTTGGCTCGGGTTTGAAAGTGTACCACTTGTCTCCCGCTCCGTCGGTACGCGAGGATGCGTAGTCCACAAAAGCTTGTTCGGGGAGTTCCATGCAATCACGAGTGTCGTGGGGACCACTACATAATTCACATGAAGAAGTGATTTTGTTCACTTGGCTTGAAGGTTTAGGAGCCTCGTAGGATTTCATGAGAAACTTGACTTGGTCTTCAAGTTCTATGATCCTACGGTCGGAAGTGCTTGAATTGTTCGAAGGCAAAGATATTGCCTTGACCGTTTTATTCAAATCACGGGGATCACTCCAACTTTCGTTGTCATAAAGAGCAAGATCCTCTAGGAGAGCCCATGATTGTTCCGCACTTAGATCACGTAGCTTGCCACCGGCCGATTGGTCAATGGTTTGCTTTGTGTAGAGATTGATATGGTCATAGAAGATTTGGACTTGGAGCCAAAGTTCTATGCCATGGTGAGGGACTTTTTGGAGTAAGTCCTTGAATCGAGTCCATGCCTCGTAGAGAGTTTCGCCTTGACGTTGTTGGAACATCAAGATATCATTCCTTAGCTTGGTAGTTCTTCCCGGTGGGAAAAACTGAGCAAGGAAACGAGTGGTGAGATCATCCCAAGAGGTAATGGATCCTGCGGGTTGACGTTCTAGCCATTGACTAGCTTGGTCCCGCAAAGAGAATTGGAAGAGACGCAATCGGGTCGTCTCTCGAGTGGCAACATCAAGGTCTATAGAATCAACGATTTTAAGAAAGTCCTTGAGATGTTGATTAGGATCTTCAGAACGAAGTCCATGGAATGCGCATCCGCTTTGCACCAACCGGATGGTGTCGGATCGCAAGGGTGTGATATTGGCTCCTTGAGTGAGCTCAATAGTGTTTCGATAGCCATGGTGGCTAGGACGGGAATACTCTCCTAAAGTACGGGCTCTAGGAGGTGGTGGTGGTTGTTGTGGTGGTGGGTTGTGGGGGTTAAGGATATTACCATCTTCCATGATGTCGGATGGTATGGTTACGAACAAAGACACGAAGAAAATAGATAGACTAAAGAAAATCTAGAAAAAGAAAATAAAAATCTCACTAGAAAGGAATCTAGTGAGTAGACCTAATAGAAATAAAAATTCAACCTAAACAATAACTATTCCCCGGCAGCGGCGCCAAAAACTTGATGCGTGGGTTTTGCAACCTTACAACAGGTTTTACCTCTCGAGGGATCTCAAGAGGCTTACAACCCCACCAGGCAGTGTACCTGACCGATGTAGTATAGTGTAGTGGTAAGTACGGGGGATTGATTGTTCTCCACAGGGAATAGTGTTCGTTAGGTATGAAAGACTACTCTAATAGGTCTAAGGGTTGAGGAAGATTCTTTTTTATGTTTTTATATTTTTATGAAAGCAAGTAAAATCTCGGTTTTGAAGGAGTGGGCGGAATTAGTTGCTAGTCAACTAACCCAAATAACTACAAATGTAAATAAAGTAAAATAACAAAAATGAAAATGGGGTGAGAAACTTATGTGTAGAGAAATGTGTTTACTTAGATTTCCTTACTCCCTAACTATCTTTTACCGGTTAATTAGTGTGTATTAGTCGCGTGGATGACGGGTGTATTCCTTAATACCATTCGTGGGGTGGCGTACTTACTTCCCCAACTCTACAAGCTCCTACTTCACTCCTATGTCGAGCCGGCTAGGAAGCTCCTAACATGGGATCACTAGAATTCGCTTGTGCATTAAATACAACCATAAAAACCTTTAGTACGCATTTGGTTCATGTTTCTTAAGACGTTCAAGCAAGTTACCGAATAGGAAGTTAGCCAGTTTTCTTAAGCCTAACATAGATAAACAATCATCCAATACAACTAACAACACACTAATAACCAATAATCAATAGCTAGGTTTCATTAGATCTAAGCAAACACAAGATAAATTTAGCCTAACATGTTAATCAAAAGACAAGAATAAGATAAAATCAAACAACACATAGACATATTGAATGATTAATTGATAACTTATCTTCAATGTAACATGGAAGATCTCAAGGCAAAAAGCCTTGAAAAAGAAGCTAAAATCGTCCTAGGGTTTTCTCCCAAAATTCCACACACTAAGCTCTCCCTAATGACAAAAAATTAGAAAACTATATATAGATTTTTGGATCTGACGACGTCACCTTATGGAGTGTGACGCCGTCACCTCGCCGCTTCTAGGGTTCCCGGATGACCTTCTTGACGCCGTCCCTCTTTAGCTCTTCAAAATTCCATTCTGGCTTATCAAGGCTTGACGCCGTCGAACCTTGAACGTGACGCCGTCCCCTTATAATTTAAGCCGTGACGCCCTTGATCAAGTTAAAGCGTGACGCCGTCAGAATTCACATGCTATTTTCACTGGCTTATCATGAGTAAATTTCACGTCCACTTTTTCTTGCCAAAGCATGACGCCGTCTGGGGTTAATTGTGACGCCGTCAAAGGTAACTTTCAGCCGATTTTTGAGACTTTGTCGTTTTCTTCACTTTTATGCTCCAAAAACGTCCAAAATGCCTCCTTTTCCAGATTTCTCCTCAAAAGTACCTAAAATGACAAAAGGAACGATTTAGGGCAATATTTGATCAAATAAATACGATTTAAGGCTTAAATGACCCCTTAAAAGCGGTACACTTTTCGCTTCATCATGCCTCATCATGGTTAATGCCCAGACTCTTTGCCACTCTTGCAAGTTCCTCATACTTAGCACTCAGTGACTTGATGATGATTGGGGCATTCTTGCTTGCGGTTTTCTTCCTTAGGATGGGCATCATCATATCCCATTCTCTTAACCCATAATCTGAAAACTTAATTGCTGGAAGACGTTCAGACTTCCTTGGACCTCTATGGATTTTTAAGCTCAGAGGTCTGGTGGGGTAAATAGTGATATCAGTGATTTTGCCTTCACCTTTGGTTTTGGTCATGTGCCATACATACCTCTCATAAATCCTCTGCCTCTTTTCTTCCTTAAGTTTGGCCTGTTTGTTGTGTTCCTTAAGGATTTCAGCCTGAAGCTTGAGAAACTCATCCCCTTTGATGTCCCTCTTCTCAGACTCCTTGATTACTTCTTTGGCAACCTTAGAAATTTCAGACCTGTTGAGTTCCAGCTCTTTCTCTCTTTCCTTCCTGAGCTCTTCTTGGTGTAAAATTTCAGCAAGTTGTTCAGGAGTCCCATAGACCCTTCTCCCATCCTCTAAATCAACATAGAATGGTGCATCAGGATCTGCACGTCTTTCAGATGAAGCCTTGACTAAGCGTGCTTCAGGAGGAGGGTTTGTTTCAGTCACCATGATTTTCTTCCCTTTGTCAATGGGAGGAGGTTGACTGGTGGATGTCTCAGGGACAGTTACCAAAGCTGAATTAGGGTCAGGGATTGGAGGATCATCTTTTATCTCCCCCTCAGCAGATGGTGGAGCTTCAGTGGAGATACCTGCTGACTGAGGAGGTGGAGGAGTATGAGAGGCCTGAAGAATGGATAAGATGTTTGAGACCATAGACTTAGTTTCAGAAGTCTCATTCTTCACGGCACTTAATTCGGCAGCCATTTCCTTCTGGTGGGTGGTGAGTTCAGTTACTTGGGTGGTGTAGTGGTTGACCAGCTCATTATGTGTTGTTGAGAGCTGCTCAAAGGCTGAGGAGATTCTGATCAGGTGCTCCTTGGATGCATTAACAGCCTGATGAATGGACTCTTGCTGTGTCCTTAAACCTTGAAGATCTACCCCTGAAGGAGCTTTAGAAGCTCAGTAATGCTGGTGGAGGTGTTAGCCTGAGAGGCCAAGTATGCATCCAATCTGGTGACAAAAGTGGGATCATCTGTAAGATGTTCTTGTACTGATTCTATAGCCTTGAGGATGTTGGACAGTTCCTGATGCTGTCCAGTGGCTATGTCATCTACAGATTTGTTCAGGTCGCCAATTTGTTTATCAGTGAGGGTGGCGGCCTGAAGAATCTTTGCCTGAGATTCTTCAACAGAAGCCCTGAAGTCAGCATAGGAGGCTGCCACTTCAGTGTGCTTATCCCATAGCTCATCCGTAAGAGAGTTGTAAAGACCTTCGTTGGATTTGTGAAGAACTTTTGCCATTTGTCTTTCAGAAGCCGGATGAGCATTGTCATACTTTTGCAACCACTTAGGAGTGGTTTGTTGGGAATTATGATGCGTATCAAGAGCAGACAACTTAGGTCTGGTAGTTTATCTAAGTTAGGTCTGTTTGTGTTATTAGGTCTGGTAATGTAATGTTAAGTCTGGTAGCATGTTTAAGTCTGGTTGACTTGTAAAGTTAAGTCTGGTCGTGAAGTTAGGAAAGTCTGTTAGAGTTATGTTAGGAAAAGATACAATGCGTGTATGTATCTTTATAGAAGATTTGTGTATATCTTCTGAGTCGGCTAGGGTTTCCTTGTGTTATAAAAGGATCCCTAAAGATTGTTAGTTCGTGTGTGAGTTGTACGAATTCATTATAGTGAATATCAATATACGAAGTTAGTGATATCCCTGCTTGTGTTCTTACTTGTTCTTGTTAAGATTCCGCATTAACAATAACAATCACTTAGGGTTTCTCACTTAGATTGGTTCGGATTTATCCTAACCATCTACTAGGTATTCAAGACTACTTAGTGATCCATATACGATTTGTGGACCAACAAGTGGTATCAGAGCAAGGGAGAGACTCTGAATTCGAAGAACACTAAATCTCAAAAACCTAATTCTCACTCAAATCACCCTACAAAATATCTGAATTCGATAAGCCTGTTTTCACTGAAACTTTCTCAATCCATAACAGTGAGGATGAGAAATCAAACCATGAAGATGAAGGAAAAACTGATACCAGTAACTCCCAATCACAACAACAACCCATCCCTTCCACAACCACAATCTCAAACATAAAACTTCCATTACTGAAGAGAGAAGAGTATGATATATGGGCCATGGAGATGGAACATTATCTGGAATACATTGATAGCGATGTATGGAAGGTGATTCAAAAGGGAAATTCTAAGAAGAGAATTTCACAAGGGAATGATGGGCAGCTCAAAATAATGCCACCAGTATCTGCTGAGGAGATTAGGGCTGTGGAAAAGGAAAAGAAGGCCAGAACCTTGCTTCTTATGGCTATTCCTAAGGAGCATCTACAAAGGTTTCATGGCATTCTTGATCCTAAGGAGATGTGGGAAGCTATCAAGAAACGATTTGGAGGTAATGCTAACTCCAAAAAGATGCAAAAGGCTGTTCTTAAACAGCAATTTGAAACATTCATTGTTTCAAAGACTGAAGGTTTGGAGAAGGGCTATGACAGATTTCAACATCTGTTAACACAACTGGAAGTTCATGGTGCAGCAGTCTCAAATGAGGATGCAAATCGCAAATTCCTTAGATCTTTACCATCAGAATGGGGCAATGTATCTGTGGCGATGAGGATTAAGGAGGAAGTAGATTCTATGACACCTGATGACCTATACAATAATCTTAGGATGTTTGAAAGGGACATCAGTAAAAACACTCAGGCTTCAACCAGTTCATCAAATGTTGCTTTTGTGTCTCAAAACAAAAGCAGTACTTACAAGGTTAGATCTGGTGGTGTTAGGTCTGGTAACTATGAAACTCCTTCAAGTGAAAGGTCTGCTTCAAGTTTTACTGATGAGGTGATACATTCTTTCTTTGCCAATCAAACGGAAGATGAAAGCTTTATTAGTGAAGACCTTGAACAGATAAATGATGCTGAAGTTGAGGAGATGGACATAAAATGGCACATTGCCATGGTTGCTTTAAGGGTCAAACGCTTTCAGAAGCAATATGGTAGGACTATCAACTTCAACAACAAATCACCAGTGGGATACACAAAGAGGACTGTTGAATGCTACAACTGTCACAAGCATGGGCATTTTTCAAGAGATTGTCCAGAGAAGAAGTCTGCTGATGAGAAAAGAGATGATGATGGGAAGATGGAAAAGAATCAGATGAGCCTGCTGACAATGGAAGCTGGAGGAGTCAATTGGGGTGAGCATCCAAGAGTAAATGAGGAGTCTGATCATGCTCTCATGGCCATTGGTAATGAGGTATCATTATGCTCTAAATTATGTACTGACTCATATAATCATGTTAAGGCTTTGTGTGATGAGCAGCAGGAACAAATAGGTGATCTAGAAGTAAATTTATTAGCACATAAAAATGCTGTAAAAACTTTAGAGGCACAAAAGGTCACCCTTCAAAACCAACATGCTGCTTTAAATGAAAAACTATACTTTCAAGCTAATAAGATATACGAACAAGATGAAAAGCTTAAAAGGTATAGACAATTAGGGCTTAAAATTCAGAAGGAAAGGGATGAGCTAAGAAAAAGGGTAGATTAATGGAACAGTTCAAACAATAACCTGTTTAAGTGTTGGGATTCTCAAATTAAGTCAAATAAAAAATGTGGCTTAGGATATGAGGAAAATGAGAATAGGGCTATATTTAAGAATAGAGAAGAGGACTATGCTGATAAGCCTTTGTATAATAGGTTTGTTAAGACTGGTGACTTTAAGGGAGTACCACCACCTTTGAGTGATGACTATACTCCTCTTGAAAAGGAAGAGTTGGATGATTCACTCTTTGTGTATGGTAAGAAAGGTCCTCAAGTGCCTGAACCAACTACCTCAGAGGACAAATCCAGTAGATATTCTTCTTGTCAATCCAATGACTCTGAAGGATCTATTGATGGTTCCTCTGATCACTCTAAGTCTGAGTCAAACAATGAGGAAAAAGAGAATCCTGAACCTAAGATTGTTGAGAAGTGTGAACCTGTTGTTACTAAACCTGTAGTGACTGAACAAAAGGCTGAGACAGTTAAACCTAGTTGTGTCAATCACATAAAAACTCCTAGGGAATCTGTTAAATTGAATGAGTCACCTAGAAGCAATAGTGTTCACAGAGAAAGTAGGAGTAGTTATACTTATGCTCCTAAAAGATGCTTTGTGTGTGGAAGTTTGAGTCATTTAATAAGAGATTGTGACTTCCATGAAAAGAGAATGAAAAGAGAGGCTGAGCAAAAGAGAATGAATGTTAATAAGGTTCATGGTTCAAATAAACCAGTTTGGAATAATGCTAGTAGAGTTAATCATGCTAACCAGTTTGTTCCCAGACCTGTACAACTAAATAACACTACCAGACCTAACTCTTTTGTTAATTCTGGTAGACCAAATTTTGGGTCTGGCTACAGAAACTTTAATCTGAATAAGCAAAATGTTAACTTTATGAGGCCTAAAGTGAATACTGGTTATGTTAATTCTGTGAGACCTAATGTGAACACTGATTTTGTAAGACCCAAGCAACCTTTTCAAAAACCTCAGGTGAATGCAAATTTTCAAAGAAATAATTTTTATAAAACTCATTCGCCTGTGAGAAGACAATTTGGAAAGCAAACAGCAAAACCTTTAAAGGGAAATGGGGGTTCTGCTGTTAAGACCTCAGCATGTATGTCTTGGGATTCAAACAAAAATAAATCCAAGTATAAATCCCAAAACAACAGTGGATCAGGTTCAATTAAGAAATTTAAGCATATTGATCCACAAGGCGGACCCAAGCCTACTCAGGCCTGGGTTCCTAAGAGAAACTAATTTCTCTTCTTTTTGTGCAGGATCATCCACTTTGCTATATGGAAGATAGAGGAATACTTGACAGTGGCTGCTCTGGGCACATGACTGGTAACAAGAACTATCTTAATGATTTTCATGAATTCGAAGGAGGTTCTGTTACTTTTGGAGGAAGCAAGGGACAGATAACTGGTAAAGGAAGAATTATTGTGGGCAACATAGAATTTGACAATGTATCTTTTGTGAAAGAACTTGGGCAGTTCAACCTTTTCTCAATATGACAAATTTGTGATACTCAGCATAAGGTGCTTTTTACTGAAACTGATTGTCTTGTGTTGACTCCGGACTTTAAGATGCCTGAAGAACATCAGATTCTTCTTAAAGTTCCCAGACAACACAAAATGTACAGTTTTGATATGAAAGCATCTAATCCTGCAAAAGGTGCTACCTGTTTAATTGCAAAAGCTACATTGGATGAATCTAAGTTGTGGCACAGAAGGTTAGGCCATGTGAATTTCAAAAACATGAATAAACTTGTGAAGAATAACCTTGTGAGAGGTTTGCCTTCAAAATTGTTTAAAAATGATCATACTTGTGTGGCTTGCAACAAGGGAAAACAACATAGGGCATCCTGTAAGGTTAAATTAGAAAGATTAATCACTGAACCTTTACATACCTTACATATGGATCTTTTTGGCCCTACATCTGTCCACAGTATTAATCATGCATGCTATTGCCTTGTCATTACAGATGATTGTACTAGATATTGTTGGGTGTTCTTTATGTCTAGGAAGGATGAAGCTACCCCTTTGATTCAAAACTTCATTAGACAGATTGAAAACCTTATTGATAAACGAGTTAAAATCATTAGGAGTGATAATGGCACTGAGTTTAAAAACAAGAGCATGCTAGATTTTTGTGGTAATAAAGGAATTAAGCAACATTTCAGTAATGCAAGAACTCCTCAGCAAAATGGAGTTGCAGAGAGAATGAACAGGACACTTATTGAGGCAGCTAGGACTATGCTAGCAGATTCACTTTTACCTACTACATTTTGGGCTGAAGCAGTCAGCAATGCCTGCTACATCTTTAATAGGGTTAGAGTGACCAAGCATCAAAATAAAACGCCTTATGAGCTTATGTTTGGCCATAAACCAGTTGTTAGCCATATAAGACCTTTTGGGTGACATGTTACCATTCTTGATACTTTAAGTGTTCTTGGAAAATTTGAAGGAAAGTCTGATGAAGGGTTTTTACTTGGGTATGCATTAAACAGTAAAGCCTTTAGGGTTTACAATCTTGTGTCCAAGAAAGTAGAAGAAAATCTGCATGTAAACTTTCTTGAGGAAAAACCCAATGTCAAGGGAATTGGTCATAGGTGGATGTTTGATATTGATTATTTGACTGATTCTATGAATTATATTCCTGTCTCCAAGGAGAATCAAATTAACCCTATTGCAGGTACCCAAGAAGTTACTAACATTGCAGGTACCAAAGATTCTGCAAATTCAGAGAACATTGATGATGTGGCTGAGCTTGTTGTAATTCCATCTACAGAGAACAAGTCTGATGCAGCTGAAGCAGTAATCAAGGATTCTTCCACTCAGAAAATAGATTCTGAAGTTAAGTCTGGCAAAGTCATATCCCCTAACATTACCAGTACTTCACATTTTAAGTCTGGTAATGGTGTTCTACCAGACCTTTCTTCAAGTACTGCCTGTGCTGATTCTGAGATGTCAGAACTTGAAGTATTTCCTAATCCTAATGAAGGTGTCTTTGATGGGGCTTCCTATGATGAAGGAGGCATTATTACTGATTTCAACAACTTACCCACTGAAGTGGAGGTAAGTCCAACCCCCACTCTCAGGATCCACACCATTCATCCCAAAAGCCAAATAATTGGTAACCCCAAGTCTGCTGTACATACAAGAAGTAGAGTGCAACATCAGTCTGATTCTCTTGCACTCATTAGCCTGATAAAGCAACAACAAAGGGTCAACCATAAGGACCAGCAACATTGCTTATTTGCTTGCTTTCTTTCTCAAAGTGAACCCACTACAGTTTCTGAAGCTTTAGGGGAGGAAAGTTGGGTAGAAGCCATGCAAGAAGAGTTGTTGCAGTTCAAGCTACAGAAAGTATGGGTTCTTGTAGACCTACCTAATGGAGCTAAAGTTATTGGTACTAAATGGGTCTTCAGGAATAAAAGGGATGAAAGAGGGGTAGTTGTAAGGAACAAAGCAAGGTTGGTAGCTCAAGGATACAAACAGGAGGAGGGCATAGATTATGATGAGGTTTTTGCTCCTGTAGCAAGGATTGAAGCTATCAGGTTATTTTTGGCCTATGCATCATACATGGGATTCAAGGTATATCAGATGGATGTCAAAAGTGCTTTCCTTTATGGCACTATTGAAGAAGATGTGTATGTACATCAACCTCCTGGCTTTGAGGATCCTGCTAATCCCAATCAAGTGTATAAGGTTATTAAAGCTCTATATGGTCTTCATCAGGCTCCTAGAGCTTGGTATGAAACTCTTTCACAGTTTCTTGAAGAACATGGATACATCAGGGGTGTAATTGACAAGACTTTATTCATTAAGTGAGACCAGAAGGATATCATTCTTGTCCAAATATATGTGGATGATATCATTTTTGGATCCACAAGAAAGTCTTGGTGTGATGAATTTGAAGGTTTAATGAAAAGCAGGTTTGAAATGAGCTCAATGGGAGAACTTATATTTTTCTTGGGACTGCAAGTTAAGCAAAAGGATGATGGACTTTTTATTTCTCAAGACAAGTATGTTGCAGAAATTTTGAGAAAGTTTGAGTTCTCAAATGTGAAGGCAGCAGTCACTCCCATGGAGAACAAAGTGCCTTTAACAAAGGATGAAGATGCTGCTGATGTGAATGTGCATCTTTACAGATCCATGATAGGTTCCCTCATGTATCTTACTGCTTCTAGACCTGATATTATGTATGCAGTTTGTATTTGTTCACGTTTTCAGGTTCAACCAAAGACTTCACATCTTCATGCTGTGAAGAGAATCTTTAGGTACTTAAAGGGCAAACCAAATTTGGGCCTTTGGTATCCTAAGGAGTCAACTTTTGACCTGACAGCTTATTCAGACAGTGACTATGCTGGTGCAAGTCTGGATAGGAAATCAACAACAGGAGGTTGTCAGTTCCTTGGAAGGAGGTTAATATCTTGGCAATGCAAGAAGCAGACGATTGTGGCTAATTCAACTACTGAGGCTGAGTATGTAGCAGCTGCTCATTGCTGTGGACAAGTTTTGTGGATTCAGAATCAGATGCTGGACTATGGTTTGAATTTTATGAATACTGTTATCCACATAGATAATAAGAGTACTATCTGTATTGTTAAAAATCCAGTATATCACTCTAAAACTAAGCATATAGAAATAAGGCATCACTTCATTAGGGATTGCTTTGAAAAGAAGTTGATTAGAGTGGAGAAAATACATACAGATTTTAATGTTGCTGACCTATTAACTAAGGCATTTGATGGTCCTAGATTCAATTATCTGGTAGTTAACATTGGTATGATGAACCCCTAGTTTGAGTTAAGGGGAGGTTTGGTCTAAGGGGAGGTCAAACTGTGTAGTATGTAAAGTATAAATACTTACCAGCATTTAGGTTATCTTTAAGTCTTGTAGTTTTGTTTTTAGTTTTGTTAGTGATTAAAAAAAAAAAAAAAAAAAAAAAAAAATTGGTTTGTTTTTATCTGTGTCTTTTATTTCTTTTATAGGCAATGCTGGATTAAGTATAATTTCACAAGTTGTTGAGTGAGACTATTGGAATTTCTCACTTGGTGGAGGTGCTTTGCACTAACACATCAAAAGGTTATCAGTCCACCTTGTCTCATCAACATAAGGACTGGCTAATCCTGAGCAAACGGCTAACAGGTAAAGATTGCTCAAATCCGTTTATGGCTGACAATTTGCCAAAAATTGTATGGTATTCAACTCACCATATCTAAGATAAGTGAAGAGTTGGCTAGCCCACAAGGTTATGGCTTGTGGTAAAGGCTGTGGAAAACCATAAATGGTAATCAATTCACCATGATGAGGTGCTTTTCCATCAAAGTATTCAAGATTCAATCCTCAGAAAGCTAAATCAGAAGAACTTGAAGTTCATGAAGCATGAAGATCAAGTTAGGGGAGGATTGTTGGGAATTATGATACGAATCAAGAGCAGACAACTTAGGTCTGGTAGTTTATCTAAGTTAGGTCTGTTTGTGTTATTAGGTCTGGTAATGTAAAGTTAAGTCTGGTAGCATGTTTAAGTCTGGTTGACTTATAAAGTTAAGTCTGGTCGTGAAGTTAGGAAAGTCTGTTAGAGTTATGTTAGGAAAAGATACAATGCGTGTATGTATCTTTATAGAAGATTTGTGTATATCTTCTGAGTCGGCTAGGGTTTCCTTGTGTTATAAAAGGATCCCTAAAGATTGTTAGTTCGTGTGTGAGTTGTACTGATGCGTGGGTTTTGCAACCTTACAACAGGTTTTACCTCTCGAGGGATCTCAAGAGGCTTACAACCCCACCAGGCAGTGTACCTGACCGATGTAGTATAGTGTAGTGGTAAGTACGGGGGATTGATCGTTCTCCACAGGGAATAGTGTTCGTTAGGTGTGAAAGGCTACTCTAATTAGGTCTAAGGGTTGAGGAAGATTCTTTTTATGTTTTTATATTTTATAAAAGCAAGTAAAATCTCGGGTTTTGAAGGAGTGGGCGGAATTAGTTGCTAGTCAACTAACCCAAATTACTACAAATGCAAATAAAATAAAATAACAAAAATGAAAAGTGGTGAGAAACTTATGTGTAGAGAAATGTGTTTACTTAGATTTCCTTACTCCCTAACTATCTTTTACCGGTTAATTAGTGTGTATTAGTCGCGTGGATGACGGGTGTATTCCTTAATACCATTCGTGGGGTGGCGTACTTACTTCCCCAAACTCTACAAGCTCCTACTTCACTCCTATGTCGAGCCGGCTAGGAAGCTCCTAACATGGGATCACTAGAATTCGCTTGTGCATTAAATACAACCATAAAAACCTTTAGTACGCGTTTGGTTCATGTTTCTTAAGACGTTCAAGCAAGTTACCGAATAGGAAGTTAGCCAGTTTTCTTAAGCCTAACATAGATAAACAATCATCCAATACAACTAATAACACACTAACAACCAATAATCAATAGCTAGGTTTCATTAGATCTAAGCAAACACAAGATAAAATTAGCCTAACATGTTAAACAAAAGACAAGCATAAGATAGAATCAAACAACACATAGACATATTGAATGATTAATTGATAACTTATCTTTCAATGAAACATGGAAGATCTCAAGGCAAAAAGCCCTGAAAAAGTAGCTAAAATCGTCTTAGGGTTTTATCCCAAAATTCCACACACTAAGCTCTCTCTTATGACAAAAAATTAGAAAACTATATATAGACTTTGACATCTGACGGCGTCACCTTATGCATTGTGACGCCGTCACCTCGCCGCTTTTAGGGTTCCCGGATGACCATCTTGACGCCGTCCCTCTTTAGCTCTTCAAAAATCCATTCTGGCTTATCAAGGCTTGACGCCGTCGGATCATGAACGTGACGCCGTCCCCTTATGATTTAAGCTGTGACGCCCTTGATTTAGTTAAAGCGTGACGCCGTCAGAATTCTCATGCAAACTCACTGGCCCGTCATGAGTAAATTTCACATCCAACTTTTCTTGCCAAGGCATGACGCCGTCCCATGTTAATTGTGACGCCGTCAAGAGTAACTTTTAGCCGATTCTTGAGACTTTGCCGTTTTCTTCACTTTAATGCTCCAAAAACGTCCAAAATGCCTCCTTTTCCAGATTTCTCCTCAAAAGTACCTAAAATGACAAAAGGAACGATTTAGGGCAATATTTGATCAAATAAATACGATTTCGGGCTTAAATGACCCCTTAAAAGCGGTACACTTTTCGCCTCATCAAATACCCTTACACTTGAGATTTGCTTGTCCTCAAGCAAATGCGCTTTTATTCCAATCAAAATACAAGTTAGGGGTCATTTAATGCAAACATAAAAGTAATTACAACAAATAATCGTTCCACTTCAATCATAATAAGCACGGAGATTACATACTAGCACCTCACAAGTAGTGTTTAGATACTCACATCTCTCAAGTGTCATCAAAATAAATCTCATAAATGAAAACGGAAAATATCTCTCACTACCTGTCATAGCAAATAGATTACCATAGGCTTGGGAAAGGATCGAAAACCTCCTCCACTAGGCGTAAGCACCTAAGATAAACTATCAAAGAGGGCTTTTAAATGGGTTATAACGTTAGGTGTAGGGAAAAGGAAAACACGGTTTTGTTGGATAAAGGATATTTTACTGGTGGCGAGTTAAAGATCTTGATCAATCACATGTACTATACAACGTTGCTAAGCCAAGACTAGACTCGATCTTAAGCTAATGAAAGAAAATAACAAAACATAAACATAAAATAAACATAAAATGAAACGGGATGGTAGTCCGTATGTTTTTTCTACTTTTCTTTTTCTCATTTTTTTTGTATTTTTCTTGATTTTTTTTTTTTTTTTTTTTTTTTTTTTTTTTTTTTTTTTTTTTTTTTTTTTGCATACACTTTTACCCTACCATCCAAAATAATACATCATAGGGGCGTTGCATCCCCTTACACTTGAACTTTTACATAACTTTACAAATAACTATTCTAATGACTCGAATTAAGATAATTGAAAAACTTGGAGTACTTTTAAAATATTTAGCACATATGGGGGTAATAAATGATGTTCTTCCCCATTACTCCATTACACTAGTACTTTACCCACGAGTCCCAATCGTCCCAAAACAATATGTACAAGGATATGACTCGACTTAGCAACCATGTAATCAATTAGATAATTAACTTGGGTTTAAACAATTGTTGTCACAATAATGCACTAAAAATGAGTGCATACAAGGTGGGCTAAGGCGATTTGGGTGTACATTTAAGTGGGGTGTAACAAATTCTTCCCTTTAAGTAAAATGCTTAAAGGTCGAAACGAAAAGATAGGCTCTGAGGGGTGTACTAGGGGTATCGTGTACTAAAAATGAGTACAACGCAAAGGGTGTGGGAGAATTACTTGACCAATGTAGCCAATGTAATTATAACAAAAACACAGGTGTAAAACAATGGGTTAATCCTAATGCCTCTTATCATGTAGTAAATCTAACTACACGAATGTAGTCTCACTTGTGGCCTCGGAATGGTCCTAACGCAAGTTCTAGAATCTAAGTGCTACCGGTACACACATCATAGCATAAATGCTTTTCCTACCAATTCTAGGGGCGAACCTCACATATTTGGGGGTGGAAAATTTTTTTAGTGGTACGGTTTTTGTGCTAGTCATATAACTCCTATCCATGAGACGCTCATTAAGATCAAAGTTTCACTCCTATATGTTGTAAAAAATTTTAAATTTGGCACTAAAATTACCTTAACAAGTATTTCTCTCAGTTTTATTACACATCTACCATCAAACAAACAAAAATCAAGCGCAATTGTATTCTCAAAAATCGTACTTTTACCCTCCCCTTACACTTAAGATGAACATTGTCCCCAATGTTCAAATGACAAATGTAAAAGCATAAAGTAAAAGAATGAAATCAAATACTCCCCTGATTCGCTCGTTGGATAATGAAATTACACGGTTAAATCTTCCTCCAAAGAGAATGTTGAAGCTCCATGACTAATGCATCGCCATAAGCTTGATTCAAAACATTTCCTTGTCCAAAATAACCTGTTGAACCTGAGAAAACAAACACGAAAACCTGCATAACATCGGCGGGATAAAATCTATATATAAGGATATAATGCTTGTGGAATGATAACTTTGCAGATTCCTGGAGATTATAAGTTGGAGATTTTAATAAAAACTTTTTAAAAACAAAACTTTCAAAAATTTCTGAAAATTAAATCTGACGCCGTCAGGTTATAAACCCTGACGCCGTCAGAAATGACCTGACAAAAATTTTCATTTTAAGTTTCCGGAAAATTTCTGGAAAAACCTTTACCTTACTTCCTGGAAATCCTGCAAAACATCATTATGACTCGATACAAGCATTTGACTCAAACAAATACGAATATGTATGTTAATTTATTATTATTACGATTCATGTTCATTTGTGTTCTAATAAACCGATTTAGATTTCCCTTACACTTATCTTTTGCAAAATACCTTTATATGTAGTTAAGACGAAGTTAAAAACAAAATAAAGCATTTTCACAAATTAGTTTTGAACATGAATCAATAAGAATAAAAATTAAACACACATACGAAACAAATAAAACAAACACACAAACAAATAAAACAAATAAAGCTTGGGTTGCCTCCCAAGAAGCGCTTTTCTTTATTAACGAGTCTTGTAGCTAGACTCAAAGTCACGGGGTCTACGTTTTTCCGTTTTGCTTCTCAATTGCCCCTCTAATCATCCTAACAACCTCCATATCAATTTTGTATTTAGGTCCAAGGTTTAAGCAATCTTTATAATAAAGGCTTCTCTTATTCCAAACATGGTCCATGCCTTTTTCTTTATCCTCTTCATTGATGTCCTCAATCGCACCAATGTTGTCCATGTCAAATCGAGGCACAAAACGAAATTCTTTAACCCGATAAGGCATCCTATATGTGATCCTATCTATGTGATTAGAAAACTGAACCGTGCCTTTCGAACGGTCATACCTTAAATTGGATGCTTCGATAAATGGCTTACCTAACACAACGCGAGATAGGCGGCAGTCAACAACACTTGCCATATCTTCTAAAATCATGAAGTTGGTGATAAAGGTAAAGTTCCCAACAAGGATATGTATATCCTTAATCCTTCCAACGAAGTTGCAAACTCCGCCTGGACATTTGGGGTCCATCCTAGGCTCAAGTGGTGTATTTATGATTTGGCTATAAAGGCCTGAGGACATAACGTTGATTGGGGATTCACAGTCAATGTAAGCATGCTCAACGTATTGGTACCCAATCATACATGGTATCTTCACATTCCCGGGATCACCTCTCTTAATCTTTGGGTCAATTCTAACAAAAGGTGGTCGAGGGTTATCAACTAGGTTGTTATAGTAAGCAATCTCCTCCTTAGTGGGGTATTCGTTGAAACAATCATCCAACCTAGGATCTACCTTTACTTCCTCAATTTTCTCAACCAACTTATCAACCGTAAGATTATTACGTACTAAGTAATTATCTGAGTATATGGCGGTCCCTAAGTTGTTCAAGGCATAATCAAGCTCAATATCAATCACTCTACTGAGCTCCCTGAGCTCACTAATCTCGTTCTCAAGTTGGCTACGCAACAAAGCTACTTCGCCAGGTGTAAGGGGTGGATTCGCGTTTTCCATAATGGCAAACTGAATAGTCAATGAGAATTTGTTACGAACAAAAGCACAAAGAAAATAGATAGACTAAAGAAAACCTAGAAAAATAAAAAAAAAAAATCTCACTAGAAAGGAATCTAGTGAGTAGACCTAATAGAAATAAAAATTCAACCTAAACAATAACTATTCCCCGGCAGCGGCGCCAAAAACTTGATGCGTGGGTTTTGCAACCTTACAACAGGTTTTACCTCTCGAGGGATCTCAAGAGGCTTACAACCCCACCAGGCAGTGTACCTGACCGATGTAGTATAGTGTAGTGGTAAGTACGGGGGATTGATCGTTCTCCACAGGGAATAGTGTTCGTTAGGTGTGAAAGGCTACTCTAATTAGGTCTAAGGGTTGAGGAAGATTCTTTTTATGTTTTTATATTTTATAAAAGCAAGTAAAATCTCGGGTTTTGAAGGAGTGGGCGGAATTAGTTGCTAGTCAACTAACCCAAATTACTACAAATGCAAATAAAATAAAATAACAAAAATGAAAAGTGGTGAGAAACTTATGTGTAGAGAAATGTGTTTACTTAGATTTCCTTACTCCCTAACTATCTTTTACCGGTTAATTAGTGTGTATTAGTCGCGTGGATGACGGGTGTATTCCTTAATACCATTCGTGGGGTGGCGTACTTACTTCCCCAAACTCTACAAGCTCCTACTTCACTCCTATGTCGAGCCGGCTAGGAAGCTCCTAACATGGGATCACTAGAATTCGCTTGTGCATTAAATACAACCATAAAAACCTTTAGTACGCGTTTGGTTCATGTTTCTTAAGACGTTCAAGCAAGTTACCGAATAGGAAGTTAGCCAGTTTTCTTAAGCCTAACATAGATAAACAATCATCCAATACAACTAATAACACACTAACAACCAATAATCAATAGCTAGGTTTCATTAGATCTAAGCAAACACAAGATAAAATTAGCCTAACATGTTAAACAAAAGACAAGCATAAGATAGAATCAAACAACACATAGACATATTGAATGATTAATTGATAACTTATCTTTCAATGAAACATGGAAGATCTCAAGGCAAAAAGCCCTGAAAAAGTAGCTAAAATCGTCTTAGGGTTTTATCCCAAAATTCCACACACTAAGCTCTCTCTTATGACAAAAAATTAGAAAACTATATATAGACTTTGACATCTGACGGCGTCACCTTATGCATTGTGACGCCGTCACCTCGCCGCTTTTAGGGTTCCCGGATGACCATCTTGACGCCGTCCCTCTTTAGCTCTTCAAAAATCCATTCTGGCTTATCAAGGCTTGACGCCGTCGGATCATGAACGTGACGCCGTCCCCTTATGATTTAAGCTGTGACGCCCTTGATTTAGTTAAAGCGTGACGCCGTCAGAATTCTCATGCAAACTCACTGGCCCGTCATGAGTAAATTTCACATCCAACTTTTCTTGCCAAGGCATGACGCCGTCCCATGTTAATTGTGACGCCGTCAAGAGTAACTTTTAGCCGATTCTTGAGACTTTGCCGTTTTCTTCACTTTAATGCTCCAAAAACGTCCAAAATGCCTCCTTTTCCAGATTTCTCCTCAAAAGTACCTAAAATGACAAAAGGAACGATTTAGGGCAATATTTGATCAAATAAATACGATTTCGGGCTTAAATGACCCCTTAAAAGCGGTACACTTTTCGCCTCATCATGTACGAATTCATTATAGTGAATATCAATATACGAAGTTAGTGATATCCCTGCTTGTGTTCTTAATTGTTCTTGTTAAGATTCCGCATTAACAATAACAATCACCTAGGGTTTCTCACTTAGATTGGTTCGGATTTATCCTAACCATCTACTAGGTATTCAAGACTACTTAGTGATCCATATACGATTTGTGGACCAACATGGTTAAAGCACCTGATGATGATGATGAGGTTGATTGAGAACTGGGTGGTTGATCCCCAGGATGAGGAGAGGAATGTTGTTTCTCAAAGGGCTGAGGAGGGCTTAATTGGGTTTCCATTTCCTCCTCAGCATCAGGGATATCATCATCACCAAAATCAATCTCCTCCTCTGACTCATCAGCCAACAAATTTTCATAGTCAGCCAGAGAAGGAGCCTTCAGTAAATCCGGCTCCCCCTCAGAAGAGGGCTCACCTTCGTTGTGGCCAGGTCCTGACTCTTTTGTCATAATAACTGGTGGGGTTTGACCAGCCTGACTAGTCATAATAACTGGGGGGGGTTTCCCAGCCTGACTTTTAGGGTCAGTTCCTAAGAGAACAAAAGTGCCTGAGGTGGGTTTGGGTTCCGTATCGGCGGGTGGTTTATATCCCTCCGAGTCTTTGTCCCCCTGAGCGTCTTCATCCACTGATGGGTGTTTTCCAGTGGAATCATGAGGCACTCCTTGTGAAGATGTATGGACCCCCTTCCCATCAGGATTGGTCTGTCCTTTTGGGGATTTAGGGTCCTGAACTCCCTGAGACCCTGAGTGTGATTTCTCAGGGACGTTAGCAGGATGTGAGTGGGTATGGGTCCCCTTCTCAGTGGAGTAGTACTGCTCCACCGAGGATATAGAACCCTGAACTCCCTCAGGCTCTGATTGTGATTTATCAGTGCCTTCATTAGGATGTGAGTGGGTGGATGCTCCTGACCCTTCTGACTTGTTTTTGTCAGTAGGAACATTAGGAAAGGGTTTGCCCGAGGATACTGAGGATGATTGCTCAGCACCCTCCAGTGGCGTTTGTTTTGTGGCCAATGTGATCTCTTGTATGGGAGTCTGAGAGGTCAAGGTCACAACAACTTTCTTGGTGCCTGAGGCAACAGTCTCAGTGACGAGTGGTTTAGGTCTAACCACCTTACTGGATTGTCCCCCTTTCCCTTTGGTCTTCTTCACCTTCTTGGTTGGTGAAGGAACTGGTGAGCATACATTTTCACCCTGAATCACCATTAACATGTAGGTGGTCAGGGTGACCGGTTGTACCTCAGTAATGTCACTACTAAAGTTGGTCTTATGCAAGACGTCAGGTTTTGTACCTTCATCGTCAGACCTTAAGTAGTCAGAACCAAGAAGATCCTGAAGCACACAGGAAATGAACCTAGGATAAGACATGTGTCTTTGCCTATGTTTCCCTGAGAGCTTTGACACGAGGTCTCGGAAGATTATTCCTCCGATATCAATTTTTCTACCCTCTAAGAGACTGAACATCATCAATTATTGTGATGAGTTCAACTGCTCAGTGGAGGATTTGTTTCCTCCGAGTACCTGAATGACGAATGTCATCATCAGTCTCCAGACAGGGTGAAACCATGTCTTCACTATTGGAGCCTTTGCCAGCAAGGCTTCAGGGGACTCGGTAGGACGCCTAACATCATGAGGCCCTAGGAAAAGCATTTCAGCTTTTATTTCCTGATCAGTAGGGTTTGCCTCAAAGTTCTCAACAAAGTTAAGACATGTGGCTAAGATGAAGGTCTTGTAGTTGAAGGAGAGAGTCCTAGTCCCATTCATCACAGTGAAAGTGATGATCGACTCTTTGGTGTCCTTTGGGCAAGTTGTCGTTGCGGTACACCAAAACTCCCTGAGATAGTCATTATAAATGACTTCTGGGGTAATAGTAAAAGTTGTGGCAAGGAAGCAGTTTTGTAAATACTTAACTACATCCTTGTAACCCCCATATTGCTGGGGATAGTGGAAATTTCCAACCACATTGTTTTTGGTCAGGTCCACGCCCTCCATTGTGAAGCTCACATTGGGGGCGGTGGTTATAGCATTAGAGGAAGCCATTTTATGATCTGGTTAAGGTAAAAAAAAATGGTCGGATGTTTCTAAATGCTAAGAACACACACACAATTTGTTTTGAGAGAGAAAAAGGGCAGAGTTTGCTTATAATTTTCAAAAAACGTGTGTGTGAATTCTTTTGGATGGGTATTTATAGGATAGTGGAGATGGGGGTATTTTTGGCATTTGAGTGATCTTATTTAATCAAAATATAAGTTTTGGAAGTTATTTTGAATAAAATGTTTGAGATCCGCATTAAATGCCACCACTCCACTTTTCCTCTTTTTTCACAATTGGCAGAGTGAACAGTTGAGCAGTTTCTGCAAAAGGAGAAGTTGCAGAGTTTCCATCATCACACAGTGTATTGTGTGAGAGAGGGCATTGAATGCCAAGTTGGGAAGTGGGGGCCCATTAGGTGTATGCCAGAAAGGCTAAAAGAACAAATATTCTTGAATTAAATATGAGTTCAGTTACCAACCTCGGACATTTACTAACTAGATACTTAGAGCATTTAAGTCAGTATTTAATGTCTCTTTTCAGGGCCCTGAATGACTTTTCATTCAGTGATGGTTTTTCAGGGACTTGGGATTAGTCACTGATGATTCAGGAATATGGAATGATTCCTGAGCAACAAGGATTCAGGAACTTGGGTTTAGTTCCTGAACCCTCAAGATTTCAGGAACTTGGGTTTAAGAATTTACACTTCAGTTGGAAGGATTTCAATCAGTGGACTGATTTTCTATATCCAACATTCCTAATTCAGCTTTCAACCTTGTGAAAGTTGGTTCATCCAAAGGTTTGGTGAAGATATCAGCTAACTGATATTCAGTAGGGATGAAGTGTAATTCAATGTCACCATTCATGACATGGTCCCTGATGAAATGATATCTGATATCAATGTGTTTTGTTCTCTGATGAAGAACAGGGTTGTTTGAGATTGCAATTGCACTTGTGTTATCACAAAAGATGGGTACCATCTTGTACTGAATTCCATAGTCACTGAGTTGACTTTTCATCCAGAGTACATTTGCACAACAACTAGCTGCTGCAACATATTCAGCCTCAGCTGAGGACAAGGCAACTGATTGTTGCTTCTTGGCACTCCAACAGACTAATTTCCCACCAAATATTTGGTAAGAGCCTGAGGTGCTTTTTCTGTCCATGTTGCATCCAGCATAGTCAGAGTCTGAGTATCCTTTGAGATCAAGTCCTGAGCACTTTGGATAGTATAATCCAAGGTTAGGAGTGCCCTTCAGGTACCTGAATATCCTTTTTACAGCAGTGATATAAGATTCTCTTGGGTCAGATTGATATCTGGCACATAGACATACTGAGAATTGGATATCAGGCCTTGATACAAGTAGATACATCAGCGATCCTATCATTCCTCTAAAGAGAGTTTGATTTACTGGTTTACCAGTTAGATCAGGACCAAGGTTGTTTGGGGGAACCATGGGAGTTTTGACTGAGGCACAGTCACTGAGATCATACTTCTTCAGTAGATTCTTTACATACTTCTCTTGACTGATGGTGGTTCCTCTATCAGTCTGCTTGATTTGAAGACCAAGAAAGTATGTCAGTTCTCCCATCATGCTCATTTCAAACTTCTTTGCCATTAGTTTTTCAAATTGTTTGCAAAGTTTGAAACTTGTTGAGCCAAAGATGATGTCATCAACATACACTTGTACTAGTATGACATCATTATTTGTCTTATAGATAAACAAAGTGTTGTCTATCTTGCCTCTGACAAATTTGTTTTGGATTAAGAAGGCTGAGAGAGTCTCATACCATGCCCTGGGAGCTTGCTTCAGTCCATAAAGGGCTTTGTTAAGCTTACAGACATGATCAGGAGACTAATGGTTTTCAAATCCAGGAGGTTGCTCAACATAAACTTCTTCTTTCAGTGAACCATTTAAGAATGCACTTTTACCATCCATTTGGTACACCTTGAAGTTCATGTATGTAGCAAAAGCAAGGAAGATCCTGATGGCTTCCATCCTTGCTACTGGTGCAAATGTTTCCTCATAGTCAATGCCTTCTTGTTGATTATAGCCTTTGGCTACAAGTCTGGCTTTGTTTTTAATGATTATGCCATTTTCATCAGTTTTGTTTTTGAATATCCATTTCATGCCAATGACTGAGACATTCTCAGGACATTTGACCAAGGTCATTACCTTGTTTCTGTCAAATTGTTCCAGTTCATCATGCATGGCCTGAACCCAACTTGGATGTTTAAGTGCTTCTTTAACACTTTTGGGTTCAATTGTGGAAATGAAGTCCACAAATAGGCATTCATTGGATGAGGCTGCTCTTAGACTAGCAGCCATGCTCCTGGTGAGCATGCCTTCAGTAGGCTCTCCAATAATATTGACAAGTTCAATGTCCTGAGACCTAGTCCAACTTTCTTGAGGTCCTAGATACTGATTTGAACTTGTGGAGGCCTGATTGGGTAGAGGGGTTGGTTCTGGAGTAGACACATGATCATTGATTGGATCTTGAGTGTCTATCAGATCACTGAGATTGTTTGGATCTTGAGTATTTTGAACAGGCTGATTGATATCATCAGTGTGTGTATGTGCCTCAACAAACTCAGTGATGGTTGGGTTAGGTAGGTTGTGAGGGATTATGTAATAGGAGAGATTAGCATCATCTTGATACTGAGTAGAAGGATTGTTTTCAGACAGATATTCATCAGGAGGATATCTTGAAGAATTATCAATTCCTATCACTTCTACTGAGGCAGTTGAGAACCTGATTGCATCAGTGCTCTCATCAAAGGTAACATGAAATGTTTCCTCAGTCTGCTGTCTCCTTGTGTTGAACACTTTGAAGGCTTTTGAGACAAGTGAGTATCCCAGGAAGTATCATCATCAGCTTTTGCATCAAATTTCCCTAGGTGATCCTTGTGATTATGAATAAACACAGGACACCCAAAGACATGAAAGTGGCTGATGTCAGGGATTCTTCCTTTGAATAACTCATATGGGGTTTTCCCATGTCTCTTGACAATTATGGATCTGTTTTGTGTATAACAGGCAGTTTTGACTGCATCAGTCCAAAAATTGTTGGAAAGGACTGATCCACATAGCATTGTCCTAGCAGCTTCAATGAGTGTTCTGTTTTTCCTTTCAGCAACACCATTTTGTTCAGGTGTGTATGGAGAGGAAAAGTTTTGGGAAATACCTTTCTCATCACAGAAACATTCAAGTTCATTATTTTTGAACTCAGTCCCATTGTCAGTTCTAATTTGTTTGACCTTAATGTCATTTTGATTTTCAATGTTCCTGACAAAGGACATGATTGTTTCAGCTGCCTGACTCATTTTGATCAAGAAGAATACCCAGGTGTATCTAGAGTATTCATCCACTATGACCAGAGTATACTTCTCATGGTTAATAGACCTTGGACTGATAGGTCCAAATAGATCCATATGGAGAAGATGTAGGCAGTTCCTGATGGAAAAGTTGGTTTTGGTTTTAAAGGATGCTCTGTGATGTTTACCTTTTTCACAAGCTGAGCATGGTTTATCCTTAGAAAACACAAGAGATGGTAAGCCAAGGACCTTGTTTTGTTTTACAAGATTGTTAATGTTCTTAAAGTTCAGGTGGGTGAGTCTCTTATGCCAAAGCCAGTTGAGTGTATCAGTGGCCTTAGCAAAGAGACTAGTTCCATCCTGAGTTAGACTGGACATGTCTAATACATAAACATCTTGTCTTCTTGGTGCAATGAGGAAAATTTCCTTATTTGCATTGAAGATGGTTCCTTGCTTATCATCAAACTGAACTATGTATTTTGCATCACATAGTTGACTGACACTGATCAGATTATACTTAAGACCATTTACATATGCTATCCTAGTAAAGACAATACCATTGCAGTTTACTGAACCATAACCTTCAGTGAGACATGATGAATTATCAGCAAATATCACTTTGGGTCCTGGTTCTTCCACATATTTGTGCAGACACTCCTTAACACCAGTCATGCTCCTTGAACATCCACTGTCTAGATGCCAAACAGGATCCCTGGCATGCTTCTGCACAAATAGTAAACTAGGTCAGTTCTTTCTTGGACTCCATTTCAGGGAGGGTTTGGTATTGTAGGTCTTTATGAAAGTATTAATTTATTCATGGTCAGAGGTTGAGTGGACTGAGCTACCACATGTTTTGCATTTGGTTGCAGGGGTAGCCTCAGTAGTCTGAGAGGATTGTTTCATTCCTCTTCTTGACTGAATGACCTTCTCTTTTCCTGAGGATTTCTGAGTGGAACTTCCACTAGATTCACAGTGTTTGTCATATTGACAATCCTCAGGGTGATG
The DNA here is from genome assembly GCA_021014915.2 of Artemisia tridentata subsp. tridentata. NCBI lineage: Eukaryota > Viridiplantae > Streptophyta > Magnoliopsida > Asterales > Asteraceae > Artemisia > Artemisia tridentata. The sequence continues at coordinate 156,947,296 of CP139504.1, read as the reverse complement.
GTCATTGAATCCACACAAAGGGCAGGGTGGAAAAGGCTTGGCCTTTTGCTTCTGTTTCTGCTTAGAATCAGAAGGGTAGTTCAGGCACTGAGCCTTAAGTCCTGAAAAGTTTGACATGACTGAGCATTGTTTATGATCAGAGGTCCTGTGATCTTCCTTTTTGCAAATCATGCAATAAAGGACTCTATAGCAATCATCAGTGAGATGATTTGTATAGTTGCATAGCTCACATCTTTTCAGGGGTTTTGTGGGTTTGGGTTTGGTCTTTGAGGAAGTTGGTTTTTGTTCCTTCTTGGATTGAGAAGATTTCTCAGAAGATGCAATCTTCTCTCCTAGCTTCCTGACCATTTCAGCCAACTGATCAAATTTTGAGTCAGGGCTTTGGGTTGTTACTTCAGAAGGGACTGAAGTTGACGAGTCATCAGTATTTACTGAGATATCAAGGTTTGCTCTCTTCAGGATGGTTGTTCCCCTTCCTGATCTCTCCTTTGGAGAGTGTGGTGAGAAGACCATAGGTGGGAGGCCTAAGTTAGGTGCAGCACCCTGAAGGGTATTTAGTGGAGGAAGTGGAGTGTATGATTCTGATTCAGACTCATTCAAGGACTCAGTGAGTGGTTCAGTGAGTTCAAGCTTACTGAGTTTTTCAGTGAGTCCAAGCATATTTTTCAAAGCCTGACTTTCAGGAAGCAAGATCTTTCCAGTCTCAAAGTTTGGTAAGTTACTGACTGGGTTGTCCCTGACAATCCAGTCATTTGACTTGGGAAGCAATTCTTGCTCAAAAGATATGCCAGCTGGAACAAAGTTTATTTCATTTTGACACATAATTGGATCAACCATAAGAGGGTCAATACCAATGGTTTTCTGAGAGATTAATCCCATAGTGTCAAAAACCTTGGGGTTCTTCTTGGTCCAGCTTTGAATGATAGCCTTTTCTTTGTTAAGTCCAGTTTGAAGGACTTGGTTTTGTTTCAAAATCTCAGTGTTCTGAATTTGTAGAGTTATTGTTTCTAGTTTGGCTTGCTTAAGTACAAGCAGTTCATCTCTACATTTGTTTAATTCTGACACAATATTGTTATATTTTGAAAACAGGTTAAGCCTTTGTTCCTCAACAAACTTTAAATCAACACAAATATAATTCATGTAAGACTGCCAATCAGAATCATCATCCATAGAAAGTAAAGTATTTACCTTCTTCATAGTGATGTTGACCCACTCTCCATTTCTAGCATGGCTTTTTCCCACAGCCACCTGATCCTCTTCAGAAAGTGCCATCAGTGCACTAACTCTTATTTCCTCATCTGAGGAAATCTCTTCATCATCCCAATCATATGCTTCAGCTACTAAAACCTTGTTCTTTGTCTGAATAGGTTTAGGTGTTTGAGCAGCCTGAGGCAATATGGGGTTAGTTTCAAGAAGTGCAAGTTTAGCTTTGATATTCCTATATTTTGTTTCAACATCCTTTTGACCCTTGTTTTGAAATTGTTGGGTGGACTGAAACATTTTAGGTTGAAACTTGCTAGTTCATGAGAATTTGTAAAAGGGTTCTGAGATAGTTTTAGAATAACAGTCCCTAGCAAAATGACCCTTTTTACCACATTTAAAGCATTCAGTGGTCTCATTTGCTTTTGATTTTGTAAAGTTGGACTGATTTCTTTTGATGAAACGTCTTGAACTAGCAAGGAGTGCCCTTTCTTGGAATTCCAAGTTCAGGTCGTTCAGGTACTCCTCACCAGTCCTTTCATTAATTTCTTCTTCAGAATCCTCTTGAATATCCTGCACAACACCATTAGAATAGAAAGTAATTGATATGGGTGTGGAGGTTAAGGCCTTTTTGGACTCAAGAGTTTTTGAGTCAGGGTATCTCCTTGAGATCAAGTTGTCCTCATAGACAAACTTCCCATAAATTTCAGGGAGCTCAAGGTTCTGAATGTGGTTAGCATTCCTCAGGCCTTGTGAGAAGTTGAGCCACTTCTCAGGGAGACTGTTGACAAAGCCAACATTTATCTCATGTTTGGACAATACAACACCATCATTTGATAATTCATTTATCAAATTCTTGTATCTGGTGTAGGTCTGTGAGAGACTTTCAGAGTCTTTTGCCCTGAAAGTATTATACTCAAGTTTAAGGTCCATGACCCTATTTTCCTTGGTATCTGAGGGACCCTCAAAGCTGTTTACCAAGTCATCCCAAGTTTGCTTGGCTGTTAGACAGTTGATGACTGATTCCATTATATCGTCAGGAAGACATGATATAAGGATGCTTTTTAGGCGTTGGTCTTGATTGACCACCCTCCTCTCATCAATGGTCCATTGGGCCTCAGGCTTATTTAGCCCTGCGGCTGTCTTAGGGACAAATGGGCCATCCCTGATACAGGTGATGTAGTAGGGTTCCAAACCAGTAAGATAGCAAATCATACGCTTCTTCCATTTGCTAAATTTCCCAGCTTCAAGTCTGGGTGCAACAGCGGAATAGCTGCCACCCTTTTTGTCGACTAGCTGGGGTACATTGATATCAGCCATAGTAGGATCTTGGTTTTAAAAACCTAGAGCACTCTTGGTTAGTTTAAAAGATTTTATAAACCAGAGGCTCTGATACCACTTGTTGGTCCCTTCACACTATTAGAGTTAACTAGAAAGTTAATCTATTTTGTGTTTATGACTAATACAATGTTTAAGATTAATTCTAACAGTTATAAAACGTGAATATAAAAACACAATATTTTTCAACGTTTAAATTCTTATTAGAAATGAATCCAAGAATCTATTACCCAAGTGTTTTGCGGAACAAACACTTGGGATTGAATAGACAAGGGTATGGTGGTGTCTCCTATCGAAACTCAAGTTTTGCTTGAGTGGTAACAATATACCCACTGAGCTATCTCAGTGAGTTGTATACTCTTTGTAGGAGAGAAGTTTCTTTGTAAAAGTTCTAGACTTTCAATATACAAAAGCACACTTTAACTTCTCTCCCTTCTGATCTATTTATACACAAGTAATCTAAGTATAAGTGATTAAATATAATACAAGTTGTTGAGGTTGCGTGTCTGACAATTACAAAAAGTAATTTTCATTTCCAAGAACCAATAGGAAAGGGCTAATAAGACTTTGGGAGTTGTTGGCTGACACTCCATGACTTTTAGCCGCAATAGGGAAGGTTGGATCTGACAAGAGAAGAGTGTTGGGCTGACACTTTTATCTTCTCAGATCTTTTCCCTATTGTTCCCGCCTTTTCTTCAGGCGTTGGTTCCTCAGTCTTCAATTACTTTGTTATTGAGGAGACTGGGGTTCAGTGAGTTCTTGTCCAACACTCACTGAACCATCATCTTCTTCTTTGGCTTAAGTCCTTCTCAGGGAGTACCGCCTTCCTGAGAAGTGAATCCTTCTTCTTGAATTCGCCTTAAGCATCTTGAAGATGACTCACTGAGAGGTTGTTCTCTCAGTGACTTGAATTGTTCTCGGTTTAAGTTTAACACTTAGTTAATTTGTGTCCAAATCATGTTTTACGTATTCTTGGGTTTTTCATGACCCAACAGTACCAAAAGGAGATACAGAAGGTGGTGATAAATCTTCTGATGCTGGAAAAGTCGTTAATGAAGGACCACAAATTGTTGATGAAGTGCAGAGTAATGCTAGCAGCAGTAACTCTGGTTCTACTGCTAAGCCAAAAGATCCTACTGCTAAGCCTAGTGTTTCTACTGCTGCACCAAAAGTTCCTACTGCTGACAAAGATGGAAGATCTTTTATTGATGATGATTCTTCTGATGATCCTGATATGCCTGGTTTGGTTAATATCTATGCAAATACTGATAATGAATCTTTGGATGTATTTGAGAAAGAGACTGACTTAACCAATATGGAGAATGCAATACCTGTCAGTCCTATTCCAACCACAAGAGTTCACAAAAATCATCCAAAAGAGCAGATCATAGGAGATGTTGAATCTGCTGTTCAAACAAGAAGTAAAACAAAAGGATTGAGAGATTTGGTTAATCAAGGTTTATTTGCTCAATCTCTTCATCAAAGAAATAGCCACAAAGACCTTCAGAATTGCATGTTTGCTTGTTTTCTGTCACAAGTGGAACCAAAGAATGCTTATAAAGCATTACAAGATGAAATTTAGGTGGAAGCTATGCAAGAAGAGTTGTTGCAGTTTAAGCTTCAGGAAGTTTGGACCTTGGTTTATTTGCCTAATACGTAAAAGGCAATTGGTACAAAGTAGGTCTTTAGATGTAAAAGAGATGAAAGAGGCATTGTGATCAGGAACAAAGCAAGATTAGTGGCTCAAGGATACACTCGGGAAGAAGGTATTGATTATGATGAAGTGTTTGCACCTGTAGCAAGGATAGAAGCTATCAGATTATTCTTGGCTTATGCTTCATCCATGAACTTCACAGTGTATCAAATGGATGTAAAGAGTGCTTTCTTATATGGGAAATTGATGAAGAAGTTTATGTGACACAACCACCTGGTTTTGAAGATCATGATTATCCTGATAGAGTTTACAAGGTGGAGAAAGCATTGTATGGTTTGCATCAAGCTCCTAGAGCTTGGTATGACACCTTATCAAAGTAATTGTTGAACAATGGCTTTAGTAGAGGAAGAAATGACAAGACATTGTTTATCAAAAGAGACAAAAAAGATATCTTATTGGTTCAAGTGTATGTTGATGATATCATTTTGGGTCAACCAACAAGGTGTTATGTGATGATTTTGAGAAGCTAATGCATAACAGGTTTCAAATGAGTTCTATGAGGGAACTCACATTCTTTTTGGGGCTTCAGGTCAAACAAAAGTTTGATGGCATATTTATCAGCCAAGATAAGCATGTGACTGGGATCTTGAAGAAGTTTGGATTTTCTGATGTTAAGCCTGCAAAGACAACCATGGAGTCCAACAAGCCTCTGATCAAAGATGAAGATGGTGAAGAGGTTGATGTGCATTTATACAGATCAATGATTGGTTCATTGATGTATCTTACAGCTTCCAGGCAAGATATTATGTTTGCTGTGTATGCCTGTGCCAGATTTCAAGTTTCCCCTAAAGTGTCTCACTTGAATGCTGTAAAGAGAATTTTTAAGTACTTAAGGAGTCAACCTAGGTTGGGCCTTTTATATCCAAAAGATTCACCTTTTGATCTGGTGGCATACTCAGATAGTGATTATGCTGGAGCTTGTTTAGATAGGAAATCAACAACTGGAGGATGTCAATTTCTTGGACATAGGTTGATTTCATGGCAATGCAAGAAACAGACTGTGGTGGCAAATTCTACAACTGAAGCTGAGTATGTAGCTGCTTTAAGTTGTTGTGGTCAAGTGTTTTGGATTCAGAATCAATTACTGGACTATAGGTATAACTTTATGCACACCAAAATTTATATTGATAATAACAGTACAATGTACATTATTAAAAATCCTGTTTTTCATTCTAAAACAAAACATATTGAGATAAGACATCACTTTATAAGAGATTGTTTTGAGAAGAAATTAATTCAAATTGTGAAAATCCATACTTACAATAATGTTGCAAATTTGCTCACAAAAGGTTTTGATGTGGGTAGATTTCAATTCTTAATTGCTAGTATTGGAATGATAAATCTTTGAAAAATCTTATCTCTTTGTGTTCTTGTAATGTTTTGTAAGGATTTGTACTGTTATTAGACAATAAGTTGTTTCTGCTGTTGCTAGTTCTGCTACTTGTTAGTTATATTTAGTTATGCTGCTTGTTGCTTATACAACTGCTAAGTATAACTTTGAATTATGATTATTGTGGCATATTCTTTCTTGTGTTTTTGTGGTTTTGGACTAATCTTTTGTAGGAAAAGTCAAAGGTGAATGCTTGTCTGATGAGAAAAAGGTGTTTGAAAAGTTTAGCAGACATTCTACTGCTGGTAACAAAGTTTCTGCTTCTAGGCAAAACTTTCTACTGCTGAGGGTTCTACTGCTCGCTTCGTAACTTCTGGGATTCTACTACTTGGTTTGTAAGTGCAGGGACTATTATGTAATTTCTTATCCGAAAGGATTAAAAACCCCCAATTCGCTTGAATTAGGGTTTAAAAATCTAATTCACAGACATAATCGGTTTTCCACGCTCATAAATCATACTAATTCAAACCCTAACACCATTTTTAACATCTGATCTTAAAACCCCCAAATCAAAATCTAATTCACAATGTCGACAAGAATCTTTTCCGATAACCACAATCAAGTCGCTTTTATTGAAAAGCCTAAAGAATCTGAAGGATTTGCTGACGTAATAGATTTTCTTAATGCTACTCATATAAGGTATGCATTAACAGCAAACCCTACTATATTTGTTTCCCACATTGATCAGTTTTGGTCTACTGTTAAGACAAGAACTACAAATGGGGAAGAACATTTAAAGGCTAAGGTAGATGGCCACAAGATCATTATTTCTAAATCATCTGTGAGAGAAGCTCTTCACTTTGCAGATGATGAGGAAATAACTTATCTTGAAAATTCTATCATTTTTGAAGAACTTGAAACCATGGGGTATGAGAAGAAAAATGAAGGTTTAAAGTTTTATAAAGGTCTTCTCTCTCCTCAATGGAAGTGTTTAATTCACACCATTCTCCATTGTCTAAGTCCTAAAACTTCAGGTTGGAATGAATTCAGTACAACTCAGGCATCTGCTATGATTTGTCTGGCCAAAGGACAACCTTTTAATTTTTCGGCTATGATAATGGATGGTTTGAAAAAGAATGTACAAGGAAAATATTACATTTATCCAAGGTTTTTGCAATTAATTCTGAATAATCAACTTACAAAGCCTAAGGTACATAAAAAGCAATTTATTTGCCCTGTGCTTCAAAAGAAATTATTTTCCTACTTGAAAAAGGATGGCAAAGATTTTTCTGGGACAGTGACACCATTATTTCCATATATGTTGTCATTGGCTCAAAATCAGGGTAAAGGTGCAGAAAACACAACTGCTACCCAACACACACCCACTTTGGACACATCATCCTCACAACCTGAAAAGAACCACAACCCTAGGAATTCACAAAATAAGAACACTGAGCTACCTCAGGCTGGTGTTAAAATGGTTGGAGCAGATGAGGCTATCACAGGTGTGGGAGGTGACATGTTGGAAGGGGCTGCCACTACTGCTGCTAGCTTAGAAGCAGAGCAGGCCAGTGGTAACATAGCTAAGACCCCAACCAAGGCAACATCTAATGCTGAAGGTTCACATGAACCAGAAGCAGGTGATGGAAACCCCAACCAAATGGCTAATATGGGGGGCTCAGCTTATCAAACTAAGTTTGATACTGAGTTTACACCCATTGATTCACCTCTCAATGAAGGTAACACATCCTGAAGTGATGAGGGTAGACAAGAAACTGAGGAATTGATGGCACCAAAAACTGTACAAAATGACAATTCCAATGATTCATCTATCGGGCCAGGTAACACAGGCCGAAGTGATGAGGATAGTATGAAACTTATCAAAGCATTGATGGCTAGATGTACCACATTGGAGACACAGGTTCTTAACCTCTAACACACAGTCAAAAGTTTGAAGTTAAGGGTAAAGCATTTTGAGGGTCAGAAGAGGTCAAGAACCAGGGTATTTAAGAGATTGAAAAAGGTGGGAACATCACAAAGAGTAAGCTCTTCTGAAGACACAAGTTTGGGGGAGGATGCTCCCAAACAGGGGAGGAATGAGACTAAGAATTCAGGGGAGGCTACTACTAATGTTGAAAGTGCTGCTGTTGAGATGGATATGGATAGTTGTGAGAATGATGACTTTGTGGTTAAAGACAAAGAGGGTAATGAAGTGGTTATGGAAAAAGGGAAAAAGGATAAGATTGGGGACAAATTAAAAACTTTGGATGCTGAACAGCTTGTGAAAGCTTCCGAAGTGATGATGGAGTCCATTAAAAGCTTGGGTGATGCTGCTGCTCAAGTTCAAGTTGAATCTGCTACTGGTGATAGTGGAAAAGTAGATAAGGGTGATTCTGCTGCTCATGTTAATCAGACTGCTGCTGAGGTAGAGGATTCTACTGCTGGTGAAAAACATTCTACTGCTGAACCAGAGAAGGATTCTACTGCTAGGATACTGGATGATGATGTGAGTTTAGCTGAAGCAATAACTCAATTGAAATCACCACAACCACAACCACAACCACAACCACAACTACATACTGCTGCTAGACCACCTGTCAAAGGAGTGACAATTAGAGAACCAATCCCAACCAAGAAACCTGCTCATACACATCAATACTCAGGAAAAGGGTAAAGGCATAATGATTGAAAAGCCTGAACCTCAACCTGACATACCCTTTGAGTTTTGGCCAAAAGCGTTACAAGAAAAGTTTAATGAAGAAGCTGCAAGGAAGTTAGCTGCTGAATTTGAAGAGGAAAACCAAAAGGTTCTTGAACAACAAAGAAAGCATGCTGAGGATGAGGCAAAAACTAAGGAATTGCTTGATGCTTGGGATGAGGAGAGGATTAAGTGTGATGCAGATGTTGAGCTTTCCAAGATGATTAAGGAAGAACAACAAGATACACAAACTGTAGAAGAAAGATTGAAGAAATTCAAAGCAGAAAGAAAGAAATGGTATCTTGATGAAAGAAGAAAAAGGAAATTGCTCAAACCACCAACTGTCAAACAAGTAAGAAAATTTCAAGAAAGGTACCTGAAAAACATGAAGGGATATACACTTAAACAACTATCTTGGTACTTGGATGATTCAATTCAAAAGATGTATGAGAAGGCTAAAAGAAAAATTGACTTATTTGTACCTATGGATGCTGAGGAAGAGGTACATAAGACAGGGGTGGAAAAAGAAAAGAGAGAAGAAAAGGTTGTGAAGGAAGAAGAGAAAGAGAGTTCTGGTACTGGTGTAAAGAGAACAGGAAGAGTTTTGAAAAGTGTTGGAAGGAAGAAAAGAAAATCTAACAAGTCTAAAGCAGTTGAGCAGAGTTCTGAGTCAGAGAGTGAACATGAAGAAAAGGCTGATAATGAAAAGGATGCAGATGATTTACAACAAATGAATAGAGTTGTAGACAATGATGATGACACATTTGTTGATGCTGCTCCTTTGCATTCTAAAGCTCCTATCATTGGATGGAAGGCTGGTTATGAAGGTAAAACTCATTGGTGGGAGATAAACAGAGCTGGTGGAAGAACTCAAAGGTTTTTGACATTTCCTCAAATGCTCAGAAACTTTGATAGAGAAGATTTGGTGACCTTGTGGGAATTGATCAAAGAAAAATATGGAGATTCAAGGCCACAAAATGAGTTGGATAGTGTTCTCGGGGTAGATTTTAAGATTATGTTTGAAGTTTATATTGAAGACAGAATTTGGAATGAACAGGCCAAATGTACAAAAATTAATCTTTGGATATTATTTCAAACATGTGGAGTTCATAATATAATGCTGAGGGGAGGACTTCAAATTTTATGATAGTAGAGAAGGATTATCCTTTGGCCAAGACTACACTTGATATGATGGTGAATGGAGATATTAAGCTTCACATTGATCATTGGAGTCAAATGGTTGTTGATCTTCTTAGAAAATGCAAAAACAACTGTATGGGGCTGATTATAGGAAAAAGAAGAAGTAAATGTTTGGAAGCATCCTCTTGGTGAAGGTTTAAAGCTTAAAAGAAACTTGATAATTTTGGAAGAAAATATCAAGTTTAGGGGAGGATTGTTGGGTTTTGAGATGCTACTGCTCAGAATGGATACAACTGCTCATGGTGCTAAATGGAAAATTCACTAAGTGTCATACTACTGCTGGTGAGAATGATACTACTGCTAGTGTATCCATACGACTACTGGAGATGCTGATAAAGATCAAGAGAATACACTAAGTACATACTACGGCTAGGCATAATGATTCTACTGCTAGAGTTAGTTTCTACTGCTTATGTGATAACTTTGTATAATCGGTTAGATAAGTTTAGAAAAGATTCTAATAGATTTTATCTTGTATAGAAAGCTATTGTAAACCGACTAGGACTCCTTAGTCTATAAAAGGAGGTTCTAGGGTTAAAGTTTAGTACGTATCATTGTTAGAGTCAAATCACTTCAAGGTTTTGTAACCCTAATACTTTTGAGTATTCGTATTAATATATTGAAGTGTTTGTTGAGAGAATTCTACTGTTCTATTCATTGTTCTTCTAAAGATTAAACATTAGATTCCGCATAGTATTTAATATTGTTTCAAGTCCAGACAGTTTCTATACTTGTTGTTTTAGATTTACATCTAAGATAACTAATAAGATCATTGCTCAACTGGGATCAACACTCCCTCTCGTTAATTTCTTAGTCAACATAGTTATTCTAAAAGTCTATTTATTTAGTTTTCGTGGATGTTAAAACCGGATTAAAACATTTGGATATTGAATTCGTGTGGTTAAGCACAGATTTAAGTGGTGTTTCTTGATTTATTATGTTATCGAGTCGAGTTTAAACTCGAGTGGGTTTCAAGCTGAAACCCATATGGGTCTTGTATTGGATCGGATATGCTTATTTCTTTTTGATTATAATTATTGTAAGATGAAGCTTATTTGGTGTTTATATGTTTCGGTTGATTCACAATCACACCCACGTAGGGTGTTGGTTTGTGCTCGGTCCACCAACACCAACCACATAGATGGTTTGGAGTGTTTCGGCTAAAACTAGCCAAGAAGGTGTCTGCTTGTCTAGAGCTTTACTTTCTATTTGGTATAACTGTTTGGGTTATTTTGGTCACGGGTCAATAAGATTAACCCGCAAGGGGTATGTTTAGCTTTGTTTGTTTTCTGCGTATAACAGCCCCAAATGGGGTGTGTTACTGCTGAACTTTCTGGTCCAACTAGGGTGTTTGTTTGCTGCGTATAACAGCCCCAAAAGGGGTGTTTAACTGCTGAAAATCTGCACTAATAAGGGTTGTTTAACTGCTGAAAATCTGCACTAATAAGGGTTGTTTACCTGCTAAAAATCTGCACTAATAAGGGTTGTTTAACTGTTTAACTGCTGAAAATCTCACTAATAAGGGTTGTTTAACTGCTGAAAATCTGCACTAATAAGGGTTGTTTAACTGCTGAAAATCTACACTAATAAGGGTTGTTTACCTGCTGAAAATCTGCACTAATAAGGGTTGTTTAACTGCTAAAAATCTGCACTAATAAGGGTTTTTTACCTGCTGAAAATCTGCACTAATAAGAGTTGTTTGGTTGCTGAAAATCTGCACTAATAAAGGGCGTTTGGTTGCTGAAAATCTGCACTAATAAAGGGTGTTTGTATGCTGATTTTTTAGCATATATAAGGGTGTTTGTATGCTGGTTTTTCAGCATATATATAGGGGTGTTTGTTTACTGATTTTGCTGCATATATGGGGGTGTTTGTATGCTGAATTTTCTGCAATATATAGGGGTATGTATTGTGTTTGAATTGAGCTTTAGTGTCGGCTTATGTGAATTTTGTGGCTTGCGCTTATTTTGGACACATTAGTGGATTTTTGGTTAAGCTTATTATATATTGCTTATCATTGAGCTTATGTTGAATATATCTTGCTCGGCTTATTAACTTATTTGGCTAAAATGGGATAACTTATAATTTGTTAACGGCTAAACATATAAACCTTAATGGGCTAAACGTATATAACTTATTTGACTAAAATGGACTAATGATGTAACGGATTGTCATACTAAGACTATCGGGTCAAATATTATTGGACTTATCGGGCTAAGCATATATTGGACAAATTGACACATATTGGAATGACGGACTAATTATATACATGTACATATATGATGTCGGACAAGGACAAGGATTATTAATATTGGGTTTTGGGATTTTGAGACTACTTATTTGACCTCTTTGGGCTTAAACAAACTTAACCATCGACTTATCTTTTACCTATCTGCTTAATTGATTCTTACGTGCTTATTTCCTTTCATACTTATGCTATATGATTTGTGCTTTGGCGTGCGTTTTGTCTGAGTCTATGACTTTATACCACCACACGAATGGGATACTAAACTCTTACAAACATTGATACAAATATTCCACGAAAACTACAACACTCTATCGTTTGAAACTCGTACGTATCGATTACTTTCCGCTTGTCATATCTTGAAACAAACTTATATTCATTAGGTTATGACGATTCCGTATTCTTTGAGCTACTCCTCACACTGTTCTACCATACTCCTTGGCACCGTAATGTTACTCATGTCACTACATCCCAAGGTGACTCATAGCCCCACTTTTACACGTTTAATGACTTTATACTCTTTGGGGGATATACATGCTCGTTTTACTTAAACTCATTACTCGCTTTACATGGTTGATTACTCAAAATGTTTCTTGTCTGTCTAAATACTTGCTTGATTATTCGAGTACAATACTATTCATTCGTTACCTACACATTAGGGTGCATAACTACCAAAATCATTTGGGTACTAGATACCTACACTACTTGGGGTACGTAAGTACCTACATTTCAGGGTGCGTAACCACCTACACTACTTGGGTACTAGATACTTACATTACTTGGGTACGTAACTACCTACATTTCAGGGTGCGTAAGCACCTACACTACTTGGGTACTAGATACCTACATTACTTGGGTACGTAACTACCTACATTTCAGGGTGCGTAACCACCTTCTATACTTGGGTATTTTGATACCTACAGGGAGCATGACCTCCTACACATAGCTAGAAAACCTTTTCGATTGCATTAACTTAGTGCTAGCGCAATAGATATTTATACGGATGTGGCATCATATTGGTTGTGATGGTTACATGCTGCACTTATGATACAACTTTACTGTTTTATATAAACCTATGAACTCACCAATCTTTGTGTTGACACTTTTAGCATGTTTTTCTCAGGTCCATAATGAACGAGGATGGCACGGAGGAGCACGGATACATCAAGAAGGCTATAAATTTTATTATCAATCGAACACTTATTTAACGAACTATAACACTACTGGGACCTCATTTTGTAAACTCTGATATTCGAAATATAAATCTTTTAAGACGACTCAACTAGAGATCGTTTTCTATCATTATAACTGTTATGCCATGAAGTAACACCCAGTTTGAATTCCTCTGCATATCACGAAATTGGGGGTGTTACAGTTTTACCGAGCAGCTAGCGAGTGGCTTGTCGGGGACATCGGGATCACAAAATGCTTCACAGGGTGAGTCTCGAGGTACCGGGGAGGGGAGTGGGGGTAGTAGGGAGACTGGGGAGTAGCGTATGGCTTATTTGGGTCCGATGGGTCGGTTTATATTTGTTTTGGGGTTATGTACAAAGTTGTGTAGATTTACATGGATTATTATGTGTTTATGTAGTTTATGTGTTAGGATTCCCGCTAAATTGTTCCCCGCGTATAGCTTTTGACCATTTTACGGATAGCTAGCTTATGTATAGTTTTTGGACCATTTTACGGATAGCTAGCTTATGTATAGTTTTGTAGATGATCATGTGATCATGGTTTTTGAACCGTTTTTGGCGAATTTGGATACATATGATTATCTTTAGCGAATTTGGATATATATGATATTATGTTTAGCGAATTTGGGTTTGTTGTTGTTGTTGTATGTTTAACAAATTTGGTGATGTGTTGTAGCATAAAACAAGTTGTGATCAGGTTGTGATGTTGTAGGTTTTTTTCGGAAAAATTCTGGAAAAAACCTGAAAATTACCTATTTTGCAGTAATATGCTACAAAATGGGTTATAGGCTTTTGGCGGGGACATGTCCCCGCCAAAAGAGTTTACTGCAACAGTTCATGGTTCTTTTAGCGGGGACACGTCTCCGCCAAAATAGTTAATTAATTACCATAATCCATTAATTAAGTAACTTTCTGGTTAATTAATGGACTGTCCCCGCCAAAAATTGATGCCACGCTGGACCAAGTTTGACCAGCTCAAAGGCGTGAGACCCACATGTCCCCGCCAAAAGTTAACATTTGTCACCGCCAAAAGTTAACATTTGACACCGCCATCAGCGGCGGGCTTGTGGCGGGGAACTTTCGGCGGGGACATGTCCTCGCCGAAAGCTATTGGCGGGGACATGTCCCCTCCGAAAGGCTAAAAAAGTCCTTTCCGAAAGGGTCGAATGTTGTAGTGGTTACTTACAATCGTGATTCTGCATGCTATTGCGACGATAAAAGTCATTTTGTTACTATGTGTAGATACACGTGTTTAAGTGGTATATAACAACGCAAGGCAAACAATATCAACCCGTTTTGTTTGGTTTCATTGCGAAACATACACAATTGTTAAAAAAAAACATGAGTAAACGACATCAAGTTGTTTTGCTCACGTAACAATTAAAACAGATATATATTAATTAGTCTTAAAAACATGAAACATCAATATTTTAAGAGGTATACGAGTCTTGGATGCACACGTATGCATTTAGTTTTTCATATAATATTATTATACAAGCGGCACATTTGACGAGTTAGATAGGTTTTATAAAAGTCAAAATAATAGTATGGAGTAACTTCTAGTGTCTGTCAAAACTCAAAACATTTGAGGTCCTCTTAAATTGTCTCGTCAACATTTTGGACCATTTTTTGAGTTAGCAAAGTATTCACCGCATTCAGTGACAGTGCCGGAGGTTCATGGTACATCCATAGAATTTTGCAATTTAGCGCTAACTTTTGTAAGGAAACTTGCTTTTTCTTAGATGTTCCCGGTTATTTTTTTTCATCATAAATGCACATATTGAATTTTCGTTATGACTCCGTGTCTGACTACATTATATAAACTTTAACATATTTTGAGTTCTTTCGACCCATTTGACATATTGTTTTTATTTATTTTTTTCTGATTTAGTCAGTGCATTACTTGTATATAAGTATTGATGTACATACATGATACATGCGTATGTACGGACGAACGGATGCATGGATACATCATACATATGCATGCATTGGATAAGCTCATAGGCATGACCCATGAGGAAAGTGAGCATAAAGTAGTCACTGGGCCGTGAAATAGTATTATAACTTTAGGTCTTAAAAACTATATGGGCCCCTAAGTTTATCATTTATAACCAGTATTCACGTGCTTAGAGAGAATTTCAACAGAATTACGAGTTAAATAACCGTTCCTTGATAACAAGGAAATACAAATTTTAGTGAATCTCTTAACTTTCATAAACCGCAGTTAAAACATCTCACATGTAAGTTTATAGAGTCTGTCCATAGACGATAGTGACATAGAGCTTATGTGGGGTTTATACTCATAAACCTCAATTGGAGCACAAAGTTTATAAATGTTTATAGAGAAGCGAGATTAACGAGTTAATGTGTATAAACCATGGAGAGATAAATAAATATGGACTCATTCATACTAGTTCATGTGAATTAGGAAAAAATATAATAAAAATAAAATGTTAGTAGATAATATAGTGAAAATAAAATGTTAGTGTGGTCCACTTATAGACTTATGAAGTTTATAACATTAGAGATGGTAGTTTATATGAACTATAGTTTATAGAAATCTTATGTGGCATGACATGACATTACTGCGAACTGACGCAACGCAATAGATAGCAATATACATACACAAAAGATTGCATAAAAAAGTAACAGTAGTATAGTGTTGTATTACAGGTGATAGTGGTTTAGATGTTGTTCTAAAGCAAAAAAAAGTTAACATGTTATTAAACCGTTGGACTTGGATCTTCAGTTATTTACGGGTAACTGGTTTTGGTTTTTTTGCTGCACTGCTTGTATCCTCTTGCTTGTTATCTGTTAAGATTCGTCTTCGAGCTGATGTTCTTGGTACCTCTGTCTTTGTTGGTTGGTCTTGTAAATGGCTAGTAGTCTCTATTGTAGTAGGAGTGGTTGCTTGCAAAATTCCAGGTGAAGTAGGGGTTACCGGAGGTTCGGAAGTAGCACCTGACAGAGGTCAGTTAATTATCATGCAAAAAAAAGTTACCAAGTACATGAAAGAGACAACAGCTTGTGAAATGAAAACCTTCTTCAGTTGGTGACTCGGGTTCAGCTTCTGTTAGCAAGGGGATGTTCTGTTCAGCCGGTAGCAGTAGATGTGGACCAGTTTCCATCACGCTATCAAGCACATAGCTCTGATTTTCTTTTGTAGAATCTGGCGAGAAGTGCAGCTGAAACAAATGCGTGGTTCCTTCGAGGGCTGCTAAATGTGGTGGGACTGTTTACGGATCGGTGTAGCCTTCTTCTGAGACAACTTTGTTGACTTCTGTGACTATTGAATGTACCTCATTACTAAAGCATGTTAACGTTAAAACTCCAGTGTTGTCAGAAATCAATAGTCTAAAGGAATAACTGCATAGGTATTAAACATAGGTAAGTTGATTACACAATATTAAGAGTTTTTTTGTGTTGGTTATAAACTATTTTTGGTTATTTGCACTTGTAATCATCCGGCTGTGTTGGAGCTGGCGTCTCACATTGTGCATGTGGGAGGTCATCAAAGATTTTCCTTCTACAGTCATGGCATCTGCGGTAGAACCACGGTATGCCAACAACAACTTGTTCAATTGTTGCAACGACTGTGAATCTAACATTCTGTAAAAGGTAGTTATAGATTAAAAGAGTTACATAGCAAATAGAAAGCTAGTACTTGTAAGTTTGATGCAAGTACTGACTGTTTGGTTTCTTGGATCTTCTCGTAGAAGCTCGTCTATTGTAGCTCTGTTTCTTTTCTTTTCATCTTCTATGTTATCATAGCGGTATGTGCGTACATTCTGTATGACTGGTGGCGGGAGCAATTGATCATACCTATAAGGATATTGCAAGTTAGGTAGATGTTTAAAAAATTAGGTAAATGTGTTAAAAGAAAGGGAGAACAACTGACATGCTTAGGATGTAATCTGTTTCAGGAATAGGAGGGTTGAAATAGTAGTAAGTTGCAGGTGTGCTTGATAGCTGCAACCCTGCATTTGTTTGTGCCTTTGTTAGAATTTATTCTGTTTATATCTTTTAAACGTGGGTCTGTGGCAATGATGGTACCTTTGTATGTCTTTACCCAGCATGAACTGACAGCCATCACGGTTGGTTTAGGTTCTTTTTCGTAAGTATTGATGTTAAACTCTTGAGCTTTCTCATTCCAAAGGGTGAATCTGACAGTGTCCCCTCTGCATATGGAAAAATACGTTAGTGAATTGTTATTTAGAATGCCTGTTATTAAAAAAAGAGTTCATATGATTAACTTACTCTAAGTTACGAAGTATGATGTCTCTCCAGACAATCTGTTTTGTATTGGGTGGCTTTGGTTCACGGATATCACCAACAGAAAGGACACATCCTATGTAATCTGTAGTGACATAATGTGCAGTTATATTATTTTTTATTGTGTGATTGTTAGTAATATTAATATGTACCTATTAGTATTACAGTGTTTTTGTCTGCACGCTGAAGTAACTGGGTGTATGTGGCAAAGTTGAAATGATGTAGTGGAAAGCTGGTTCCAGTATAGGGCTGAACATCAGTGACCCTCCCTAATATCAAGGTGAAGCGATTAGGTAATGTCTGCATCCATTTTTTGGTGTCTAGAAGACCGAATCCAGTGATTGTGTATGCAGTATTGATTTGAAGGATGTTATCAAATCTTGTTTTTTCGCGGCCTTCTGCATTTGCCTGTATGGCGCCACCCTATAATATGACAGAAAAAGACAAATATTAAGAATGGGAAATTTAATGTGTATTAAAAGGCGTGATGCAGATTAACATCACCTGCTGATCAAGTAATATAACGCTCAAAGTTGGCTGCTTTATTCCTCTAGTATCTGTAACTGTCCATTTACGATATACTCGTACGCATATTGCCTTTCCTATGTCTGATGGTTTGAGATTAGCAAGGCCAACAATTTCAAGATCTGTTGCTGGCCTTTTTCCTGCAGACCTTGTTATTGTTGCCAGTGAAGTATCATGTGACATTTTCCTGTATCATAATGATGCAACGATAAATGAGATCATATATAAATAGGTGTAATAAGTAAGAAAAGGTAGTTGTTAGCAAAAATGCATAGCCAATAAACTGTATCCAAGTAACCACCACATGAGAGTTGGTGTTAGCAGGAGTCAGTCTAGTACAGCTTTACCTTGGTTCGAAAAATGTATTGGTATTACATGGGAAGAAATATATGGTTGTGGTCTCTGTAAAGTACACGCGAAAGAAGTCTCTGAAGGTATCCATTCTTAGAACATTATAAAAGGGTTGGCCTATTCTCTTGTGTATAGGACCGTACATGTAACTGTCAAATCAGATGTAGCGAAATCTGTGTCCGATTTCTGATCAGTATAAGCATGGTGGTGGAATGTGTGTGACCCTATATGGGTTCATTGAGCTGGCCTTTTGACAGTAGGCAACAAAATCTGTCAAAATATAACTAACATAGATATAATCCGCAAGGGTTAAAATAAGATATTAGATTGTATATAGGTTTAGTCACCTGTGATTTAGTAATAGGATATAAAATCTGTAAAAATATAGGTAAGAAACATACTAAAATATTAGATGCCACATGAGTTCAGTGTGTAAAAACATAGCTGATCCTATATGGGTTTACTTACCTGTGGTTTAGCAATACATTATGATGTGTGACCTGTTCCAGCAAAAAGGTAAGGGAATCGGATGTGACAGAATCTATCTATCAGACCCTATGTGGGTTCACTGATCTGCGCATTGTTAAGTGCACGCAAAAGAAGTCTCTGTAAGCATGGTCTATTCTCTTGTCTATAGGACCGTAGATGTAATTGTCAAATCAGATGTAGCAAAGCCTGTGTCTGATTTTTCGTCAGTATAAGCATACTCGTAGAATGCGTGTCACCCTATATGGGTTCACTGAGCTGGCCTTTTGACAGCAGGTAACAAAATCTGTAAAAATATAACTAACATAGATACACTTCGCAAGGGTTAAAATAAGATATGAGACCCTATATGGGTTCAGTCACCTGTGATTCAGTAATAAGGGAGAAAATCTGTAAAAATATAGCTAAGAAACATGGTAACATAATAGACGTTACATGGCACCAGTGATTTGCTAATCAGTAATAGGCTAAGGAAAGAAAACATCTAAAAATATAACTGATTTTATATGGGTTTAGTTACTTGTGCATTAGCATTAGGAAGCAAAATCTCCGCTGATCTGATTCTGGTTAAAAGAAAAATGCATATTACCTTATATGGGTTTAATGAGCTAGATTTTAGCAGTAGGTGGCAAAACCCGTAAAAATAACTAAGACAGATAGATTCCACAAGGCTTAAAATAAGATATCAGATGCTATATAGGGTTACTGACTGTTGGGAATAAAATGTTCAAGTCAAAGAGCCTGCCAGATAAGCTATTGAGCCTGCTAGTTGATTTTGATTAAGTTGAAGATGTACTAACAGTGTCTTCTGGGTAAGAAGGTACTGCTAGTTATTAAAGGTCCTGCCAAGTTGATAGATATTTATTTATAGATATTTGTTGTATTATTAGTCTTTGTATAATGTAATACGTTATGTAGAAGTAGTTCAGTCTTCCATGTTTGTGCAGAAGAATATACAGAGTAGTTTACATTGGTAGTTGTATTTAATTGTAGGCTAGAAAAGTCCAAGTATATTATTATATTGTATAACTTGACAACTTGTAATAAGGGGTCCTTATCCTATAAAAGGATCCCTTAGTCACCACCTTTGAAGAATCTCTTTTCCAACTAATAACCTTAGCAATATCCAAAAACAGAACATCTCTCTAGTAACTTAGTTACTAATTCACAAATCCTTAACAAATCAAAGATTCAAGGTTACTTTGTAATCCTGGTGATAGTTAGATCATCCGTATTATTTCATCAATAATATTGAATCGTTTTGTGTTACTAAAGTTGTGTTCATTGTTCATTATAACTCACGTTTACATACTCACTACCTTTGTTTTTCTTTTAAGTGTGTTATAGTAGATTCCGCATACTAAAACACATTCATTCATAAATATCTCAAACACATTATTAAGATTCACATCCCAAGTGTTTGCATAATCCTCCACAAGTGGTATCAGAGCTAGGCTGATATTTACGATTTAAAAGAACAATGGATGTTGAACACATTCAAACCAATGTTGCTGCAAAACTTCCATTACTCAAAAAAAATGAGTTTGATATGTGGAGACTGAGGGTAGAACAATACTTCCAAGTGCAAGACTATGCACTTTGGGAGATTATTGAAGAAGGAAACTCATTTAAACCCACAATCACCACCTCCACAGTAAACGATGCACTAGTAACACATGTGCAAGTAAACCCAACAAGCGCAGAAGAAAGAATTCAAAAGAGAAATGATCTAAAAGCCAGGAGTATGCTTCTCATGACTATTCCAAATGATCAGCTTTTGATCTTCAACAAGTACAAATGTGCTAAAACCCTTTTTCAAGCTCTTGTGGCTAGATTTGGTGGAAATGATGCCACCAAGAAAACTCAGAAAACTCTCCTCAAACATCAGTTTGAAAACTTTACAGCCACAACAAATGAGTCTTTGGACAGCATGTTCAATAGACTACAAAAGCTTTCAAGTCAGTTAGCCATTCATGAAGTGATGATAACTCAAGAGGACTTAAACTCCAAATTCCTTAGGAGTTTACCCTCTGAATGGTCCATGCATGTCATTGTCTGGAAAAACAAACCAGATATTGATCAGATGAGTCTTAATGATCTCTACAACAACTTCAAAATAGTAGAGCATGAGGTGAAGAAGACTACTGGTTCAAGCTCAGGAAATATGGCTTTTGTATCATCTCCAAGCACCTCAAGAGTTGCAGATGAAGAAAAAGATGGTAGAGAAGAAGGTACTGCCAACATAAATTTTGGTACTGCCAGTACTTCTAGCAGTACCAAAACCATTCTAGATGAAACAATTGGGTGTGCCTTCCTGACATCACAACACAATGGGTCCATATTGACTTTTGAAGATCTTCAAGAGATCAATGATGATGATCTTGAAGAAATGGACATAAAGTGGCAACTTTCACTTCTGAGCATAAGGGCTAAGAAGTTACTGATGAGGACTGGAAAGAAGATTATCATAGATGGTAATGAGCCTGCTGGGTATGACAAGTCTAAAGTGGAGTGTTACAACTGCCACATGAAGGGTCACTACTCAAGAGAGTGTAGAAGACCAAAGAAGCAGGATGATAAGGGAAGAGGGTTTGAGAACAAGAACAAGGGAAGCTTTGAGAACAAGAGCAAGGCTGTGGAAATCACTGAGCCTAAAGCTATGGTTGCTATTGATGGGATGGGTTTTGATTGGAGTTTTATGGGTGAAGAGGAGTCAACTTCAGATGAATTGGCTTTAATGGCTTTCTCCACTCCTGAGGTACAAATTACTAAATGTTCTAATACTTGTAAAGTTTTTGAAGAATTACAAACTTTTATAAAACTTTATGATGAACTGAAAGTAGAAGAAAGAAAAACTCATCAAGACCTAGTCAATCATAAGTGTGGTATGGCCAAACTTGAGAAACAGATAATCCATTTTAGGGAAAATGAACTCACTTTTTCTGACACTAAAGCCATTCTTAATAGGGAAATATTTTTGAAAGATGCAGAAATAAAAATGTTAAGAACTGAGTGTGCTAAAATGACATTGGCAAGGGATAATATTCAACTAACTGTTACCACTTTGGAAACTGCTTCTGACTGCACTAGAAGCATAGTTGAAAATCAAATGAACAAGAGAATCAAATCAGGGATTGGATACAAGACATGTCCACCTCCTTATAGAGGAATTCCTTGTCCCTCAGGATTAGATCTTGCAGAATCAGGTTTACATGAATTTACCAACAAACCACTAGCTAAACCTGTAGAGAAAAGTGAATCTTTGGAGAATGCTAGTGTTGCATCACTCTCTAACAACAAGGTGCTCACTGATAAGAAATTAGATGTTCTAATTATTGAAGATTGGACATCTGATGATGATGAAGAAGAGACTGTTTCAATCATAGGAAACAAAGTAGGACCAACCAGTCCTAAAAGAGTAGAGATTAAGACTAAGGCTAAAGCTGTTCTGAAAACAGTTGAATGTTGTGCTAAGTGTAATAGCAAACCTAGAGGTAGCCAAAGAAATTGGAACAATCTTAAGTCACATCAACTTGGTGATGATTTTGTTATGTACAATAAGGCTTGCTATTACTGTGGTAGTTTTAATCATACTCATGCTTATTGTAACAATTGGGTTTCTGGGAGTAAATCAAGGTCTAAAACAAATGGAACAAACCCCAGAAAAAGTTTTGTTAAGTCTAACACACCAAAAGTTAATCGTACTGTTAGACCAAATAAGCCTGTTAATTCAAAACCAACTGATAAGGGTGCAAGAAACACTTTCAAATATGCACCAAAAGTTGTGAAAAGTCCCATTGAAAAGAAATCTGTGGTCAAAACACAAGATTGGAGACCAAAACCAAAAGGTCCTGCTAGACCAAAAGGTCCTGCTAGACCAAATGGTACTGCCAAAATTGGTACTGATAGACCAAAGACCACAAAATGGATTAAAAGGGAAAATGCTGTTAAGTCCTCAGCATGTTGGATATGGAAACCACTCCAATCAAAAGGTGCATCAACAATCCTAAAAAGGTTTGATTTCATTGATGCAAGAGGCAAACCCAAGTCAGTCATGGCTTGGGTACCCCAAGGAAACTAATATGTTTATATATGTGCAGGAACATTCAAATGATATTGCTGATCAAGGATATGTAGATAGTGGATGTTCAAGGCACATGACAGGCAACTGGTAAAGGTACTATCAAAACCAGTAAATTAGATTTTGAAAATGTGTACTTTGTGAAAGAGCTTCAGTTTAATCTCCTTAGTGTCTCACAAATGTGTGACAAAAAGAACAATGTTCTATTTACTGACAATGAATGTATGGTTCTTTCTTCTGATTTTAAAATGCCTGATGAAAGTCAGATCCTTCTTAAAATCCCAAAAAGGAACAATATGTACAGTGTTGATTTAAAGAACATTGATCCTAAGGAGAGTTTAACTTGTCTAGTAGCAAAAGCCTCATTGGATGAATCTATGCTTTGGCATAGAAGGCTTGGTCATGTAAACTTTAAAACAATCAATACAATTGCAAAATATGATTTGGTTAGAGGTTTACCCAAAAAGATTTTTCAAAATGACCAAACCTGTGTTGATTGTCTTAAAGGCAAACAACATAGAGCTTCTTGTAAGCCCAAGACCCATAACTCAATTTCTCAAGCTTTATACATGCTTCATATGGATCTTTTTGGTCCTACTAATGTGAGTAGCTTGAATGGTAAAAGATATTGTCTTGTAGTTACTGATGATTACAGCAGATTTTCTTGGGTTTTCTTTTTAAGATCTAAGCATGAAACAAGTGAGATTCTTAAATCTTATATAACTGAGGTAGAAAACCAAGCTGATAAGAAAGTGAAAGTAATCAGATGTGACAATGGGACAGAATTCAAGAATAGGGTTATGGATGACTTTTGCAAAGAAAAAGGAATAAAAAGAGAATTTAGTGTAGCTAGAACCCCACAGCAAAATGGAGTAGCAGAAAGGAAAAATAGAACACTTATAGAGGCTGCTAGAACAATGTTAGTAGACTCTAAGTTGCCTATTTCATTTTGGGCTGAAGCAGTAGGTACTGCTTGTTATGTGCAGAACAGGGTTCTTGTGATTAAACCACATAAAAAGACTCCTTATGAACTTTTCTTTGGTAGAATACCAAAGATCATTTAGGAAAGTTTGAAGGAAAAGC
Organism: Artemisia tridentata subsp. tridentata; assembly: GCA_021014915.2. Classification (NCBI taxonomy): domain Eukaryota; kingdom Viridiplantae; phylum Streptophyta; class Magnoliopsida; order Asterales; family Asteraceae; genus Artemisia; species Artemisia tridentata. The sequence goes on along the minus strand of CP139504.1, from coordinate 156,923,580 downwards.
TGATGAAGGCTATTTGATAGGGTATTCTTTGCAAAGTAAGGCCTATAGAGTGTATAATAGTTGCACTAGGCTAGTGGAAGAAAATCTTCACATAGAGTTTCAAGAGAAACTAACAAATGTGAAAGGCATTGGGCCAGATTGGATGTTTGACATTGATAGGCTTTCAGAATCTATGAATTATGTGCCTGTTGCAGGTACAAATACTAATGATAATGCAGGTTTTGAAGACAATGTTGAAACACCTAAAGATCAAGATTACATCTGGATGCCAATTTGGAAAGGATTGGATTTATCTTCAAGTCATGAAGAACCTTCAAATACAACAAATGGAGGTACTGAAGATGATCATGGAACTCAGGGTCAAGAGAATCAAGAAAGTAGTGCAAATGACAATGGTACTGCTAGTTCACCAGATGGTACTGCCAGTTCACAAATTGGTACTGCTGAACCATTAAATGTTCAAACAGATGATTCTTTACCAGAAGAAGTGGGGATTGGCAATCTTCCATTTACCTATGAAGTTCCTACAACACACAACACAAGAATTCTCAAAGATCACTCCACTGATGATGTGATTGGTAGCATTGATTCTGGTGTTAGAACAAGATCTCAAGTCTTGACTTCAGACCAAGAAGGGTTTATCTCATCTATCTATGAAGAAAAGAATCATGAAGTTGCCAACATATGCCTGTTTTCATGTTTTCTTTCACAGGTTGAACCCAAAAACATTAACAAAGCCTTAGATGATGCAAGTTGGGTTGAAGCAATGCAAGAAGAACTTCTTCAATTCAAGCTTCAGAAGGTTTGGAAATTGGTTGATTTGCCCAAAGGTCACTGGGCAATTGGAACCAAATGGGTGTTCAGAAACAAGAAAGATGAAAGGGGGATAGTGATCAGAAACAAAGCAAGATTGGTGGCCCAAGGATATACTCAAGAAGAAGGGGTAGATTATGAAGAGGTTTTTGCTCCAGTTGCAAGACTTGAAGCAATTAGGCTATTCTTGGCCTATGCTTCTTTCATAGGCTTCACTGTTTATCAAATGGATGTCAAGAGTGCCTTCTTATATGGTACTATTGGAGAAGAAGTGTATGTTTCTCAACCTCCAGGCTTCATTGATGCAGAGTATCCAGACAAGGTGTATAGGGTTACCAAGGCTCTTTATGGTCTACACCAAGCTCCTAGGGCATGGTATGAGACATTGGCTTTCTATCTATTAGAAAATGGATTCCAAAGAGGCAAGATTGATCCAACTTTGTTCATCAAAAGAACCAAGAAAGATATCTTGCTGGTGCAAATTTATGTTGATGACATTATCTTTGGATCCACAAACCCAGACTTGTGTGTAGAATTTGAAAAACTTATGCATAGTAAGTTTGAAATGAGTTCCATGGGGGAACTTACTTTCTTTCTGGGTCTCTAAGTAAAACATTCAAAAGAAGGCATATTTATCAGCCAAGATAAGTATGTAGCAGAGATCCTAAGGAAATTTCAGTTTGCTGATTCTAAGGTTGCAAGTACACCAATGGATTCAGAAAAGGGGTTACTAAAAGATGCTGAGGGTGAAGATGTGGATTTGCACAATTATAGATCTATGATTGGGTCTTTGATGTACCTTACATCATCAAGACCAGATATCATGTTCTCAGTATGTGTATGTGGAAGGTTTGAAGTACATCCCAAAGTTTCTCATCTCACAGCAGTCAAAAGAATCTTTAGATATCTCAAGGGTCAACCTAGGTTGGGTCTATGGTATCCAAGGGAATCATCTTTTGATTTGGTGGCTTATTCTGATATTGACTATGTTGGTGCAACCCTAGACAGAAAATCCACAACTGGTGGATGTCAATTTCATGGTTGCAGACTCATATCTTGGCAATGCAAGAAACAAACAATGGTGGCTAACTCTACAACTGAAGCAGAATATGTTGCTGGTGCAAGTTGTTGTGGACAAGTTCTTTGGATCCAAAATCAAATGCTTGACTATGGGTACAATTTTCTTAATACCATTATTTACATTGACAATAGCAGTACTATATGTATCATTAAAAATCCAGTTCAACACTCAAAAACAAAACACATTGAAATCAGACACCATTTCATAAGAGATTGCAATGAGAAAAGGTTAATTCAAGTTGTCAAAATTGATTCTGAAAAGAATTTTGCAGACCTTCTCACCAAAGCTTTTGATTTAGGTAGATTCAAATACCTAGTAGGAGGTATTGGAATGATTAATCTTCGAAAAACATGTGCTTTTGTACATAAAATAAACTGGTATTGGCTTTTAAACATGGTACTGCTAGTTAGTCACAAGGTACTGTCAGTTCATAATTGGTCCTGCTAGTATAAAGTATGCTATGTTTTGTTCATCTTGATGATTAAATGTTTACAATGCTATAAAACAAGTGCTTTGCACTTTGTTCTTTTGGTCTGCAACTAACAAATTTCAGGTTGATAACAAAACAAGAAATCTTCCAAACAAAAAGAGAAATATAGGTTATTTAAATCTCAAGGGAGGTAACAATCTCAGGGGAGGAAATAATAGCCCAGAATGGAAGAAAAACCAATATATGGAAGGAAAAGACAAGAGCATACAAGATGATGTAGAGGTTGAAAATATTCAGAAGGGATGAAGCATTCCTAAAGGAGAAAGTTCTATCTAGATCAAACTAAGGAAAGTTTCAATGCAAAGGCATGCTAATAGATGATTTCACTTGTTGAACCAAGCATCCAAGATACACAGCATCATTGCCTCTTACAATTCCTCCATCCAAGGAAATTGCACCATCTTTAGGTCAATATGGAATTGGTATTCAGTTCACCAAGGTTTTACAAACTTAAGAGCTGGCTAGTCCATAAGCAAACGGCTTTTGGTAAAGACACATCAAATCCGTTGATGGTTGATAGTTTACCAAAAACTATATGGTATTTAACTAACCATACTTAACAGTAAATAGTTAACTAGTCCATAAGCAAATGGCTTTTGGTAAAGACAAATCAAATCCGTTGATAGCTGATAGTTTGCTAAAAACTATAAGGGATTTTTGCTAAAATTTCAAAGAGACTGCCAAGTAAAAAATTTTCTTTCAAAGGTACTGGTAGTTCAAATTTTGGTACTGCTAGAGTAAAATGGTACTGCTAGATAACCGTTGAGCCTATCAGATAAAAATTCTAACTGTTGGGCCTGGTAGTTACAATTAGCCATTGGGGTAGTTATGTAAATTACTGATGTTATATTATATTATATTTCACATATAAAAGATCTTTTTAACCGCCTTTTCATTTACTTATTATAATCTTTCTTATTGTCGGTTAAAAGTAATTCTCTCATAACATCTTTCATCAGTCCTTATCACAATTAACACTCATCTTTCATCTTCTACCAGTACCACCAACAAATCCCACCATCCTAATCAAGATTTTCATTAATTTTCACCATGGCTGTTCTAACTTTTGTTAAACGTCACAATCAGTTAGCATTTTTGGAAAAGTCTGAGGATAATGCCTCTTTTCATCAAATAGTGGACTTTTTAAATGATTCGTACATCAGGTTTGCTTTACTTGTCAATCCCACTATTTATGAATCTCAAATTTTACAATTTTGGCAATCAGCTAAAGTTAAAACTTCTGAAAATGGGGACCAAAGAATAAAAGCCAAAGTGGATGGCAAAACATTGACTCTTACTGAGTCATCCATTCGAAGACACCTTCATTTGGATGATTCAGATGGTATTAGTCAATTGCCTGATACTGAAATTTTTGAAAATTTGGAAAGAATGGGGTATAATGCTGATTCTACAAAACTCACCTTTCTTAAAAAGTATTTTACTCCACAATGGAGATTTTTGATCCATACAATCCTTTATTGTTTGAGCCAAAAGAAAACCTCTTGGGAGCAATTTAGTGGCAACATGGCTTTAGCTCTCATTTGCTTGGCAACAAACAGAAAATTCAATTTTTCCAAACATATTTTTGAAGGATTGGTTAAAAATGTGGATAGCATAACAAAGTTTTTGATGTATCCAAGATTTATTCAATGCATCATCTCAAAATCAAAACATTTGTTACTTCCCCCACACTCACTTTATGAAACACCAAAACTTTCACACAAGGTGTTTTCAAACATGAAAATTGGTTTCCATGGGGAAGAAATTCCACTTTTTGATGAAATGTTACCACAACCTGCTGAAGAACCAACACCATCATCTGAATCACCATCATCAAGTTCTTCACCTGGTTACATCTCACCAACTCATCTTACATCACCAATCCCTACACCAGTACCATCTGCAACACCACCAACACCATCACATCATATATCACCATCCCAATCTCCTCAAACAGTGAAAGAACTAAAAGAGAAGGTGAAGCTCTTGGAGAATGCTCTTAAAAGTCAGAACACAAAATTTTCTGAGATCAACATCAAGTTAGTTAAGAGGGTAAAGAAATTGGAGAATGAAGTGAAGAAGCTAAAGGGTAAAAGATCTTCAAAGGTTGTTTTATCTAGTTCTTCAAGATCAGATGCTGAAGGTTTGGGTCACTCTTCTAAAAAGGGGAGGATGGGTAGCTCAGAAGATGAAGAGGAGGCTCAATTTGATTTTCATAAAGGAACTCAAGTATCTGATGAAGAGCCTGCTGGTGCAGAGCAAGAGCCTGCTAGTTCAAAAGAGCCTGCTAGGATTGAGAGGCTTTTGGCTATGGACTACAAAGGTACTGCTGATCATGTATACAAAAGAAAGAGGGACTTAGAGCCTCAAGGGGATTTGTTTGTTCAAGGGAGGTTATTTATTGCTGATGAGCAATCTACTGCTCCATCTCAAGAACCAACTCCAAAAGATAAGGGCAAGAGCATTATGGTTGAAGATGAACCAAAGCCCAAAAAGTTGAAGAGAACAGAGCAAGTACAGATGGCTCTAGATGAGGAAGTCTCCAAAAGGCTTCATGAAGAAGAAGTGCAGAAAGCATTTGAAGCTTCAAGACTGCTTGCAGAAATGCAAGAGCAAAAAGATGCTGCTCAGACTCTTCTTGACACTCAAGCTGCTCAAGAAACCTTTGATGCACAGATGCAATGGATTATTGCCAATGATCCAATTGTAAGAGGTCAAGCAGCAATAATTATGGATGACAAGAATCTTTCTACTGAAGAGAAAACAGCAGAGCTTGAATCTTTTATCAACAAAAAGTATAAAGAAGCAGCTCTGGCTGATATTTTTGAAAAGATGCAAGAAAGCCAGAAAAGAGGTTTTAAGGTGGGCACATCTCAGAAAGATCAAGTGACTTTTATGAAGAGATTTCTAAGAGGTCAAGCAAATTGGACTGAGTATCAACTGAAGAAGAAATTTGCTGATGAAATCTACTTCCTGTATCTAAATGCCTACAAGATTCTTTACTACAAGATCCCATCTGATGCAAAGCCCTCAATGAAAAAGAAAGATGCTCAACAGAAGAAAGAAGCAAAATTGGATTCAGAGCAAGTAAGTAAAATGTTAATTACTTTGCCAACAATTATACATGTTGATCCAATTAGGTCTAGACACCCTATTATTGATTGGGAAATTCACCATGATAGATCAGGAAAGTCATGGAAAATAATTAAGGTTGGGGGACAAATTGCTATCTTCAAGAATTTTGAAAATCTGATTAGAGCATGTGATAGAGCTGACTTAGAAGAATTGTGGAATCTAGTTCAAATTAGGCTAGACACAAATTCTAGTACTGATGTTAAGGAACAAGAACTTTGGGTAGAGTTCAATAGGATGTATGATCCTAATCCAAAAGATGTTCATTGGAAGTTTCCATATCATGATCCTTCAACAACATGGGAATTTCTAAGCCTTAGCAGTATTCATCATCTTTTTACACAAAGTGGGATTGAACTCTTTATGTTGGCTGAAAAAGAGTATCCACTTAGCTATGAAGTTCTTACAACCATGATTTCAAAGAGGTTGAGATGTGATAAAGATGAAGAAAAGTCAGAAGTTGTTCAAAGTTTGCTGATGAGCATATTTGAGCAATGTGAAAGAAAAAGGAAGAACAGAGAGTAAAAGTTTTGGAAGAGTTCCCTCAAATCCTCAAGGTATGTATTTTATTCATCAGAAACTTGTGTATTTTAAAGGAAATAACAAGTTTAGGGGAGGATTGTTGGGAATAAAATGTTCAAGTCAAAGAGCCTGCCAGATAAGCTATTGAGCCTGCTAGTTGATTTTGATGAAGTTGAAGATGTACTAACAGTACCTTCTGGGTAAGAAGGTACTGCTAGTTATTGAAGGTCCTGCCAAGTTGATGATCAAGTTGATAGATATTTATTTATAGATATTTGTTGTATTATTAGTCTTTGTACAATGTAATACGTTATGTAGAAGTAGTTCAGTCTTCCATGTTTGTGCAGAAGAATATACAGAGTAGTTTACATTGGTAGTTGTATTTAATTGTAGGCTAGAAAAGTCCAAGTATATTATTATATTGTACAACTTGACAACTTGTAATAAGGGGTCCTTATCCTATAAAAGGATCCCTTAGTCACCACCTTTGAAGAATCTCTTTTCCAACTAATAACCTTAGCAATATCCAAAAACAGAACATCTCTCTAGTAACTTAGTTACTAATTCACAAATCCTTAACAAATCAAAGATTCAAGGTTACTTTGTAATCCTGGTGATAGTTAGATCATCCGTATTATTTCATCAATAATATTGAATCGTTTTGTGTTACTAAAGTTGTGTTCATTGTTCATTATAACTCACGTTTACATACTCACTACCTTTGTTTTTCTTTTAAGTGTGTTATAGTAGATTCCGCATACTAAAACACATTCATTCATAAATATCTCAAACACATTATTAAGATTCACATCCCAAGTGTTCGCATAATCCTTCACACTGACCTATAATTTACCAATAGTTAAAATACAATTATAAACTTAAGAAATTTCTTCTAGAGAAAATTAGTGATTGGTTCAGCGCTATACAATCTCTAAGTATTAGAATAATATATTCTGTACGCTGTAGCTGTGCTTGGGCCATATGCATAAATACCAAGACAGAAATGCGAAAGAATATGTGCAATGTATTTGTTATGAATAAGACCTGGCTTCCGATAATGGTTTCTAAAAAGTCCCTGTAGACGATATTTTTCGTCGTATTGGGTGGTCTGTTGAGCTGATCTTTGATGAGGATTTTTAGCCCGTCAGGAGATGTGGCTCTTGAAAGTGCAACGTATAACTGGCCATGACCAAAAATGGGTTCTGGTAAGTACACGCCGATCTTGTTCAGTGACTGTCCTTGGCTTTTTTTGATGGTCATTGCGTAGCATACTTTTACCGGGAACTGCTTCCTTTTGAATATAAATGGCAGATGCTCGTCTCTGTTGAACAACAGAATTCGAGGAAGAAATACTTTTTGTAGTATGCGAGTACCGGTAACAATTCTGACTTCGATTAACTTAGCAAGCATCTGTGTTACGATCATACGTGTCCCATTACAAAGACCTCCAGTCAAATTCAAGTTCCTTAGCAACATAACAGGGGAACCTATTTTGAGTTCGAGTTTATGTGGCGGAATTCCTGTGAATGAAAGCGTGTTAAGGTACTCTGCTGGATATAGTAATTCTGTGGCTCCTCCGTCATTTCCGCGTGGTATAGCTTCATCGTTACTTGTATATACATGACTGGGAGCACACAACATGTGCAGGATATCTGAGTTAATAGCGTCAGCAGTTTCATTTTTTGGACAAACAATTGCTCTTTCTTGCAAGGATTCGGCAGTTGGTGATTGAAGAATCGCGTCAGGATATATGAATCGTATAAGTTGCATCCTTGCGTCATGACTATCTGGAATACAGTACATATCGGGTATATGTATCCATGAGGTATCTTGGGGATCTGATTGATCTGGTTCACCAATAACGTCATTTCCTATATTGACCAACCATTCAGAAAATGCTGCAGTTGCAAGCAATTGATGGGAAGATGTTTCTGTTCTTTGCAGCCGCATATTTTCAGTCAACAGATGAACTCTGAAGTGTTTCCACAGATATGATTCGGTGATACATGAGGAAATAATTTGCTGCTTTGTACCTTTTCTCTTTACCGGTAAAGTTTTTCTGAAATCTCCACCCAGGATGACTGACTTATTGCCAAAAACAGTTGTTGGCGTATCTAACAGATCTCGCAAGGTCCGGTCAAGTGCCTCAAAACATTTACGGTCGTTCATAGGTGCCTCGTCCCAAATTATCAGATCTGTTTGTATCAGTAAATCAGCGAGCTGAGTATATTTTTTTATAGTGCACATAGATTCATTCGTTACATCTAGTGGCAACTTAAACCTTGAATGAGCAGTGCGGCCAGATGGCAACAACAGTGAAGCAATCCCGGAAGAAGCCACTGCAAGAACTATCTTTCGCTCTGCTCGTAGGGCGTAGATTATACTCTTCCATACAAAAGTCTTTCCAGTGCCACCGTAACCATATACGAAAATTAGCTTTTGTCTGTTATCTCTTACGCCTTCGAGAATAGCATCAAACAGTTGCCGTTGCTGAGTATTGAGATTTGGGACCAAACGATCTCTTTAAATGCTCATGGCTTCTGTATCATAGCTTCGTTCTTCCATAACTGTTCTGTTTCGCAGAATCTGTAGCAGACGACGTGTAGGGAGGTGGATACCAAAATCTGTAACCGATTTCCCATGAGACCTAAGAATAGGTTCCAGCTCGTAGAGAATCCCATTTTGTAGCTCTTCGTCAGTGAAGTTAATTTGGGGCATTTGGAACAGTTGTGATAAGATTATAGGTATATCGTCACTCATAAGCTTCCAGTGCTTATTCCAAAGAGACGCTGGATTACTAACATCACAAAAGATAAGAATTTGAGAGAACAGTTGGCATATTTCTAATGCTGTAGCGGTTAAGGCTGCTTCTAAAAGAGCAAGCGACCATTCTCCGTCATCTGCTAATAAACCCATTGCTTCACATGCTGTTCTATTAGTTGGATAAAGGCGGCCTTCAACTGTACGTATAGCAGAGAATGATGCACAGCCCTTCTGATGGCAAAGTAAAAGCATTTGGTAATACAAATCACCAGCGCTAGGATGTATGTATGCTAACCTACCAATTGAAGGCTTGTTAAGGTTTCGTCTAGGCGACCAAAACTTTTAACCATGATTCCAAAAAAATTCAGAAGGAAAGTCTAGATACGTCAGATAGTGACCGAGTGTAGATCGAGCATTAAAGTCTAACCATTGTGTTAGGGTGGTATTCTTGTTACTTGGATTTTCAACAACAGAGTCTAAACTTTCATTTGTTCTGAAAGTTACACACTGCATATTTTCAAGATGAACAACCAGTATTTGTACAGCCGGGTCTCTGTAGTGAATATCGAGTCCTTGTGATGCGTGTAGCGTGTGGTTGCGGTTTAGCAGTATTAATGCCTAATCAAGTTTTAAATTTATATTTAGCTGACTTATCAATAACACACACACTTAACGAGCAGTGTACCCGGTCAGTATGAATATAATGGTAAGTAGAGTGTCGATCACTAAGAGTGGAACGTATTATCTAGTTATTCTAATCAGTATTTTAATATATTAAGTTAGCTATACAACCTAATCTAACGCAAGGGGGTTCAGCCTGAGAGACTGGCACGATTTGGTTGCAATTAAATAATAAACTAAACCAATAGGCACGAATCAGCAAGTAGCACACACGTACACAGATAAATACTCGAGACAATAAGAGGGCTGTCCTTATGATAAGTAGTTTGTCACTTGTTTTATTACTAGTGTTATATGAAGTGTATAGTTCGATGCAACGCACCGAGATTAAGTCCTTTCTCGTTGGTTCTAATCTTATCGGCGAGTAAACCCTTAATGATTACTTATGACTATCCTATTTATCTTTCTCCTACTTTTCTATAGACCATAAAATGCATATGCATCTAATAAATAGGCGAGGGCAGAGGCATGGCGACCCGATCAACGCTCAGCTAGCCACAGAGGTTATCAATGCACTAATAAAAGTCACCAATGACACTAACATATAAACTTTAATTGATGAGAAAGTAGTTTTAAGGGAGTGCAACCTTTCCGTTGTCACATTACACAAGCCACCAATCTTGATGAATTAAAGTTTACTAACACAATAAAACAAAACTACTTAATGAATTAAACACATGCAGCACCTTCTTACAGCTCTTGTATCTTTTATTTGGGTGTGTCTTGTGCTGCAGCCTTGACTGAATTCGTCCTTGGTTTCTGGTCTTCGGTCTCGTATCCAATATATGTCACTTCGAATTCGTCTGGTCTTGGGGTATTTATAGTTTCTGTCTGAGGGTAAGATGCGGCGCATCTAGTAAGTAGATGCGGCGCATGTACTTAACTTCGCGTGGGGTCCAAGATTATAATATTCAGGAATATTCGTACACCGCCAGAAGATGCGGCGTAACTCCATTATCAGATGCGGCGCATGTCCTCTTGCATCTTGGATCGTATCTGGTGAAATATTGATAGTGATGCGCCGTATGTAATAGGTGAGATGCGGCGCATCTGGAGTAGAATAAGTTGGTTATTCTTCGTTGACCAAAGTTTCATATGCGGCGCATGGGATAAATCCATGCGGCGCATTCTTCAAAGTCAGGCAGTGGTCTTCATTCTCTTCATTCCAACAACCAATTCCAATCTTGATCATTTTACTCCGTTTTTAGTCCATAATTGCTAAGTTTCACCAAATGCTTGTTTTTACCTGAGAATTACAAAAGTAAACGATTAAGTATCAATCCTCATACATAATATAGTAAAACAAGTCAAATTAACAGGATAAATGATAGTAATAAAATGTACTTATTTGAGTTCATCACCTAGCAACCGCCAACAGGCCTCGTGTGGACCAATGTATCTTTTGACAATATAAGATATGATCTAAATTTATCGAATGCAAAAACTACTGCTAAAAGTTCTTTTTCCGTGGTGGTGTAGTGTTCTTGGGCATTATTCAATGTTTTGCTAGCATAATAAATTGGCTTAAATTTCTTATCAATCTTTTGGCCAAGTACAGCTCCAACAGCATAATCACTAGCATCACACATTAGTTCAAAAGGCAGATTCCAATCCGGCGAAATTATAATAGGTGCGGAGGTTAGTTTTTCTTTAAGTATATTAAATGCCTTTTTGCAATCTTCAGAAAAATCAAACTTCGCATCTTTTAGCAATAATTGGGTCATAGGCCTAGATATCATTGAAAAATCCTTTATGAACCTACGATAAAATCCAGCATGCCCTAAAAAACTTCTAACACCTTTTACATTAGTGGGGTAAGGTAGTTTAGCAATTACATCAATTTTAGCTTTATCGACTTCTATACCTTTCCCAGAAATCTTATGTCCTAACATAATTCCCTCTCTAACCATAAAGTGACATTTTTCCCAATTAAGAACAAGGTTAGTTTCTTCACACCTAGCAAGCATTTTATCAAGTTTAAATAGACAATCACTAAATGAGTTACCGAACACCGAGAAGTCGTCCATGAAGACTTCCATAAAGTCTTCTACCATATCATGGAAGATAGCCGTCATACAACGTTGGAAAGTAGCAGGGGCGTTGCATAGTCCGAACGGCATTCTCCTGTAGGCGAAGGTTCCATAAGGGCAGGTGAAAGTCGTCTTCTCTTGATCCTCAGGGGCAATTGGTATTTGGAAGAAACCTGAAAAACCATCTAAAAAACAATAATAATCATGACCTGATAGTCTTTCCAACATTTGATCAATAAATGGAAGAGGGAAGTGATCTTTTCGCGTAGCATCATTGAGTTTGCGGTAGTCGATGCAAACTCTCCATCTGGTAACAGTTCTTGAGGGAATTAGTTCATTATCGTCATTGAGTACTACCGTCATTCCTCCCTTTTTTGGTACGACGTGGATAGGACTGACCCACGAGCTATCGGAAATTGGGTAGATAAGTCCCGAGTCAAGTAACTTCACAATTTCGTTTTTCACCACATCTTGGACTTTTGGATTCAAACGCCTTTGAGGTTGGATAACTGGTTTGAATTCATCCTCCATAAGGATTTTATGCGTACAAAATGACGGGCTAATTCCCTTAATATCAGACATACTCCACGCTAATGCTCCTCTTCGTTTATATAGTACCTGCAAAAGGGATTCTTTTTCTTTTGGCGTTAAATCAGATGCAATAATAACGGGCGAATTAGTGTTCCCATTTAGATAGGCATACTCCAAAGTAGAAGGGAGATCCTTAAGCACAGGTTTAACATTATCAATTTCAGTAGCACTAGCGGAATAAACTTGTTCTTTAACTATATCGCTGCTGTCATCAGATAGATGCGCCGCATCGATATTTTCGATGCGCCGCATGGCGTTAAATACAGCAGAGCCAGTAGCTAAATCATCGCCAATAGTATTCTCTTCAACTTGATCTTCTATAGCAATTGTGTTTTCAAGATTTTTAAGCAGAAAAGAATCAAGTAAATTACTTTTTAACAATTTCTGAGTAAATTGATTAATCGTGTCATCAGAAACATCGATATTATAGCATTCATCGTCATCGGAATTATCTTTACTCATAGATTGTTCCATGTTAAACTCAACCTCATCTTTTCCTATGGTAAGAGTTATCTTTTTATTAAAAACATCGATTATGGCCCTAGCAGTGGCTAAAAATGGTCGTCCTAATATTATAGGAGTTCTAGAATTTTCAGGCATATCGAGGATAACAAAGTCGATAGGTAATTCAAATTTATCAACTTTTATTAATATATTTTCAGCTATTCATAATGGGTATTGTATGGACCTATCAGCTAGTTCTAAGCACATTCTAGTAGGTTTTGGTTCACCAAGACCTAATTTATCATACATAGAAGAGGGCATAAGACTTATACTAGCTCCTAGGTCGGCTAAAGCATTTTCAATATGCAAATTTTTAATTTGACAAGGAATAGTGAAACTCCCTGGATCTTTTTCTTTAGACGGAAGTTTGTTGAGCAATGCTGCTGAGCTTCGTTTTCCCATTGTTATGGTGCAAGCCTCTTCAAGTTTAGACTTGTTTGTAAGCAAGCTCTTCAGATATTTAGCATATTTTGGCATTTGCACCAGGGCTTCCATAAATGGTATGCTTAGCTGCAGCTGCTTGAGATTCTCCAGGAATTTCTTTTGATAGACATCTTCTTTCTCTTTCCTTACCCTATGTGGGAAAGGTAGTGTTGATCGTTTAGGTTCAACAGAAGGTTCTTCTCTAATTACTGGTTCTGGATCACTCTCTTTTGGTTGCTCTTGCTCGGGTGATAAAGATTCAGGGGAAATCTTGTTTGTACCGTCATCCTCGGGTGTCTCTCCGATTTGAAAGGTTGACTTTCCGCCTCTAGTTGTAATCCCTTTCAAGTCTTGCCTTACCAAAAGAACCCTGTTAAGTACCGTTGACAATTGGTGCACTTCAATTGCCAATCCATAAATCATGTTGTTTTGTTCCTTTAGTAACAGCTCATGACTGCCTTTGAATTCATTAATAAAGTTTCTTGCTTCATGATGTTCTTTTTCATTGGCTTGAGCGATTAGTAGTGCAAACTCTTCCATGGTAAGATTTCTTCGGGGTCTTCCGAACAAGTTGGGGAAAATATCGAACATTGTTCCTGAAAATCAAAGAGAGGTAGATTTCAAAGTAAAAGTTTCCAGGTATAAGGGTCAGAGTATTTTCCGTTCGGAGATAAGAAAAATAAAAGTTACTGATATCTGCAGACGATGCGCCGTATCCAAAAAAGTTGGATACGCCGTATCTTATAATCGTTAAAATTAAATCAGACTTTTATTCAGAAAATAGATACGCCGCTTAGAAATTAAGAATGCGCCGTATCGAATTAAATTAATCAAAAATCGATATTTATTTAAAATTAAATGCGCCGTATTTTCGTTACGTTTCAAAATATAAGATTTTTGATTCAGAAGATACGCCGTATCGATAAAAATCGATGCGCCGTATCTGTTTAATAATTCGAAAACTGTTTTTAATTAAAATAATAGATACGCCGTATCTGCTAAAGCAGATGCGTCGTATGGCGTTAACGTTTAGAAAAATTTTTTATCAAAAACAGATACGCCGTATCTTGGGGAAAAGATGCGTCATATCGCTTTATCGCTTAGAAAAAATTTTCTTATTAAAAACAGATACGCCGTATCTTGGGGAAAGATGCGTCGTATCGAATTAATTAAACGCGTTGTATTTTATAAAAATTGAACGCAATACGCCGTATCTGATAGATCAGATGCGCCGTATCGTTTGATTTAGCTCAGTACAACGATAGCAGAAAACAAAAAATATACGAAAAATAAAAACAAATAAAAACACACGAAAATAAAAACAAAATAAAAGCAAACAAATAACACACAAAAACAGAAAATATGCAAAATAGTACAATGAATGCAAATTAAACTAATACACAACAAAATTAGCGGTTAGATAAAAAATTAAAAACCTAATTAAAATACTAATCAAATTAACAGATAATAACAATTCACTCCCCGGCAACGGCGCCAAAAACTTGATACGTGTAGCGTGTCGTTGCGGTTTAGCAGTATTAATGCCTAATCAAGTTTTAAATTTATATTTAGCCGACTTATCAATAACACACACACTTAACGAGCAGTGTACCCGGTTAGTATGAATATAATGGTAAGTAGAGTGTCGATCACTAAGAGTGGAACGTATTATCTAGTTATTCTAATCAGTATTTTAATATATTAAGTTAGCTATACAACCTAATCTAACGCAAGGGGGTTCAGCCTGAGAGACTGGCACGATTTGGTTGCAATTAAATAATAAACTAAACCAATAGGCACGAATCAGCAAGTAGCACACACGTACACAGATAAATACTCGAGACAATAAGAGGGCTGTCCTTATCATAAGTAGTTTGTCACTTGTTTTATTGCTAGTGTTATATGAAGTGTATAGTTCGATGCAACGCACCGAGATTAAGTCCTTTCTCGTTGGTTCTAATCTTATCGGCGAGTAAACCCTTAATGATTACTTATGACTATCCTATTTATCTTTCTCCTACTTTTCTACAGACCATAGAATGCATAGGCATCTAATAAATAGGCGAGGGCAGAGGCATGGCGACCCGATCAACGCTCAGCTAGCCACAGAGGTTATCAATGCACTAATAAAAGTCACCAATGACACTAACATATAAACTTTAATTGATGAGAAAGTAGTTTTAAGGGAGTGCAACCTTTCCGTTGTCACATTACACAAGCCACCAATCTTGATGAATTAAAGTTTACTAACACAATAAAACAAAACTACTTAATGAATTAAACACATGCAGCACCTTCTTACAGCTCTTGTATCTTTGATTTGGGTGTGTCTTGTGCTGCTGCCTTGACTGAATTCGTCCTTGGTTTCTGGTCTTCGGTCTCGTATCTAATATATGTCACTTCGAATTCGTCTGGTCTTGGGGTATTTATAGTTTCTGTCTGAGGGTAAGATGCGGCGCATCTAGTA
The DNA here is from genome assembly GCA_021014915.2 of Artemisia tridentata subsp. tridentata. Classification (NCBI taxonomy): domain Eukaryota; kingdom Viridiplantae; phylum Streptophyta; class Magnoliopsida; order Asterales; family Asteraceae; genus Artemisia; species Artemisia tridentata. Next base: position 156,908,083 of record CP139504.1, on the reverse strand, counting down.
AGTAGATGCGGCGCATGTACTTAACTTCGCGTGGGGTCCAAGATTATAATATTCAGGAATATTCGTACACCGCCAGAAGATGCGGCGTAACTCCATTATCAGATGCGGCGCATGTCCTCTTGCATCTTGGATCGTATCTGGTGAAATATTGATAGTGATGCGCCGTATGTAATAGGTGAGATGCGGCGCATCTGGAGTAGAATAAGTTGGTTATTCTTCGTTGACCAAAGTTTCATATGCGGCGCATGGGATAAATCCATGCGGCGCATTCTTCAAAGTCAGGCAGTGGTCTTCATTCTCTTCATTCCAACAACCAATTCCAATCTTGATCATTTTACTCCGTTTTTAGTCCATAATTGCTAAGTTTCACCAAATGCTTGTTTTTACCTGAGAATTACAAAAGTAAACGATTAAGTATCAATCCTCATACATAATATAGTAAAACAAGTCAAATTAATAGGATAAATGATAGTAATAAAATGTACTTATTTGAGTTCATCACCTAGCAACCGCCAACAGGCCTCGTGTGGACCAATGTATCTTGCATCTAGATAATTCTTTATCTCATCAATTCTAATTGCAGGTGCTTGGCTAGTTGAAGGTGTGTTTCTAGTGGATCTTGTTATCTGCGTGACTACCCGGTCTGTGCCTTTTGAAATATACTTGAATAAATACTTAATCAACATTGTCCATTCACAATATTCTACATTGATGTGTGCATAAAACCTTCTAAGAAGCATCATATTATATGGCACGACATAGCTATTATCTAGCTCAACGTTTTGAATGGTAGTAATGTCTCCCCAAAGACGCCTGCGATAATGTACGTACCCGTTTTTGTCCACAGAAGTAGCATCAGCATATGGTTTAGGAAACCCTTTTGTACATGCATCAGTTCCCTTCATACATGGCGCTGATCTATTTGCGATGCCACATGGACCATGCATCATAAACTCGGTAACCATTCGATAACCTTCTGGGTCAACGTGTCTACCAGGTAATTCAGCCGATATATATCGGTCGATATCTGCATGTGAGCGTACTCTTGAAGATTCTTTTATCCATAACAACAAATGACAATGTGGTAGGCCACGCTTTTGAAATTCAACCGTGTACAAAACTGAAAAGTTAAACATAAAAATTGAATCAGATATAATGCAAAGGGTTTATGTATAGGTACATATTAACAAAAACTGAAACTTACTCGCTGCAACTGGTCCAAAAGGTCTTCCGTCACGCAGATACGCAATCAGAAGATGAATTTTCTGCTCGAAAACTCGGTCGACAACATCTGGTCTATCAGCAACATTGACGTCTGGAAACTGTTCCATATATTCTGTAATTTCTGGCCATTTAACATTGCATGTGAATGTGATGAAGAAAGATGGGTTTCCATAAACCCGGCAAATTGCGAGTGCATCAAGATAGTGGCTGTACATATACCGTGGTCCACCAACGAATGATGCAGGAAGGATTGTTCGCATTCCTACATCGGAACCATTCCGATCACCGCGTGCAATTGCATCATATACCCCTGAAAGGTAATCGTTTCTGATATCGTTTTGGTGTTCCCGAATGTAATCTAAGCGATATTGCTCTACACTACAATAAGCTGTGACAACATGATGAACTCAAATAAGTACATTTTATTACCGTCATTTATCCTATTTATTTGACTTGTTTTATTATATTATCTATGAGAATCGATACGTTAATGTTTACTTTTGTAATTCTCAGGTAAAAACAAGTATTATGTGAAACTTGGCGATTTTGGACTAAAAATGGAGCAAAACAAGCAAGAAGTTAAGAGTCTACTGAAATGTACAAGATCAAGAACATTCTGCTCCAGATACGCCGCATCTTACTTATTACATACGGCGCATCACTATCAAGATTTCACAAGATACGATCCAAGACAGCAAGGACATGCGCCGCATCTAAGAATGGAGTTACGCCGCATCTTCTGGCGGTGTACGAATATTCCTGAATATATTAATCTTGGACCCCACGCGAAGTTAAGTCAATGCGCCGCATCTACTTATCCTATGCGCCGCATCTTACCCTCAGAAAGAAACTATAAATACCCCAAGACCAGACGAATTTCAGGAGGCTAATATAGAAGAAGACCGAAGACCACAGAAACCCTAGGCCGAATTCAGTCGAAGTAGCAGCACAAGACACACCTTGAACGAAGATACAAGAGCTGTAAGAAGGTCCTGCATGTATTTAATTCATTAAGTAGTTTTGTTTTAATGTATTAGTAAACTTTAATTGGTCAGGATTGATGGGCTTGTGCTATGTTATCATTCACTTCGACTCCCCTTAAAATTGCTTTCCCATTAATTAAAGTTTATATGTTGATGTCTTTGGTGACTTTTATTAGTGCATTGATAACCTCTGTGTCTAGCTGAGCATTGCTTGGGTCGCCATGCCCCTTCCTTGCCTGTTTATTAGATCGCCTATGCATTCTATCGTCTGTAGAAAAGTAGGAAGAAAGATAAATAGGATAGTCATAAGTAATCATTAAGGGATTACTCGCCGATAAGATTAGAACCAACGAGAAAGGACTTAATCTCGGTGCGTTGCATCGAACTATACACTTCATATAAAACTAGCAATAAAACAAGTGACAAGCTACTTAACTATCAGGACAGGTCTTCTTATTGTCTCAAGTATTTATCTGTGTACGTGTGTGCTACTCGCTAATTCGTGCTTATTAGTTTAGTTTATATTTAATCACAACCAAACCGTGCCAGTCTCTCAGGCTGAAACCCCCTTGCGTTAGATTAGGTTGTATAGCTAACTTAAGATATTAAAATACTGATTAGAATAACTAGATAATACATTCCACTCTTAGTGATCGACACTCTACTCACCATTATATTCATACTGACCGGGTACACTGCTCGTTAAAGTGTGTGTGTTATTGATAAGTCGGCTAAATATAAATTTAAAACTTGAATACTGCTAAAACCACAACGACATACCGTGGGTATAAATTAGAGCATACGCACACGCGCATCACAACATATTGTTGAAAGAGCCTCCCGGATCGTGTGAGTAGATTATATTCTTGAAAGCGATCATGCAATTGATACGCGTAGTACATCTTCATTGACATCTTTTTGCTTTCTTCCACTGTTTGAGTATTCGGGTTCCATAAACGTAGGCCAACGTAGAATCCATCTTCTCCAAAAATGAAAAGTAGAGGAAACTGAAATGACATATAGCAAGGATGTAATTTGCTAACTCTTTGCGGTTTACTGGAACGTTGCTGAATAACGATATCAAACTCAGTCCCTGTATCAGGACCTCCTTCATAAACAATAGCTCCAATAGAATCGCCAGAAGGCAACTCATGTTGACGCGAACCCTTGACTGCAAATAAGCGTATCTTGAAGTCAGGAATGTCTTCAGTGTTCAGCAGGTTTCTTGCTGTCCTAAATAAACGAACCAACTCATTGTGCTCATCCAGAACATGAATTAGACCATTAACAATTTCTGGCCTTAAATTCTGACCACCATCTTCAAAATGGGTTAAACGATTCTGTATTTCATTTTGTGTGTCAAAGATATATAACTGCAAGAAGCGCGGTTCAGTTTCATCAGGCGGACAAAGAGAACCTATCCAATGATAAATCTGTCCCGATACTTTGAAGACATACGGGCCACGGCCTCTGTTAACTGATTCATCGGTCTGAGCTCCTAACGATGTCATAGCAAACATTGAGTTATAAGCTCTGACATTCTCCATAAAATGCCGGTTTGTGAATAATTGCTTGATGTATGCAGGATATTCGGACTGACGACGCAAAACTACTTGACCACCCATGCAACATCTATGATAGGTAGGAAATACACGGCTTCCATGTTTGATCCTTTCTTCAAACCAAAAAAATGCCTTGCAATGACGGCAGATTCTGTTACATGGCCCTAAAGAGACATATGTATCTGGCGGCCCTGTAAAGTCATTAAAAAAAAAAAAAAAAAAAAAAAAAAAAAAAAGGACTAAAAGGAATAAAAGAAACAGAAACAACATCCCATATAGCAAGAAAACATAATTAATACTATGTGTGCGTTGGCGGTTAATACCAGTTCTTTGTGTTCTAGTTGCTCGTCTAGCACTCGATATAGGATTTGTAAGCGCCTGAGAAATGGTAGCAGGAGTGGAGGACGCATTTTGAAAGTGTGCATTATAGTTAGAAGATGTAGTAGGAGCAGGCTCAGATTTAACTGCGAAAACAACAACAAATGTTACACACAGATAAGAAAACAAAGCTGGTGTATGTAGGCGTTAAGAAAAGAAAACAACTTTACATAAGAAAACACTAAGAAAGAAAGAATAACAAAAATCAGAAGCAGAGCATACAGAATATTACCACAGGATGCTGTAGCAGTTCTTTCTCTCCTGGTGGAATGGCTAGTACTCGATATAGGATTTGCACGCATCCGAGAAATGATAACGGGAGTGGAAGACGCATGCTCAAACTGTGTGTTATAACCAAAAGATGTAGTAGGAGCAGGATGAGGTTCAACTGTGAAAAACAACGGCGAAAGTTAGAGACAGAAGACGAAAGCAGAAGCGTTAAAAAGGCTGTAAAAACCAATAAAATACAGGCATAAACAAATGACAATAAGAAAATATACAGCACCGGTTGTTGCCGACAGCGATACATCATCTACCTTCTGTTTCCCTTTTTCAGCAACAGCGGTTTGATCTGAGACACTACATTGATAACCTTCATGCCGCTCATTAATTGATATACCATTAGAATATCTGCTAGGAATTGTGGAAAAAACATTGTTGTTGGTATAACATAAAGAATTGTCACTATCCATGAATTCAGCAACGTCACACGGAGGAATCATTATACTTTCACAAAACGAATTTGGCATATCAACCGTTAGAAAGGCACCACCAGTATTAGAATCCGAATGCGCTGGTATATCTGCTCGGATATCGCGTATGAAAAAAATACCACATAAGCAAACATAAAGAAACAATGAAAAAGGAAACTGAAAAATAAAAGATACAGAACATTACCAGAAGATCGGATAGTTTCCGAATGCATTGAAACAGACGCACCAACATGACATGAACCTGCAAATAAGAGATGTGGCAAAAAGATTATAGGTATGAATAAAATACAGACATAAACAAACAACAATAAAAAAAATCAAAGTACCAGTTGCTGCTGACAGCGGTATATCATCCATATTTTGTTTCCCTTTTCTGTCGGCACTTGCAGAGAGCGGAAAGGCACGAACACAATCCTTACGAAGTTCATTAATCGATATACCATTCGAAGATTTTGTAGGCAGACCATGAAGATCATTAATCGTAGCCGAATCATGGCCCAAGGAATCGTTACAGCATAAGGAATCGTCGACAGACATGAATTCGGCAACGTCACATGCAGGAATCATTATACTTTCACAAACCGAAGTAGGCGTATCAATCATAAGAAACCCGGCACCGTTGTTAGCATCTAAATCATCGGCCACATCTATAACACCACCAGGGACCAACCCTTCACCAAGATCATCTCTAACAGACCCGTTTCCTTCTAATGGTTGATCACAACTATTTCTACGGACAGCTTTAGTCTTACTCCTCATACTTAACAAATAACTATTTTTTTAGTTATGAGCCACAGGTTTACTCTCACTTCTTACGGTTTTACTCTTATCACAAATTACACAAATCACAAATCACATAAATCACTACAACTACTTATACAGATAAGGCTATTCTTATTTCCTACAACTACTCGTCACAAATTACACAAATCGCAAATCACACAGATGACTACAAATCACTACACACAAAGTGCAACATACTACAAATCACTACAACCACTTAATCGCAAATGACACAGATGACTACAAATCATTAGACACAAAGTGTAAAGAAAAAATACGACAAACATACCAATACACAAACCTAATATCCTCTGATTCGCCGCAACAATAATCTTGAAGATTTCCAAAACTGAACAATCAAAAAATAAATAAATAAACAAATAAATAAGACAGCAACACGTAGATCATAAGAAGCAAATACACAAACCACAAACCTACTGCCCTCCGGTAAGGTTAAACTGTTACAGCAACCGATGAAAATTCACGAAGAAGATCTGCGCAACTACCGAGAAAAACCACAGGGAAGAGACACGTATAAATCTCCAGGGCATTCTATCATTTGTTAGCCATCGAAAAAAGGGTAAAAGAAGCGACCAAACAAACGAAAGGGAAAAAGCGGGAGCCCACAACCCAAAACTTAGCCCAACACTGTTATGTCAACTGTAGCAAAATGTTGATGCTCCATTATATATAGGATAATCTTATGTGGCATGACATGACATTACTATGAGTTTGACAAAGTCCATAACATTGGAGATGCTCTTAACTTATCAATCATCAGTTTTCGGTATAGGCTTTTGATCTTATTGATTTACCTATTTTTTAACCTAAATCAAATTTGAATTCCAAGTAATTAAATTTGATATGAAACCAAATTGCTTATAACAATCTCACATTACCAAGTTATAAACTATCATGCAAAAATGATCCCTCGTCTAAAATCAAATTTAATTCAAGGGATATGCTAATGTGTGTCGTGCGCCCGCTATTTATCTTTTACAGTGTAAATAGATGAAAAGTTTGAGTGTATTAAATTAAAAATCTCATTTAATTATAATAAATTATATGTTTTACTACTATTAATATTTATCAAATGCGTTTTCTGATTGAATTAACGAAAAATTTAAATGCATTAACTACATGTTAAATTCAATTATTTACATATTAAAAGGTATCCAACGGTCAGCCATTAGCTAAGCCCTTAATTCAAAGAGTAAAAAACCCAAACGCAAATTTAAATCGATTTAACAATCGTTTTTATGCGAGTACAAACCAAATCATGTACGCGCCTTACTATAAGTCTATAAGGTTAACTCGGTATCACGGTTTACAAAACTGTTAAAAAAAAATCGCTGACTTTAAATATTTTCATTTTACAAGGAAAAAATGAATTGATCAAACTACATTATTGTTTGTGACATACAGAAATTACAAATAAAAAGAAAAAGTATACTAAAACCCAAAATTTGGGTGCTTCACAAAGTTGCACCAAACATAGTTTTAAACAGTAAAATGTGCTTAAAGTGATGGTACTTTAGTGTAAAATGAACAGTAATACATTAGTGTAAAATGAACAGTACTACATTTATTAGAATTGTCATTACATGTTGTACTAATACTTTGTTTCCACCGACTTGCTGCTGCACTTTTACCCAAAATTGAATTAGCTTTGTCCAAAAACTAGAAAGTTCCAAAGGCATCTTTTCCATACCTTTAACCAACATAGTATCTGTTAAGAAGAGATCAAAAAAAAAAAAAAAAAAAAAAAAAACAAAGAATCTTTGTCTCATACACAGGTATGTATATGGTGATCTATTTTTGTAGTCTCTACCTGTACATATATACATTTACATATGTTTTGCCCTTTCTCCTATTTTTTTGTTTCTACCAGTACAGATCTACATTTACATACATTTTGGCTTTTGTATTTTGTTCAGGAATCACAATCTCCAGCTTTTTTAGCACTTAAAACACTGCAATATACAGGTAACAACTATGTTATTAACACACATGTTGTTAGATCCTTTGCTATATTATGTTGTTTTTTTTACAGCTTTTTATTATCAATATGCATTGACTAACTCCCTTGATTGCCATAATATTCCAACAAACTTTTGTCATGCACTTTTTATTCATATGTATCTATTACTTATGCTGTTTTATAGACTGCATATTTCATCACTGTTGGCTGCTTTACATAAATATATATACATAACTGTAAATATGCCTAGAAGGTTGTTACCAACAGATTTAAGAGACCAGCAAGTGACTCACCCTGAAAATAGAATAGACATTAGTAGAATAGGAGTACCTTATAATGGGTCTGCAAATAATACCAATATACCACCATATTTCCAACAAACTCCGCTTCAAAAATATACCACTACGTCTTCAACAACGCCTGCCAACCAAAAGTTTTACCCATATGACGCATCAGCAATAAATCAACATACATTTAGTCTACAATGCCAGTACAACAACTGCAAAGTTCATGCAGTACCTGGAAGTATATGTGACGCCAAAGAACAAATAACAGGTAATTTTTTACTTTTTTTTTTTATAACTGATGTAAAGTTAATGTATGCATTTTCACTAAATATTTTGACATATTATGCAGCCGCTTCAAATGTATTTTATATGAATCCTTTTGTTGGAGAAGGGCAAATTTTGGCTACCAAAGATAAAGAACTATGTTCAATATCAGATGCTACCAAAGAAAGTAGCCATGTCAGATTTGATCGTCGGAAGCGTATACCGACACCAATATACAAAAATGGAAATAAAAATGGCAAAAGGCAAAAAGGTATAAACTTTTTTGTTGTTACTACATGTAATAATAGAAGGGTAACATACTTATTATCTATTTGTTGAAAAATAACTATTTTTACAATATATTTGTTCTCTTTTTCAGGTATACAAAGTAACGACGACCCTACATTTGTGACAACTTCTAATGTGCCACAAGAATTTCATGATAATTTTAAAAACAATTCTGATTCAGCAGCAAATGATCAGAACCAAGGTATCCATATTTAGGGCAACATTAAATACACATTAAGAAACACACCCTATATTAGAAACTGCTTTGTTAAAAAAAAAGACCTAGCATTAAATAAGTGTTACTTACATTTCCAGAAAAAGAAAACCTATCATTAAATACATACCATGCATTCATTACTAATAGGGCAACCAAATTTTATGCAGGTTTTAGTTCTACAAAAGGCAAAAGCATACTCACTGATTCATACGATTCCACTTTTGCCAACGCTTCTTTCTTTGCGGATGCAAACAATGTTACTTCCAGCAGTTATCCACATACCAGTTATAGCAATTCAGCCATAAAGACCCAAACTACCCCTTCATATTTAAACGCAAACTGTTTCCGGTCAAGCTTTGTTATGCTATGACCATCAACAAAAGCCAAGGGCAATCTCTTACTAAAATTGGCGTTTACCTACCTCAACCAGTTTTTGGACACGGTCAGTTATATGTTGCATTATCCCGTGCAACATCCCCATACGGTTTAAAGATTCTCTTAAAGTCTAATGGTGAACATCCAACAGATGCAACAAAGAATATAGTTTATAAAGACTTCTTGGCCCAAGTTTGCAATACAGAGGTTGATATTGTTATAGTAGCCGCTGAAAACCAGGCTTTACTTATGCATATACTATTATTTCCAATTACTTTTGCATAACATAATATAATATGTATTCTTTTACTTGCATTTTTACTTGCATTAGGCTACTCATGATACCATATTGTTGTTGTTCATTGGATAATTGAAGAACTACTAATGCACTTTTCCTAATTTGTTTTACCATATACAGCATGGCAGACTCTAGGGACATTTCTATTGAACCAAAAGGGAAGCAAAAGATGATAGAGGTCGAAACCAATATCAAAGAACTCAGGCCAAAAGACAGGAACAAAATCATAGAAGCAAAAATTTATAGGGCATGGATGGCTCGAGACCCACCAGATACAACTAAAAAAGGTTGTCACGCAATTTTACTCGACAGAGAGGTAATCTCAGAATCAGATAACTACCCTAATACAATAAACCATAACTAAATAGCCATAAACTAACAATTTCGTGTAAACAGGGAAATGCAATACAAGGAAACACAGAAGCTTCTGAAATAAATCATTTTAAAAAGATTCTAATACCTGGGAAAACGTACCAAATATCAGGATTCATGTGTGTCCCAACAGAGAATTGGCAGCAAACACTAGAAAACCAAACATCTTTGGCATTCACTAGATTTACCAAATTTGATCCTATATCGCCTGAGGGATTCCCAAATCATTACTTCAGATTCGTCTCTTACAATCGGTTGCCATCCAGAATTGTTGATCCCGATGACAAAACCCGCACAGAATATCCGGTTCTTACAGGTAATACTAACTGTTTATTCTTCTTGAGTAATATATATAACTGCAAAGAAAGATAACACACTTTTTAATTCAAACAGATTATATAGGATGTTATATCAGCTCGGGAGAAACAGACACAATAGGCAACCCAAACAGAGACCAAATGGTTACACGCAAAATAGAAATACAGAATCTGAAGTAAGTATCATGTTATAATTTATTACAAATCTATATAAAACTTGCTTCTTTAATACAGCTTTGTAACTAAAAAAAATCATTCCATATAGCCGGAATTCAATCGAGCTAACACTATGGGATGACCTAGCTGAAACATTCAGAAAAGATGAGATTGATAGGTTGGAAAAACCAGTTATAATGGCAGTAAGTTCATGTCGAGTCTCAACGTACTACAACAAACTACAGTTGTCATCCACACCAGCAACTTACTATTATATAAACCCAAAAATCCCTCAGCTTGAGCAATACCAGGCAGAGTAAGTGCTGCATTCTAAATTTATACTATATAACTATTTTGTTAACATTTTAAGTCCTAATCATGTGTACATTTAACAGATACAAAGAGCTCTTCAACCTTAACCCGCCTTTACAAATTATCAGGAAGCCATACGAAGACAAAGAGAAAGAAAAATTCAGAAATAGGTTTCCGTTGGCTCTACTATTACAACAAACTCCAAAAACCTATGAAGTAAGTTACATTTATTTGAATTTCATACTATACATATATAACTTAAAAAAAAATACTATGTAAACAGATAAAAACTATACTTATTTGTTAGAAACTTAACAGGGTGTTCACTTCACTTGCGAAGGAAGCATATCAGCCATTAACACATCAAAAGATTGGTATTATCCGTCATGTACAAAGTGCACTCTTAAAGTCCATGACAATGATGGTGTTTTTGAATGCCGTGTACATGGACCGTTAGAGTATCCCTCTTACAGGTAATTCTATATTGCCTACTACTTTTACATCAACCACATGACACTACATAATTCATCTACATATGCAGATATAACTTCAAAGGAAACCTAACAGACAACACAACAACAACAACAATGACATTTTTCACACTGAAGGCAGACAAAATTGTTGGCAGTGACTGTAGTTCATTACTCAAGGTGCTTAACAACCCTGGCCCACGGGAAATACCACAAACAATACACGCAATCACTGGAAAAACCCACATTTTCCAATTTCATTACAATACATCATCAAAACTAGGCCTTCCAGAATTCATTTTTGATAAACTACTCGATGAACCACCCACCACAAAACAGATAGCAGACAAACCATCAGGTAACAAACTTATCATTGTAACTATATCCTGACAACATATCCTGATAATACACGAATTATCTCAAGCTCTTACAGCAGACATACCTGACGAAGAAATCGTATCTACTGTCCTTGCCTATACTCCACCAACCACAGGAGATGTCAACATTCAGACAACACCAATCCCTGTCACACAAGAAGAACATGCAAATGGTCAGAAACTTTTACAATTCAGTAAAAATGCTAAGAAAATAGTAAACATAATTTCGTCTAACTATTATATTTGAATTGCACCAGAGCAACAGCTTATCGAATCGCAACAAGAATTTCAAACAGACAAGATACAGGTAACAACATTTTACTACACCTACCATTACAGAAAAAAAAACCCCATCAATATTTTTTTATATGCAAATGCAATTTCATTAAACACTAAATCATTTGTTTACAGCAGATTATACACCACCAGGACCACAACATACTTTGGCCAAAGAATCATCAAAGCCAACCGGACAAGACATTACCAAATCCACAGCCACTAAACGACCATTGTTTCAAGAAAAAGCAGCTGGTGCGAAAAAGAATAAAAAAGAATGAATGTCTATGTCCAAGTCCAAATCCTACATCCATCAACAATCCTTTTGCAAATGTAATGCTCTTAAGCTTACACAAAACTAAATGCTAATGTAAATATCTATGTAAAATAAAACGCCAGAGGCGTAAAAGTGCACTTACTAGGCACTTACTGTATTATAACACCTTTGGCTAACATGGTTGCGCTGCACTAAGACGCAAACCAAATATATGAAAAATGGGTGATATCTATTCCGCCGTTTACATCACCTTACTTTTGAATTGTGGAGAATTTAAGATGATTTACAGAATAGATCTAATTAAATGTGTCGAAACCCTGGCTTATTAAATGTGTCGGCAAGTGATGGTGTTATATGTCAGAAATTTAATAAAGGGCCTAAATGTCGGATCCCCATTTCATAGCCCAATAACCCAAACAAATATCCAACCCAACAATACCAAAAAAAAAATTTCCTACACAAATATAATCCCTCAAAACAATAACAATTTACATAATTTAAATTTATTCATTTTTTGTATAAACACTATATTGTTTTTTTTTTTTTTTACAAACCTCTTGCTATAAAATTATACCAAAAAATACACAATACAAACTCATTGGAAATTAAAAACGGTAGAACAATGAGATATCAAACAATTAATTTCTGGAAAACCGACTAAGAACCAAAGAAAAATAGATATTACTTTTAAGCAAAACTTATTACATTACCTCATACCAAAATACAATTGTGAACACCTCGATTAGAAAAGCTTTAACATTTTTATTATTTTTTTGTTCTTATAAAATTGTAAATGTACATAAAAAAAATAACACGAAAGATAAAATAAAAATTATCATTCTACACCTATTGATAACAACAATTTTACAAAACACACCCGCAGCATCTCGCGGGCTTTCCCGCTCGTGACATACAGAAATTACAAATAAAAAGAAAAAGTATACGTTGTCAAATGAGACAAAAAAGATGTCGAAATTAAGGAGTAATTTCTATTCCGTGTACGTTGGTCTTGACACTGACATTTTTGTCTTTATGAATTACAATAATAGAACATGTTAGTCAAAAGTTAGAAAGGTTCGGCAACTTTTTTCTTTAATCACGATTGGTGTTGTTAACGGTAGTTTGAAGGTCGTTGTAGGTCGATGACCATTGTATTTTTGAAGTCGTTTAATCATCGTATAAAGTCGTTAGGTCAAAATTATGTTCTAGTGTTTCTATACTTTTATCATCTAAGTTTTAGATATCCATATATATTCAATGGATTAAATAAACGAATTCACGACAAATGGTTATCATGAGATCGAATTTTTGGCCAGGTTAACATTTGAAACAAAAAAAACATTAACGTTAGTACCGACTAACGAGCCATAAAAGCAAACCACGAATACCCAAACACTATTAGATATTATCGTGCTCGCAATAGGCACAGAACATTATGATATGAGATCTATTTGACCATTTTGAAGTTGAGCTTCTTCATGTGATAAGGGTGATTTTATTTAATAAATAATAACATTGAACGTTATCTCTATATTAGGCTGGTGGTAAGGGGCGTGAGGCCTCACTAAGTTTTTTTTTGAAAAGCAAACTTCAATAAACACCAAAGGACGGGGAATCTCCAAGGCGGAAAAACCCACGAACCCAACAATTACATCACATCAAAATGGAAAGACTTCCAACCCTTCCAATCCACTACACTATTTCTACACCTATTACAAAACCAAAGATAACTCAACGCTTTAACATCTGAAACAATCTCGACCACATTCCTAGTCGTCTGATTAAACACCTTCTCGTTTCTAGCTTTCCAGATCCGCCAACATGCCACCATTAATATGCCGTATAAAATCTCTTTATTACTCTTCGACCATCCCGAGTTCGTAACCACATCAACAATATCTTTAACAGAAAATAAATAGATAGATGGTAAATGAACCCAATTCGCAATCCCATTCCAAACTCCATTCGCCACTCTACAAACCGTAAATATGTGCTCCGCGCTTTCATCGACCTCCTCGCAAAACTCACAAAGACATTCCTCTTGAATTATGTTTCTTCTTCGTAACGCAATTTTGGTGGGAATCCTATCCAACATCACCCTCCACATAAAAACATTACACTTTAATGGAACCCACTTACACCATTAAGTGAGGTGAGGCTCACGAGTGAAACCCAAAACACCAAAACAAGTTCATGCGCAAGATGGGGAAAGTGAGGCAGGAAAGGTGAGTGGCTCACCTTTGGGAAAGTGAGGCTGAAAATTTGTGGCCCCATGTAAAAATGTATCCGTTGGTTTGTAAAAATAAATAAATAAATAATATTTATACTATCTCATTTTTCAACTATAAATACCTCAAAACTTCACAATTTTAATACACATCTTCTCATATTCTTAATCAAACAACATATATTTCACTCCTCATTATTTAAATGAATTCCGAAATGTTTTTGTTTACCGACTCAGGAAAGAACAAGAAGTTGTTAGCCGGGACTTGAATTTTATTAGAAGAGCGGTGTCGTTTATTAAGAATTTACGACGAGCAACGAGGAACATGATAACGCGAGATGGTTATGGTGCTCATGACCGTTTAGTCGCCGCCTATTTTAGTGAGAACCAGATGTACGATGCACGTACATTCCAAAAGAGGTTCCGAATGAGTCGCCCCCTTTTCAACTGGATAGTTCGAGAGGTAACAATTCATTCTCCATTCTTTCGTAATAATATTGACTATAACGGAAGAGAAGACACTTCCCCGTTGATGAAATGCACCGCCGCAATTCGTCAATTGGCATATGGCACGGTTCCTGATACTTTAGACGAATATCTGCAAATGGGTTAGAAAACTTCTCATTTATCTCTTGATCATTTTTGTAATTCTGTTATGGAAATTTTTGGACCAGATTATTTGAGGAAACCCATTATGACGGATGTTGTAAAACTTTATCGGCATCACGAAGAAACAAACAGGTTTCCGGGGATGTTAGGAAGCCTTGATTGTATAGATTGGGAGTGGTTTAGTTGTCCGAACGCATTTAAAGGGTCATATTGCAGACATGAAAATGGTTCGAATCGATTCATTTTTCTAGAATTTGTTACGTCACAATACTTATGGATATGGCATGCGTTCTTTGGTATTTCTGGGTCGAACAACAACATCAACGTTTTACAGCAATCCACTTTATTTAATGATCTCAAAGAAGGAAAAGCACAAGAGATTCCATTTGTGGTAACGGCGTAACTTACCCATGGGGATAGTATCTTGTTGACGGGACATTTCTGGAATTGACGGCATTCATTAAGACGATTTCAGAACCATCTGATGATGACCATAAGCGAATAAGGTATAAGCAAATTCAATAATCAGCAAGGAAAGATGTGGAACGAGTGTTTGGTGTTATGAAGAAGAAATGGGCTATAATAGCCAATCCCGCACGAGCGATGAAAAAAGAAAGAATTATGAATATGATGTATACATGCATCATATTACATTATATGGTTTGAAAAGAGAAAGGAAAGGCGATATCTCCCGATTGGTACCCGGAGTAAGCACGTTAACCGCACGACCTCGTATGATCCGACGAACAAGTGCGACGAGTTATGAGGAACATCAAACCGTCACAAGCGCATCAAACTTTCGGATTGAATTGGGTCAAAACGTTGAATCAATTTAGATTGCAATTGTTGATTCCTAGATGTTATTTAGTTGTTAATTAGTGATGTTAGGATGGTACATTGTTGATTAGAGCACAAATTGAGGAGTTTTGATTTGGTAGTGTTCTTGTGTTATAGGATTGATTGAGGAATCATGCGAAAATGTTATGGATTGTTGAAGGGATGAATGGGATATGTAGAAACCACTATAATTGATCAAATGCATGATAGGAAAGAGTAGGATTTGATAGGATTAATTTGAAGTCGAAGAAGAAAAAAATTTTCTTAACAGAAAGTCCCAACCGATTCGGTTGCGGGACTATATCGATCGGTTGGGCATGAGACTTTACTCCATCCGATTCGGTTGGAGCAATACCGATCGGATGGAGGGCTCGGTAAATGAAAAAAAGAAAATTTTTAAAACAAGTTTTATGACTTCTAAATCATGTAGTTTTGGTTCTTATCCTCTTATACTGACAAATAATCATGTTTTCTAAAAAAGTTATGTTGTAGGAGGATCAGGGATTGCGAAAAGAACTAGAGAAGCAACCAGGAAGAGAGAACAGACGCCGATTCCAGAATGTCATCCTAACCTCCTATGGCGAGGGGAAGATCTGATAGTTCAAAAATCCTTTAATGTTATTCTTCTTAAGATTGGCGGATGGGTGATTCATTCACCAAGGGTTATGAATTGGAATGCAATGAAAGAGCTTGGTTGTGATGAGTTTTTGGAAGATATGTTTCTTATGAGGATTCTGTGGAACAAACAGATATTGACCACAAACATGTGGATGAGAGCATTCAACATAAGAGAACCAATTTATTAGGAATGGTGCTTCGAGTTTTTATGTTCTATGCGGATGAAAAGGGAGGTTACTGATATTGGAGTTACAACCGACAAATTTCTCGATTTCAAACTAGGAGGTAAGAAACATGAAGTCACACTATTTGAGTTTGGAAATTTGTTAGGTTTATACTCTGATGAGGATTTAAGTAATGAGGATTTCAAGTTTTTCATAATGAGTGGAGAAAGGAGTAAAAATAACTTTGACGCACATGAATATTGGAAAAGGATTAGCACGGAAGAAAAGTTAGTATTTGGGGAGAGTAAAGTTTCGACAATTAAGAAACCATTGTTGCGTGTGCTACATAGGGTTGTAGTACAATCATTGTTACATAGGACGTCTAGTGTCGATTTGATTTATGAAGATGATTTATGGGTTCTTCAAGCAATAGACGAGAAACATCCCTTGAGGCATTTGAACGTAGCTTGGGTGATAGTGCAACATTTGCACCAACGCGCGGCGGTTGGGACAAGAAATTATATATGTGCAGGTCACTTTATTTCACGAATAGCCAGGAATCTTGGGCTATTTACTGAGAAAGAAATGAGTCTTTTTAGTGAACCAGTTATTCCGTTGAGCATTGACATCAAAGGGTTCACACACCTTCGAGAAAGCAAGAATGGGAAACTCAGAGGACTTCCAGAAGTTTAAGATGTGCAACCAATAACCACCTGGGATGGTTGATCAGCGTTTTTGTTTTTAAAACAATGACGGGTTGAACAATTTCTATTTCTATTATCTTAACTTAATTTTCTTAGGATTTAATTACTTATGGTTTGTTTGGAACTACTTTTATGTGTTTTAGTATTTTGTTTGGTTTGTTTGTTTGTTTCGTATATATATTCTTTTTGCAGTTTTTGCAGGGAGAGAATTACCGGAAGCTTAGTGTTGATCAATGTTTAGAGTTGGAAGAACTCATGGGCTTAGTTATGATCAAATATGCGTATGCGTATTTTTCCCTGGTAGTACATTTTTAACTAAATTTTTCCCATTTCCTTTACTTTGAAGTTCATTTTTATTACATTGAGGACAATGCAAAACTTAAGTGTGGGGGAGGGAAGAAAATAGGAAAAATTGGTTCAAGTTTTTAAATTTTTAGGTTTAGTAGATTTTGGAATCGAGTAACTAGAATTAGTTCACTCTTGATTTTCTAGTTATTTTCTTATTATATATAGATTGATTCAATGGTAAAAATGAGGCTATTTGAATTTTTTTTTGAATTTAATCAAGTTATGAGAGCTATTTCAATTTTGGAATCGATAACAGTTACTAGTACATG
Source organism: Artemisia tridentata subsp. tridentata (assembly GCA_021014915.2). Lineage (NCBI taxonomy): Eukaryota > Viridiplantae > Streptophyta > Magnoliopsida > Asterales > Asteraceae > Artemisia > Artemisia tridentata. The sequence goes on along the minus strand of CP139504.1, from coordinate 156,890,397 downwards.
CTATAACCCACCTTAAATTGTGAGGATTTAAGCATTTTTGTATAAAGCATTTCATATGCTCTATATTTCGTTATGAGTGTGCCGGTGATTATGTTGATTCTAGAACTTGTACTTGTTATGCATTACGGTTAAAATTACTTTCGAGTGATAAAATATATTCAAATGGTAAGAGGCAAATTAGGATTTACACCAATTGGCCATCCGGTTACAAAAATATTTTTGCTAACCACATCGGTTAGTTATCCATGTATTTGGAACCCATTTGTTAGCGTTAATCTTTTACGCTAGATACCCTTAGTTACACATTCTGAGCCTATCTTTTCTATTTGATTAAATCCCAAAAAAAAAAAAAAAAAATACAAAAAGATTTTACACCTTGCACCTTAGCCTTACCCAAATCAAGTTCAATGGAAGTTCAAAACGATTTATTTTTTTGATGATTACGCGTTGACCACACTTTGATATGTGTATGTGTTATTTCAATGAAGAAGGAGGTCGCTACTCTTATTTGTATTTGTTGTAGCATGTGCTCATCCAAAGTGTGGGGGTGACGAGAAAGTTGAGTTGGTGAAAAAAAAAAAAGTGGAAAAAGAAAGAAAAGTGAATAGCCAACGAGCTATGAATGTATGATTCAGTGAGCTATGAAGGAAGAAAGAAGTTAGTATGAGATGCGGAATAATAATTGAAGAAGTTGGGGAAGTGATCATTTGAAGTATAAAGAGTTGGGAACGGAATTTGGACTTGATTCTTATTTATTTTTCATTTTGTAGAAACCAATCATAAATAATTCCCATGTCTTATCCCTACCTTTACCAAATTGCTTTATTCGTTGTTAGCTTTCGAGCATCCGGATTTAGTGATGGCTTTGTTTAGATATGTAGTTCATGGATGTCATAGTGACCATCCGGGTTTTTGAATAGTTGAAAAACGTTGCTAGCGAGCTAGTGCGTGTTTTGGTGACCATCCGTTATGAAAGTAACGCTGCTAGCGAACCAAGGTACAATCTAGTGACCATCCATTGCTTAACTAGTCAAGAATTCGTTGCTAGCGAGCTATTATGTTCTTGTATGAAATATTTGCACATTAGCCAGGTAACCGTAACCTTAACCTTAAACCCGAATAAAAGACCTCTTTGATGTTTTATTTTGTTGTTTTGATACTTGTACAAGCTTATGGTAAGAAACATGAATCATGACTGAGCATTGAGTGATTTACTAATAAATTTACCCTTGGAGTGTTGAGTGAATTTAAAATTCTTTTGTGGGGTGCTTAGTTATGTTATCAAGCTCAAATTAACTTGTCTATGTTTCAATAATTTTTCGCATTTAAAGTAAAAATAGCAATTGTTCCTTTGGGATGGTTGTTGGATTTTTAGAATCATGATGAAGATACCGTTGATATCATATTTTCTAATGGCTAGACTTGCTCGAGGGTGAGCAAAACTCAAGTGTGGGGGAATTTGATAACGCTCAGAATGAGCTTGTTTTTAGTTGTGTTATCGTTAGTTTTGTGCATCATATTTGGTTATATTTGTATGTATTTGTTACTAAATCATGAAAAAGTGTATATGCAAGTGAATATAGCCAAGTATAGAAAAAGATGAAGAATTGAAGTGATTATGCACGTTGGAAGATTCCCGAGATGAAAACAAGAGAGAAACCACACGAGAACTCAAGGATTTGATAATGTCAAGATTTCTATGTTCAAATATAAAGAAAAGATCAAGTTCTATGGAAGGAATTAGTGCCACAACAAAGGATCAAGCACGCGACGAGAAAAGAAAAGAAAAATCAAAAGTGTGTGTGAAAGAAGACTCCATCCAATCGGATGGAGCCCGCATCTGATTCGGATCGGAGTCAGTATATTTTACCGAGAGATGCAACCAATCGGTTGGACCCTAATACCGATCGGTTGGGAGAAGCTGCAGTTACCAAAGTTTCATTTAATGACGAATTTAAGCCCCATAATCATGGTGGCTTAATATTTCCTGCTTATTTACTACTAAGGGACATTTTTACTTGAGGAAGAGGGATTCTTTCACTTATATATAGAATCCAAGGTTAGTTTACAAGGAGTGACACCCCAAACCTAGTAAAGGCTTACACCAAGTCCTTACTAACTTATTATCATTGCCCGAAAGCTTGTAATTGCTGTGAAAACATCCAGGGAACTTTGAGTTAAAGTCTCAAGAGTTGTGTTCGAGTGTGGAGTTGTTTACGTGTAGTAATAAGCGATTGGAGGAGTGTGGTTGCTATAGTTCCACAATCTAGTTCTTGTAATTCCATAACTAGGTATTTCTTGTTTAAGTTACTATGAACTGTTTTTACTTTAAGTTGAATGAAAGTATGGTTTGTTACTTGTGTTTGATGATATTTGCTATGGAGTGATTTTTGGTATACTTGTGTGTATGATGTGACAATTGTTGGAGTATTCTTATTTTATAGTGATGCATGAAAACATATCTTGTTTTATGAGTTTGTTGAAATACAATCTAATCTGGCTTAATTTGTTGGTAAAAACAATTTTTAAAGAAACAAAAGGGCCGAAAGGATTTTCTTTATGTTTTTATTCTAAAACGTTAGTGCATGAATTAGTATGGGATATGGTGTGTGACAAGCACCATGTTAACTCATTAAAATAGATTTGAAATGATTTCATCACGGATAAAAAGGCCGAAAGGATTCGTAAGAATTCATAAAATAAGAATTTCTTTTCAAACAACCATGAGTTTAATAGAATTGTCGTAATAGTGAAAAAGGCCGAAAGGAACTAACTATGCGATTGAATTCTTAGAAATGTTTTTCAAAAGATAAACCATCAATTGTGAGTCATTCATATAAGTTGTGCATCACTACAAGTTACACCCAACTTGATAGATTACTCTATGCAATTAGTTAAGGAATTACACACAAGTATATGTTTAGCTTAATTGGATTTTACTTGCTTTTGAATTTCGACCAAATTGGATTGACAACCCTTTTTGTTAAAACTTGTTTACTTAGTCTAATACCAAATCCCTTGGGACGATCTCGACTTACCCACCTTTACTACCACGGACGAGTATACTTGCTCGTATGTGTTAATTAGAGAATTGGATAAATCGTGTTTTATAAATTTTTAAAACTTGTACACGACGCGACACATCAAGTTTTTGGCGCTGCCGCCGGGGGACTTGGTTATTTAATCTGGTTATTTTACTTGGTTAATTTTGATTAGACTTGGTAGTTTATAAGTTTTTTTTTAAAGGAAAAGTAAAAAAAGAAAAAAAAGAAAAAAAGTGTTTGGTTCGGGACCAACCGAATCAGATGGATGTCCATCCGATTGGTTGAAGCCCTCGGTAATTTTTTAGGTTTTTATGTTTAAGTATTATTTAGTCTTTTTAATGATAGTTTAATGTTAGATTAATGTTAGTAATAGTTATAATTGATTAGTTGTTTAATTATATGTTTAATGATGATGATGGAGTCATTTTAATGTTTTTAATGTCTTTAATTTAGTAGTTAGTGTAGTTTAGTTTTATGTTTAATGATTAGTAGTTTAAGAGTTTTTATTAATTGTGCTAGTTAATTAGTTTAATGGTTATTAAAGTTAATAATTATGTTTTATTTTTCATTTTTATAAATTAGTTTATTCTTAATTATTAGTTTTTATATTAAAATTTTAATTTAGTTTTTTTTATTTTTATTATTTTTTTTTTTTAAAAAAAAAAAAAAAAAAAAATTATTTTTTTTTTTTAAAGTTTTTTCTTAAAAACTTTTCGATCTAACCGATCGGATGTTGCCCGCATCCGATTCGGTTGGGCAAAATTAGTTTTTACGATTCAACCATCCGATCGGATGGAGTGTTAAACCGATCGGATGGATGCCTCGGGAAAAGTTTTTTAAAATTTTTAATTTTTACGATTCAACCATCCGATCGGATGAACTTGTTTGTTTGCTTGATTTGATTTCATTTTTGAAGTTGTTTCGATTATGACTAACCATAATGCTAATAGTTTGGATTTTCATGTTTTTGGTTATGTTATAGTTGTTAACTGCTTTAGTGAAATGGAGAGTTTGAGCAACGTGTCAGAGTACTTGAGAAATTTGGAAGAGATGTTCAAAGATTCGGGTGATTCATTGGAGCGTTTGGAAAATATTTTGGAAGAAGTTAAGCTTGATGTAGAAGAAGTTGGAGAAAACCGTGTTGGTTTACCTAAGGAGAAGAGAGTTGTTGTGTTTACACGAGCACCACCTAAGGAGTTTGATGCACCGTTCATGAGGTATTCTACACCTTGTGGTGTGGAAGGTATAAAAGCATTGGAGGCTCAGCTTAATATGGAGTATGGTGACAACTATATTACGGAAGATATGCTTGGTAAGCTTGGTTTCGTTCGAATTGACTTTGAGGATTATGGAAGAAAGATGATGAGAGATGTGCGTGTCAATATTCATGGTCACATTTTCAAAGTTGATTTTGTTGTTTTGGAATATGGGAATGCTGATGAACCGGAAGTTGTGTTTGGTAGAGATTTCATGATTAAGACTAAGTGTAGGATTGATTTTGTACTTGGAGAGATGAGGATTGATGTGGATGATATGGTAGAAGAGAAGGTAGAAAAGGGAGAGATTGTTAAAATGGGAAAAGCGAATAGAAAGAGAACACCACTTAACAAACTTACACAACCCTCCACCCCTAAGAATAAAAGTTCTTCATCTAATTCACCACCCAAATCACCACAAATTGTTAAACCATTAACTAAAGAGCAAAAAGAAGCGATTTTGGAAAACTTGGAGATGAAGTTTAAAGAGCTTATGGAGGAGAAGCCGGTTATTGATGTGTTGAATAATTACATGACTTATCGCAAGAAGTTGGATGCAGTCATGATGGCAAGGGCTAGGTTAGAAGACAAGAATTTTGATGAGGTTGAAAGAGAGAGAATAGTTGAAAATGGGTTGCCCAAGAAGATGAGCGATCCGGGAAATTTTGTGTTACCAATTAAAGTGAATGGGACAGATGCGATGTATGCATTGGCAGACACAGGGTCAAGTGTGATGTATGCATTGTATAAGAGATTAGGACTTGGTAATCCTCAACCAAATCAATATAATCTTAATATGGCTGATAATTCACGAGCAAAGGCAATGGGATAAGTAAAGAATGTTAGAGTCTAAATCGGGTATCAAGCCTTCTTGGCCGATTTTCTAGTGCTTAACATTCCGGTGGATAAGGAGTTACCATTGTTGTTAGGTAGACCGTTTTTGAGAACGTGTGGAGCTATTATAGATATGGGTCAAGGTACTATGACTATTAATGATGAGATCTTGAAGCATACTTATTATCCCAAGCCTAGAGGCAAGATTGTGAAGGAAGTTCATGAAGAAAAAGATGAGGAAGACCACTTGGGTTGTTTTGAAGTGGGTAGAGATGAAGAAGGGAGGCCTAAATATTGGCCGGTTGCTTCGAGTTATTTTGATATTGAAAATGAGATGGAAAGAGCTCTAGCGGTGGAGGCTTTCTATAACCCTTTTAAAAATGTTTTTGTGTTTAATAAGTTGATAGATTTTCTTGGATCGTTACCAGTCCAACTCAAGAATTTAGAGTGGGGACCCGAAGGAGCTAGTGTTTACAAGAAGAAAGAAGGAGACGGAGATTGGCATGTGAAGTTTGATGTAGTTTGTCCGGATGGAAGAAACTTTGCAAGGAAGTTTAAAACGTAAATAACTAACCGAAAGTTGTCCGGGAAGTTTCAAAATGAAGATATCTTGAGGCACGAGTATTTCCAAGGATGAAATACAAGAGTTTGAAGAATAAAAGCACAAAGCTTGTGCTAGTATTTGTTTGTTTTCTTTTTTAATTTTTACGCATTTCTTATAGTTTAATGTTTGCATTTAAGTTTAAGTTTAAGTTAAGACTCTTTGTTTCTCGTGGTTTTATGATTATGAAGTTATGTTTTTAGTTAAGATTTTAAGAGTTAGTTTTGTTTTAGAGTTAATAGAGATAGACTTGGAAAACAAGTTGGTAGATTAAGTGTGGTGGAATATTTTTACATAAAAAAGAAGTATTTTTGAAGAGTAAATACACTTCCACTTGTTCTCACAAGTATCACAAAAGTGTTGACAAAAAGAAAAAGTGAAGTTTTTGCAAAAATTCAATCCGAATCGGTTGGATCAAATACTGATCGGATGGAGTGATATATATATACTCAGAATTTCAAAAATCATCAAAAACACACACACAAAATCCACCAAACTTGGGTTTCAAAAATTCGACCAATAGAAGACTATGAAGTGTTGCAGGAGTATTAAAGGATCATCTATGGCACCTAAACAAGTTAGTAACATCATCAATTTTTGTTAATTAGGTTTTAATTCGGAATTATTGAATTAGGTCAAAATTTGGGTATTTTTGATATAGTCCGAATTAAGATGTAATTTTTCTGGAAGAGATTGGTAAATGATAGAGGAATAGATTGCAAAAAGAATTAGATTGATTTATTAAGTTTTGAGGAAGAATTGATTGATTGAATTTTCGGATTGAATTGGTTCAAAACTTTGAATCAATTTAGATTGCAATTGTTGATTCCCAGATGTTATTTAGTTGTTAATTAGTGATGTTAGGATGGTACATTGTTGATTAGAGCACAAACTAAGGAGTTTTGATTTGGTAGTGTTCTTGTGTTATAGGATTGATTGAGGAATCATGCGAAAATGTTATGGATTGTTGAAGGGATGAATGGGATATGTAGAAACCTCTATATTTGATCAAATGCATGATAGAAAAGAGTAGGATTTGATAGGATTGATTTGAAGTCGAAGAAGAAAAAAAAAATTCTTATCAGAAAGTCCCAACCGATTCGGTTGCGGGACAATACCGATCGGTAGGGCATGGGACTTTACTCCATCCGATTCAGTTGGAGCAATACCGATCGGATGGAGAGCTCGGTAAGTGAAAAAAAGAAAATTTTTAAAACAAGTTTTGTGACTTCTAAATCATGTAATCTTGGTTCTTTTGCTCTTATACTGACAAATAATCAAGTTTTCTACAATAGTTATGTTGCAGGAGGATCAGGGATTGCGAAAAGAACTAGAGAAGCAACCAGGAAGAGAGAACAGACGCCGATTCCGGAATGTCATCCTAACCTCCTATGGCAAGGGGAAGATCTGATAGTTCGAAAATCCTTTAATGTTATTCTTCTTAAGATTGGCGGATGGGTGATTCATTCACCAAGGGTTATGAATTGGAATGCAATGAAAGAGCTTGGTTGTGATGAGTTTTTGGAAGATATGTTTCTTGTGAGGATTCTGTGGAACAAAAAGATATTGACCTCAAACATGTGGATGAGAGCATTCAACATAAAAGAACCAATTTAAAAGGAATGGTGCTTGGAGTTTTTATGTTCTATGCGGATGAAAAGGGAGGTTACTGATATTGGAGTTACAACCGACAAATTTCTCGATTTCAGACTAGGAGGTAAGAAACATGAAGTCACACTATTCGAGTTTGGAAATTTGTTAGGTTTATACTCTGATGAGGATTTAAGTAATGAGGATTTCAAGTTTTTCATAATGAGTGGAGAAAGGAGTAAAAATAACTTTGACGCACATGAATATAGGAAAAGGATTAGCACGGAAGAAAAGTTAGTATTTGGGGAGAGTAAAGTTTCGAAAATTAAGAAACCATTGTTGCGTGTGCTACATAGGGTTGTAGTACAATCATTGTTACATAGGACGTCTAGTGTCGATTTGATTTATGAAGATGATTTATGGGTTCTTCAAGCATTAGACGAGAAACATCCCTTGAGGCATTTGAACGTAGCTTGGGTGATAGTGCAACATTTGCACCAACGCGCGGCGGTTGGGACAAGAAATTATATATGTGCAGGTCACTTTATTTCACGAATAGCCAGGAATCTTGGGCTATTTACTAAGAAAGAAATGAGTCTTTTTAGTGAACCAGTTATTCCGTTAAGCATTGACATCAAAGGGTTCACACACCTTCGAGAAAGCAAGAATGGGAAACTCAGAGGACTTCCAGAAGTTTTAGATGTGCAACCAATAACCACCTGGGATGGTTGATCAGCGTTTTTGTTTTTAAAACAATGACGGGTTGAACAATTTCTATTTCTATTATCTTAACTTAATTTTCTTAAGATTTAATTACTTATGGTTTGTTTGGAACTACTTTTATGTGTTTTAGTATTTTGTTTGGTTTGTTTGTTTGTTTCGTATATATTTTTTTTGCAGTTTTTGCAGGGAGAGAATTACCGGAAGCTTAGTGTTGATCAATGTTTAAAGTTGGAAGAACTCATGTGCTTAGTTATGATCAAATATGCGTATGCGTATTTTTCCCTGGTAGTACATTTTTAACTAAATTTTTCCCATTTCCTTTACTTTGAAGTTCATTTTTATTACATTGAGGACAATGCAAAACTTAAGTGTGGGGGAGGGAAGAAAATAGGAAAAATTGGTTCAAGTTTTTAAATTTTTAGGTTTAGTAGATTTTGGAATCGAGTAACTAGAATTAGTTCGCCCTTGATTTTATAGTTATTTTCTTATTATATATAGATTGATTCAATGGTAAAAATGAGGTTGTTTGTAATTTTTTTGGAATTTAATCAACTTATGAGAGCTATTTCAATTTTGGAATCGATAACAATTACTAGTACATGTTATAACCCACCTTAAATTGTGAGGATTTAAGCCTTTTTGTATAAAGCATTTCTTATGCTCTATATTTCGTTATGAGTGTGCCGGTGATTATATTGATTCTAGAACTTATACTTGTTATGCATTACGGTTAAAATTACTTTCGAGTGATAAAATATATTCAAATGATAAGAGGCAAATTAGGATTTACACCAAATGGCCATCCGTTTACAAAAATATCTTTTCTTTTTTATTAAATCCAAAAAAAAAAAAAAATACAAAAAGATTTTACATCTTTCACCTTAGCCTTACCCGAATCAAGTTCAATGGAAGTTCAAAACGATTTATTTTTTTGATGATTACGCGTTGACCACACTTTGATATGTGTATGTGTTATTTCAATGAAGAAGGAGGTCGCTACTCTTATTTGTATTTTTTGTAGCATGTGCTCATCCAAAGTGTGGGGGTGACGAGAAAGTTTAGTTGGTGAAAAAAAAAATGGAAAAAGAAAGAAAAGTGAATAGCCAACGAGCTATGAAGGAATGATTCAGTGAGCTATGAAGGAAGAAAGAAGTTAGTATGAAATGCGGAATAATAATCGAAGAAGTTGGGGAAGTGATCATTTGAGGTACAAAGAGTTGGGAACGGAATTTGGACTTGATTCCTATTTATTTTTCATTTTGTAGAAACCAATCATAAATAATTCCCATGTCTTATCCCTACCTTTACCAAATTGCTTTATTCATTGTTAGCTTTCGAGCATCCGGATTTAGTGATGGCTTTGTTTAAATATGTAGTTCATGGATGTCATAGTGACCATCCGGGTTTTTGAATAGTTGAAAAACGTTGCTAGCGAGCTAGTGCGTGTTTTGGTGACCATCCGTTATGAAAGTAACGCTGCTAGCGAACCAAGGTACAATCTAGTGACCATCCGTTGCTTAACTAGTCAAGAATTCGTTGCTAGCGAGCTATTATGTTCTTGTATGAAATATTTGCACATTAGCCAGGTAACCGTAACCTTAACCTTAAACCCGAATAAAAGACCTATTTGATGTTTTATTTTGTTGTTTTGATACTTGTACAAGCTTATGGTAAGAAACATGAATCATGACTGAGCATTGAGTGATTTACTAATAAATTTACCCTTGGAGTGTTGAGTGAATTTAAAATTCCTTTGTGAAGTTCTTAGTTATGTTATCAAGCTCAAATTAACTTGTCTATGTTTCAAGAATTTTTCGCATTTAAAGTAAAAATAGCAATTGTTCCTTTGGGATGGTTGTTGGATTTTTAGAATCATGATGAAGATACCATTGATATCATATTTTCTAAAGGCTAGACTTGCTCGAGGGCGAGCAAAACTCAAGTGTGGGGGAATTTGATAACGCTCAGAATGAGCATGTTTTTAGTTGCGTTATCGTTAGTTTTGAGCATCATATTTGGTTATATTTGTATGTGTTTGTTACTAAATCATGAAAAAGTGTATATGCAAGTGAATATAGCCAAGCACAGGAAAATATGATAAAAAGATGAAGAATTGAAGTGATTATGCACGTTGGAAGATTCCCGAGATGAAAATAAGAGAGAAACCACACGAGAACTCAAGGATTTGATAATGTCAAGATTTCTATGTTCAAATATCAAGAAAAGATCAAGTTCTATGGAAGGAATTAGTGCCACAACAAAGGATCAAGCACGCAACGAGAAAAGAAAAGAAAAATCAAAAGTGTGTGTGAAAGAACACTCCATCCGATCGGATGGAGCCCGCATCCGATTCGGATGGGAGTCAGTATATTTTACCGAGAGATCCAACCGATCGGTTGGACCCTAATACCGATCAGTTGGACCCTAATACCGATCGGTTGGGAGAAGCTGCAGTTACCAAAGTTTCAATTAATGACGAATTTAAGCCCCATAATCATGGTGGCTTATCATTTCCTGCTTATTTACTACTAGGGGATGTTTTTACTTGAGGAAGAGGGATTCTTTCACTTATATTGTAGGATCGAGTGCTTCTAGCTTGATTGAGCTTGGTTAAACCGAGAATCTCTAGGTGTAAGACTTGTGTTTATGCGGAAACTAAACAACAAGAATGTAAAGAAGAAAATAATTATGAAGGTTTTGATCCTCTATGGATCGGTTATGAACTAATAATGATGTTTATTGAATATTGTGAATCGATACAAAACTCATAGACGGGTGTTTATTTTATACTAACAATAAACCCTAACCCTAACCCGTCATACAAGAAAACGTGTAAAGAGATAAACATGATCTCTTCTAAAAATAAATCTAACAAACTTTCTAAACATACGGGATAACAATTACTAAAACCCGCAGTAATAACTACTATCAGCAGAAACAAAAATAAACTATCGGCAGTAATGAACTTCAGCAGGAACCATAAACTATCGGCAGGAACCAGCGAACACTACCAGCAGCAATGAGAAAACTTTATTTCTTAGAGATCCTAATAATCCTCCCTTAATCTTGAAGTTGACTAGGTTAACTTGCAAGATTCCACTTGATAGAGCTTGAACTTCTCAGGCTTGAGGATTGCAATAGAGCAGCAGCAAGAGTAAGTAACCAGCAGTAACACTTGGAACTTCCAGTAGCAACTTCGATAGTTCAGCAGCAATAGGAAATCATCTTCAAAAGAATATTTAAGCTGGTCACCATGTCATTCACTTGAGCTTGACTGCTACTATGACAATATGTACATCAAATCACTTTAAGTTTCATACTATTCTCATCACTTCCAGGTGTGTTAACTCCTGTGAGAGGTGAATCATTGAAAATTAATGGATTTGATGTCTCTTTACCAATAGCCATCACTACTGGAGTAGCCAATGTTTAGGTGTGTTAGACCATGGTACATTGATAACCATCTGATTTTAAGTAAATCAGCAACTTTAAACGGATTTGACTTGTCTTTACCTGTAGCCGTTTGCTCAGGACTAGCCAATTCTTAGGTTGAAGATAACCTTTGGTGAATTGAGTACCAAGCATGGAATTCCAACTGCCTTTACCACAAACCATACACTTGTGGGCTAGCCAATTCTTTGGAAACCCCAAAGGAGTAAAATCCATGGTGAATTGAAAATAATTCAACTCTTAGTAATGAAACATCGGTGAGTTGAGAACCCTATAGCTTTGAGCAAGCTATTACAGCTGGCAACGAATTTGATTATCACACCAGAGCCGTACCCTCATGGTGAGTTGATGCGTGGTTTTGCGACCTTACAACAGGTTTTACCTCTCGAGGGATCTCAAGAGGCTTGCAATCCCCACCAGGCAGTGTACCTGACCGATGTAGTATAGTGTAGTGGCAAGTACCGGGGGATTGATCGTTCTCTAGGGGAATAGTGTCGTTAGGATTGAAAAACTACTCTAATAGGTCTAAGGGTGAGGGAAGATTCTTTTTGTATTTTTTTATATTTTTTTTATAAAAGCAAGTAAAATCTCGGGTTGGAAGGAATGGGCGGAATTAGTTGCTAGTCAACTAACCCAAATAACTACAATTGCAAATAAAATAAAATAACTGAAAATAAAAAGATGGTGGAACTTATATGGAGAGAAATGTGTTTACTTAGATTTCCTTACTCCCTAACTATCTTTTACCGGTTGATTAATGTGTATTAATTGCGTGGATGACGGGTGTATTCCTTAATACCAATCGTGGGGTGGCGTACGTACTTCCCCAACTCTATAAGCTCCTACTTCACTCCTATGCCGAGCCGGCTAAGAAGCTCCTAACATGGGATCACTAGAATTCGCTCATGCATTAAATACAACCATAAAAACCTTAGTACGCATTGGTTCATGTTTCTTAAGACGTTCAAGCAAGTTACCGTATAGGAGGTTAGCCAGTTTTCTTAAGCCTAACATCGATAAACAATCATCCAATACAATTAATAACACACCAACAACCAATAATCAATAGTTAGGTTTCATTAGATCTAAGCAAACACAAGATAAATCTAGCCTAGCATGTTAAATAAAAGACAAGAACAAGATATAATCAAACAACACATAGACATATTGATTGATTAATTGATTACTTATCTTCAATTGAACATGGGAGATCCAAGGGTATAAAACCCTTAAAAGTAGCAGAAAAATCGTCTTAGGGTTTCTCCTCACAAAGTTGCAGACTAATGACTAAAAATTATGAGAATATATATAGAAAATCAGATCTGACGGCGTCACGTTATAGAGCTGACGCCGTCACCTCGCCGCGGTTAGGGTTTCTTGATGGCCTTCTTGACGCCGTCCCCTTTTAATCATCCAAAATCCTCTCTGGCGCGTCAAGGGTTGACGGCGTCACAATGGTGCTTGACGCCGTCACAGGTACTTTTCCAGCCGATTTTGAGACTTTGTCGTTTTCTTCACTTTTATGCTCCAAAAACGTCCAAAATGCTTCCTTTTCCAGATTTCTTCTCCAAAGTACCTAAAATGACAAAAGGAACGATTTAGGGCAATATTTGATCAAATAAATACGATTTAGGGCTTAAATGACCCCCTAAAAGCGGTACACTTTTCGCTTCATCAAATACCCTTACACTTGAGATTTGCTTGTCCTCAAGCAAATGCGCTTTTATTCTAATCAAAATACAAGTTAGGGGTCATTTAACGCTAATATAAAAGTAATTACAACAAATAGTCGTTCCACTTTAATCATAATAAGCACGGAGATTACAGACTAGCACCTCACAAGTAGTGTTTAGATACTCACATCTCTCAGGTGTCATAAAAGTATATCTCATAAATGAAAATGAATAACATCTCTCATTACCTGTCATAGCAAATAGATTACCATAGGCTTGGGAAAGGATCAAAAACCTCCTCCACTAGGCGTAAGCACCTAAGATAAACTATCAAAGAGGGCTTTTAAACGGGTTTTAACGTTTGGTGTAGGGATATGATAAACACGGTTTTGTTGGATAAAGGATATTTTACTGGTGGCGAGTTAAAGATCTTGATTAATTACATGTACAATATGGCGTTGCTAAGCCAAGACTAGACTCGACTTAAGCTAATGAAAAAAAATAACAAAAAGATAAAATAACATAAAATGAAACGGGATGGTAGTCCGTATGTTTTTTCTACTTTTTTTTTATTTTTTTTATTTTTTATTTTTTATTATTATTTTTTTTTTTGCATACACTCTTGCCCTACCATCCAAAATAATACATCATAGGGGCGTTGCATCCCCCTTACACTTGAACTTTTACATAACTTTACAAATAACTATTCTAATGACTCGAATTAAGATAATCGAAACACTTGGAGTACTTTTAAAATATTTAGCACATATGGGGGTAATAATGATGTTCTTCCCCATTACTCCATTACACTAGTACTTTACCCATGAGTCCCAATCGTCCCAAAACAATATGTACAAGGATATGACTCGACTTAGCAACCATGTAATCAATTAGATAATTAACTTGGGGTTTAAACAAATGTTGTCACAATAATGCACTAAAAATGAGTGCATACAAGGTAGGCTAAGGCGATTTGGGTGTACATTTAAGTGGGGTGTAAACAAATTCTTACTTTAAGTAAAATGCTTAAAGTTAGAAACGAAAAGATAGGCTCTGAGGGGTGTACTAGGGGTATCGTGTACTAAAAATGAGTACAACGCAAAGGGTGTGGGAGAATTACTTGACCAATGTAGCCAATGTAATTATAACAAAAACACAGGTGTAAAACAATGGGTTAATCCTAATGCCTCTTATCATGTAGTAAATCTAACTACACGAATGTAGTCTCACTTGTGGCCTCGGAATGGTCCTAACGCAAGTTCTAGAATCTAAGTGCTACCGGTACACACATCATAGCATAAATGCTTTTCCTACCAATTCTAGGGGCGAACCTCACATATTTGGGGGTGGAAATTTTTTTTAGTGGTACGGTTTTGTGCTAGTCATATAACTCCTATCCGTGAGACGCTCATTAAGACCAAAGTTTCACTCCTATATGTTGTAAAAAAATTTAAATTTGGCACTAAAATTGCCTTAACAGGTATTTCTCTCAGTTTTATTACACATCTACCATTAAACAAACGAAAAATCAAGCGTAATAGCATTCTCTAAGGTATCGTACTTTACCCCCCTTACACTTAAGATGAACATTGTCCCCAATGTTCAAATAACAAGATGTAAAAGTAAATAAGGTAAAAGAATGAAATCAAATACTCCCCTGATTCGCTCGGTGGATAAAGAGGTAACATGGTTAGATCTTCTTCCAAGGTAATGTTGAAGCTTCAAGATTAAAGCAGCGCCAAAAGCTAGATTCCACATACATCTCCTTGTCCAAAATAACCTGTTAAACCTGAGAAAACAAACACGAAAACCTGCATAACATCGGCGGGATAAATCTGTATAAGGATATAATGCTTGTGGAATGATTATTTTGCAGATTCCTGGAGTTTATAAGTTAGAGATTTAGTAAAGCATTTTATGATTCCGGAAGAAAAACAAAACTTTCAAAAAAAATTCTAGAAAACAGTTCCTGACGCCGTCAGAAGTGATCTGACAGATTTTTCATGTTAAGTTTCCGGAAAATTTCTGGAAAAACTCAATCCTTATTTCCTGGAAATCCTGCAAAATATCATTATGACTCGATACAAGCATTTGACTCAAACAATTACTAATATGTATGTTAATTTAATATTGTTATGATTCATGTTCATTTGTTCTAATAAACCGATTTGGATTTCCCTTACACTTATCTTTTGCAAAATACCTTTATATGTAGTTAAGACGAAATTAAAAACAAGATAAAGCATTTTCACAATTTAGTTTCGAACATGAATCAATATAATAATAAAAATTAAACATACATACGGAAGCAAATAAAATCAAACAAACAAATAAATAAACACACAAAGCAAATAAAGCTTGGGTTGCCTCCCAAGAAGCACTTTCCTTTATTAACGAGTCTTGTAGCTAGACTCAAAGTCCTTTTAACCTATGTAAGTGAGATCGTCATCGAGGACATCTTTAGGGTTAAGCTTGGATTGAAGTTTTCTATTGGTCCGCATAGTACGATATATCTTTTCAAACCTCTCTCATTCCGGGTCATACAATGTCATCTTAATATGCCATGACCTATCTCCATCTTTGGGTGGTTTATCCCAATCCCACTTATGATCATTGTCTTCACATGTCCACCTATTCATCCCTAGGTTAATTGGCAAAACTCCTAGGAAATCAATCATCTTCCTAAAAACTAGAGGGTCTTCAAATGGATCCAATTCGGTGTCCCTAGCCAAGAGTTGTTCTACCGTATTTGTTCGACTCACAAAGTCCTCTTCTAGGTAAAATGGGCGTTGGGGTCCTATGAAGTCTCCATCGATCCAGGGTCCATATCTAGATGGTCTCCTATTTAATTCTAACCAATGGGGTGTTGGTTTCTCACTAGTATCATAGGCATGTTTCTTCACATCATAGACTGACCAAGTATCACCTTCTCCTACCGCTATCTTAGATTCCTTACAATCAATCATAGCACTAGCGGTCGCCAAAAATCCTCTACCTATCAACAAGGGGCATGTAGGGTCGCTAACCATATCAAGGACGTGGAAATCGGCTAAAATGGTTAGTTTTCCTATGTGTACTAACACGTCCTTGACTACTCCAACCGGGTAAGCAACACTTCCATCCGCTAAGCCTATTGTTACCTCGGTTTCTTCAAGTTTCCCTAGTTTTAGAGAGGTGTGGAGAGGTAACGGAAGTAGGTTAAGGCTTGATCCAAGATCGGCTAATGTGTCATAAGCCTCCAAATTACCGATCTTGCAAGGTAGAACAAATAAGCCCAGATCATCTAACTTCTTAGGTAGTTTGTTTTGAACGAAGGCGGTCCCTTTGTCACCTAACTCGAGCTTTTTCTCATATTTTTCTAAGAGGGCATTATAATAGGGGGCTCGTGCTAATACATCAATAACCGGACGTTCAAGGTGGAGCGCCTTAAATTCTTCGTCAAGGTTTTGAGTGGGAGGTGTTTCAACTATGTTGTTGACCAATTTAGTGTTGGATATCATAACTTCTTGGTCATTTTGAACGACTTGGGTTTGTTTGAAACATGAGCTCATGGAATTGACCGAATAATATTGTGGACAAGAACTAGGAGACGAAACCGATGAAATGGCATTGACGTTTAGTTTCGGGTTCTTGACTGTGTTGCTAGGGAGTGCTCCCATTTCTCGGTCATTGAGGGCTTTCAACAAAGTGTCAATCTTATTGGTCATCTCGCTTTGTTTTTGTTTGAAATCGGCTTCAAACTTTGCTAAACGAGCTTCTTGAGATGTCACGAAGTTGGACATCAACCCTTCAAAGTTATTGGTACTACCATAGTTGGAAGGATTGTTGTTGAAAGTACGGTTCGAGGATGAACCGCTTGATTGAAAACGATTAGGTGGGTTGGAAGAATTGGTTTGTTGTGCGTTTTGGTTTTGTTTCCACCTAAGGTTTGGGTGATTTTTCCATGAGGGGTTGTATGAATCACCGTAGGGGTTTGGCTCGGGTTTGAAAGTGTACCACTTGTCTCCCGCTCCGTCGGTACGCGAGGATACGTAGTCCACAAAAGCTTGTTCGGGGAGTTCCACGCAATCACGAGTGTCGTGGGGACCACTACATAATTCACACGAAGAAGTGATTTTGTTCACTTGGCTTGAAGGTTTAGGAGCCTCGTAGGATTTCATAAGAAACTTGACTTGGTCTTCAAGTTCTATGATCCTACGGTCGGAAGTGCTTGAATTGTTCGAAGGCAAAGATATTGCCTTGACCGTTTTATTCAAATCACGGGGATCTTTCCAACTTTCGTTGTCATAAAGAGCAAGATCTTCCAGGAGAGCCCATGATTGTTCCGCACTTAGATCACGTAGCTTACCACCGGCCGATTGGTCAATGGTTTGCCTAGTGGAGAGATTGATGTGGTCATAGAAGATTTGGACTTGGAGCCAAAGTTCTATGCCATGGTGAGGGACTTTTTGGAGTAAGTCCTTGAATCGAGTCCATGCCTCGTAGAGGGTTTCGCCTTGACATTATTGGAACATCAAGATATCATTCCTTAGCTTGGTAGTTCTTCCTGGTGGGAAAAACTGAGCGAGGAAACGAGTGGTGAGATCATCCCAAGAGGTGATGGATCCTGCGGGTAGGCGCTCTAGCCATTGACTAGCTTGGTCCCGCAGAGAGAATTGAAAGAGACGCAGTCGGGTCGTCTCTCGAGTGGCAACATCAAGGTCTATGGAATCAACGATTTTGAGAAAGTCCTTGAGATGTTGATTAGGATCTTCGGAACGAAGTCCATGGAATGCGCATCCGCTTTGCACCAACCGGATGGTGTCGGATCGCAAGGGAGTGACATTGGCTCCTTAAGTGAGCTCAATGGTGTTTCGATAGCCATGGTGGCTAGGACGGGAGTAGTCTCCTAAGGTACGGGCTCTAGGAGGTGGGTGTTGTTGTGGTGGTGGGTTGTTGGGATCGAGGATATTACCACCTTCCATGATGTCGGATGTTAATGGTTACGAACAAAGAAACGAAGAAGAAAAAAAAAGATAGAATAAAGAAAACCTAGAAAAATAAAATAAAAATCTCACTAGAAAGGAATCTAGTGAGTAGACCTAATAAAATAAAAATTCAACCTAAACAATAACTATTCCCCGGCAGCGGCGCCAAAAACTTGATGCGTGGTTTTGTGACCTTACAACAGGTTTTACCTCTCGAGGGATCTCAAGAGGCTTGCAATCCTCACCAGGCAGTGTACCTGACCGATGTAGTATAGTGTAGTGGCAAGTACCGGGGGATTGATCGTTCTCTAGGGGAATAGTATCGTTAGGATTGAAAAACTATTCTAATAGGTCTAAGGGTGAGGGAAGATTCTTTTTGTATTTTTTATATTTTTTTTATAAAAGCAAGTAAAATCTCGGGTTGGAAGGAATGGGCGGAATTAGTTGCTAGTCAACTAACCCAAATAACTACAATTGCAAATAAAATAAAATAACTGAAAATAAAAAGGTGGTGGAACTTATATGGAGAGAAATGTGTTTACTTAGATTTCCTTACTCCCTAACTATCTTTTATCGGTTGATTAGTGTGTATTAATTGCGTGGATGACGGGTGTATTCCTTAATACCAATCGTGGGGTGGCGTACGTACTTCCCCAACTCTATAAGCTCCTACTTCACTCCTATGTCGAGCCGGCTAAGAAGCTCCTAACATGGGATCACTAGAATTCGCTCATGCATTAAATACAACCATAAAAACCTTAGTACGCATTGGTTCATGTTTCTTAAGACGTTCAAGCAAGTTACCGTATAGGAGGTTAGCCAGTTTTCTTAAGCCTAACATCGATAAACAATCATCCAATACAATTAATAACACACCAACAACCAATAATCAATAGTTAGGTTTCATTAGATCTAAGCAAACACAAGATAAATCTAGCCTAGCATGTTAAATAAAAGACAAGAACAAGATATAATCAAACAACACATAGACATATTGAATGATTAATTGATTACTTATCTTCAATTGAACATGAGAGATCCAAGGGTATAAAACCCTTAAAAGTAGCAGAAAAATCGTCTTAGGGTTTCTCCTCACAAAGTTGCACACTAATGACTAAAAATTATGAGAATATATATAGAAAATCAGATCTGACGGCGTCACGTTATAGAGCTGATGCCGTCACCTCGCCGCGGTTAGGGTTTCTTGATGGCCTTCTTGACGCCGTCCCCTTTTAATCATCCAAAATCCTCTCTGGCGCGTCAAGGGTTGACGGCGTCATAATGGTGCTTGACGCCGTCACAGGTACTTTTCCAGCCGATTTTGAGACTTTGTCGTTTTCTTCACTTTTATGCTCCAAAAACGTCCAAAATGCTTCCTTTTCCAGATTTCTTCTCCAAAGTACCTAAAATGACAAAAGGAACGATTTAGGGCAATATTTGATCAAATAAATACGATTTAGGGCTTAAATGACCCCCTAAAAGCGGTACACTTTTCGCTTCATCATGAGTCAACTCTTTCTTGTCTGTGAGACATGGTGAGTTGAATACCATTTGGTGTGTAGGTGTAAACACCAACACTGTACCTACAAGGTGTTGCTCAAAAGCAACTTATTAGCACACAAAATATACATAAGATTTTTTTTTTTTTTTTTTTTTTTTTTTTAAACTAATAATGATAAAGAAAATATAGAAAAGAACAAATTATACAACTGAAAGCCTCCCCTTAGACTAGAAAGCCTCCCTCTAGGCTAGAAAGCCTCCCCTTAGGCTTTGTCCTCCCCTCAAACTCAGTACCTAAGGATTTACCATCCTAATATGAACCACCAAATGGTTAAATCTTGGTCCATCAAAAGCCTTGGTCAGCAGATCAGCCACATTGTCATCAGTATGAATTTTAATCACTTGAATAAGATGCTTCTCATAAGCATCTCTTATGAAATGGTGTCTTATCTCAATATGCTTTGTCGTTTGATGATAGACAGGATTTTTAACAATGCACATAGTACTTTGATTATCAATGAAGATCTTAGTGCTCATGAAGTTGAACCCATAATCTAACAGCTGATTTTGCATCCAAAGAACCTGTCCACAGCAACTAGCAGCAGCAACATACTCTACCTCAGTAGAAGATGTAGCCACTATAGTCTGCTTCTTGCACTGCCAAGAAACCAGCCTTCTACCCAAAAACTGACAACCCCCAGTAGTTGACTTTCTTTCAAAGTTAGCACCAGCATAATCACTGTCACTATAAGCTTCCAACACAAAAGGAGAATCTTTTGGGTACCAAAGTCCCAACTTAGGCTGTCCTTTCAAATACTTGAAGATTCTCTTGACTGCATTTAAGTTAGAAGTCAAGGGTGTAACCTGATGTCTAGAACATGCACTGACAGCAAACATGATATCAGGTCTAGAAGCTGTCAAATACATGAGTGATCCAATCATGGACCTGTATAGATGAACATTAACAGCAGCATCAGGTTCATTATTGGATTTAGGCTTTGGAGGTTCAAATGGGGTTGTTGCAGTTTTCACATTTTCCATATCAAACTTCTTAAGTATGTCATAAACATACTTCTCCTGGCAGATAAAGATCCCATCTGGTTTCTGCTTAACCTGAAGACCCAAGAAGAAAGTCATTTCACCCATAACACTCATCTCAAATTCACTCTTCATCAATTCCTCAAATTCCCTGCACCAGGCTTCATTAGTAGAACCAAAGATGATATCATCTACATAAACTTGTACCAGAATGATATCTTTGAAGTTCTTCCTGATGAAAAGTGTTTTATCTATGGCCCCTCTTCTGTAACCATGTTTTAGCAAAAAGGCAGATAGCCTTGCATACCAAGCCCTTGGTGCTTGATGAAGACCATAAAGTGCTTTTATCACTTTGTAAACCAAATCAAGATTCTGAGGATCCACAAATCCCTTTGGTTGAGTAACATAAACCTCTTCTTCAATCCTTCCATACAAAAAGGCACTCTTCACATCCATCTGATATACTACAAACCCCATGAATGAGGCAAAAGCTAAGAACAATCTGATAGCTTCAACTCTTGCCACTAGTGCAAACACTTCATCATAATCAATCCCCTCTTCTTGTCTATGTCCTTGAGCCACCAACCTGGCTTTATTCCGAACCACAATTCCCCTAGCATCCCTTTTATTCTTGAGAATCCATTTAGTTCCAATAGCATGCTTTCCTGCAGGAAAAGGTACCAACATCCATACTTTCTGATTCTGGAACTGCTGCATTTCCTCTTGCATAGCCTCAACCCAATCAGAATTATCAAGAGCTTGAGCTATACTACTTGGTTCAATTTGGGATAAGAAACAAGCATAGAGGCAATGTAGGTAATCAGTATGATTGCTTCTTAACTGATCCTGGATATAACTGAGAAAAGCAGATTCTCCAAACTTGGGTTGATGTATTTTGCTTCTTGTCTGAACAGGGGAATTTAGATCTCCAAGGATCAAGGACTGAGGATGAACTGTATTGATCCTCTTGGTAGCAATGGGATTGACATCAATTGAGGACGCCTGATTAGTAATGGAGGGGTTGAAGTCATCATCATATGAGGAAGAAGTGAAAATGCCTGTTCTGGATTGATGATGAGGATCTTCCAGCTTATCTCTTGAAGAGAAGGAATTTCCAAGATCAGAAGGGATTGGAAATCTTTCAGGGGAGTTATCAATACCCAGAGAGTCAACAGGTGGAGTAGAAACAGGAACACCAGGAGTGGAGACATCAGCAGAATCATTAAAAGAACCAGCTGGAACAGATGCACTACCAGCAGAATTGATTGCACTACCAGCAGAAATGGTAGCATCAGGAAAAGGAAGACCACCAGTAGAATTCAGTTGCTTTCGAACTTCAGCTTCAGCATTTCTCAGAATCTCCTCTGTCTCTTTAGAAAACCCAGAACCAAACATTTCAGCAGCTTTCTTGGCATTATACTCTTGTCTTTGAAGCCTAGCAAGATCTTCTGCAAAACTTGAATCACTTCCAGCCATATCAGAAGAATCTTTGAACTTTGAACCTGAAATGTTGTTAGAGGGAAAAGAAGGAACAACTATAGGTCGTTCATCACTCTCTGCATCAGAATCATCATCTGAGGTACCTGCATTGTTAGTTTGAGAAACATGTGTACCAACAGATTGATTTGCTTTGAATCTAGAATAACCTAAGGTATCTGTCAGATAATCTAGGTCAAAGAACCACTCTGGACCTGCACCCTGCAAATTAGGTTTATCCTCAAGATATCTTAAGTTAAGAGTCTCTTCTATCCTCTTAGTAGATAGATTATATACCCTATAGGCTTTACTATGAGCAGAATACCCAACAATAAACCCTTCATCAGCTTTCCCATCAAACTTGCCTAGGTGATCACTAGTGTTCAATATAGTGACATGACATCCAAAAGGTTTAAGGTAACTAATGTTTGGAACTATCCCAGACAAAAGCTCATAAGGTGTTTTATTATGAGGACTAGTAATAGATACCCTATTCAGCACATAACAAGCAGTGCAGACTGCTTCAGTCCAAAACATAGTGGGCATCTTAGAGTTGGCTAACATAGACCTAGCTGCTTCTATTAGGGTCCTATTTTTCCTTTCTGCAACCCCATTTTGTTGTGGGGTTCTAGCATTACTATAGTCCCTTTTTATCCCCTTACTCCCACAGAGTTCAATTAGATGAGAATTCTTAAACTCTGTTCCATTATCACACCTTATTGACTTAACCTTTTTATTTAGCTGATTTTCTATTAAGGTAATAAAGTCCCTAATAACTGGATAAGTTTCATCTTTAGTACCCAAAACGAAAGTCCAAGAAAACCTGCTAAAATCATCTGTAATCACCAGACAGTAGTACTTGTGGTCAATACTTCTGATAGAAGTAGGACCAAAGAGATCCATATGAAGAAGCTGCAGAGGCTCAGTGATGGTGCTCACAGCTGTGATTGCCTTGTATGAAGCTTTGTGTTGCTTTCCTTTGTTGCATGCAACACAATTGTGTTCATTGGAGAAGGTCTTGAGAGGGAGCCCTTGGACCAAACCATTCTTAGCCAGCTTGTTAATGGTCTTGAAATTCACATGAGCCATTCTTCTGTGCCATTTATTAGATTCATCCACAGAAGCTTTTGCTATCAAACAAGCAAGTGAACCCTCAGGCTGAACATCACTAAGATTGAAACTGTAAAGGTTGTAAGTCCTTGGAACTTTGAGTTCAACCTGACTTTCATCAGGCAACTTGAAGTCTTTGGACAACACAAAGCAATCAGTTTCAGTGAAGAGAACACTGTTCTTCTTGTCACAAATTTGTGAGACAGAGAACAAATTAAAGTTTTGAAGTTCCTTCACATAAAGCACATCTTCAAAGTCTAGCTTGGTTGTTTTGATAGTACCCTTTCCAGTAATTGTGCCATCTCCTCCTCCAAATGTCACAGAACCTCCATTTAAGGGCACAAAGTCATGCAGTCTCTCTAAATTTCCTGTCATACTCCTGGAACATCCACTGTCAACAATGCCAACATCTTTACTTCTAAATAGAAATTCCTGATACAAAGAATACATTTACAACATTAGATACAAGGGATACCCAAGCCATTGCTGACTTGAGCCTGCCTAGTGGATCAATAAGTATTAAACCATGGAGATTGATGAGATCCACCATTGTTCTTGGACCCCATTCTCATATATTGGTTATTGTTTCTCCAAGAACAACCTGCTGAGGACTTAACAGCAGTTTCCCATCTTGCCCTTCCCATGTGCATGGTGTCAAAATATACAGGCCTCATATCATTTTGAAAGTAAGTGCTAGTAGGTCTATAGTAAGGTCTAGCAGCATTGCTTCTCCAACCAGTAGGATTGATCCTACCAGCTAGAACTGGATTACCAGCATCAACAGGCTTATTAGCAGGAATGAACTTGCCAGCAACAACAGGCTTACCAGCAGGAACTGGCTTGCCAGCAGCAACATGCTTACCAGCTGGAACTGGCTTACCAGCAGCAACAGAAGCTCTACAAGAGTTTATTCTTGCTGCTTGTGGAATATATGGGGGAATATCATTGACATTGTTCCACACAGATCTATTTTGACAAGCATATATACCCATCTGTTTTTCATAATAGTCACAGTCTTTGATAAGATGATCATAACTACGACACACAAAGCAAGATTTCTTTCTAGGGGACTTTTTCTTAACATTATTTTTCTCATTGCAACTAGAATTATTCAAACC
The DNA here is from genome assembly GCA_021014915.2 of Artemisia tridentata subsp. tridentata. Classification (NCBI taxonomy): domain Eukaryota; kingdom Viridiplantae; phylum Streptophyta; class Magnoliopsida; order Asterales; family Asteraceae; genus Artemisia; species Artemisia tridentata. The sequence goes on along the minus strand of CP139504.1, from coordinate 156,866,017 downwards.
AACACAAGAAACAAAATCATCCTTAACAAAATTAAAACCATAACCAAAATTGTTTGAAACAGAACCACAACTAGAAACATTATTGTTTTTAACATTATCAAAAGAAATATCTTCAAATGCAGCTGTCTTTGATTGAGATTCATCAGTAGCTACTTCTGAGGAGAGATCTTCTGATTTTATTGAAGCTGACTTATCACTTGATCCACATGTGGCATAGTCATTAGTCTTGATTTCTGAAGATTTGTCACTGTAAGAACAAGAGACAAATTCATTAGAGTCACAATCAAGATCAGGCAAGTTCTTTGCCTTTTTGCCATAAGCCATTTGTGAATCATCAGAGTCAACATAGGGGTCTGCAGGTTTAAATGTTCCAGTTATGGGTGGAGGAACAACATTCATTCCACCCTCTTTTACATACTTTACAGGTTTTCTATAATCTACAGGTTCAGGGTCAAAAACACTATACTCATTAGGGTCATAATATTGATTTGGCCCTATCAGGTCACCATACCCTAAACCTCTTTTAGTTTTTGTAGACATAGAACTATCAATTAACTTGTGTAGGTTTTTAGATGACTCTTTCCATTTATCAAACCTAGCCAAGGAATTGTCTAGCTTAGACTGCAAATCCTGTTTTTCTAACACCACCTTAGCTTTTTCTCTTTCAGAATGTTTAAACTCATTAGTGGCATTTTTTAAATCTCTTTCCAAAACCTTTATTTTTTCTTCATATGCTAACTGTTGTTTTTGATACCAAACTTTTTGTTGTTCTAATGTTTTAACAGCATTTTTATGAGCCTTAAGTTGTATAAAGTTATCTTTTATTCAATCTCTTTGTTAATACAAATATCGTACTAAAAACGTTATTTATATTTTACGATCTTTGCTTATGTTTTGTTCATGACAAACACAAAGTATATTCCTTAAGCAAATTATAAATACTAGTTAAAGTCTTTTTCAAAACACATCAACATGATCACTAACATTATATACATGTGTATTTCCTTTAATGGAAACTTTAGTTTAAAAGTTACTAAGTGATATCATGGTATACATCACAAATACAATCTTGGTAAGATTGTGTGATATCTTGGTAAGATATGCAAGCAACATAGTTGACATTTGAAGATCTTGGATGATATGGTAAGATACAACTAAGATATGGTAAGAGACAACTAATCCATAGCTGTCACCATCCCACGGATCCAAGTCCATACAAGGACGGATCCCTTCTGAGGGATCCGCCGGATCCGTAGGAGCCTTTCCTTGCTTGCCTATAAATAGCAGGCTTGGCATTTGATCTTGGCATCCACTTAGAAAAGAAAAACACATACATTCACTTTAGTTACTAACCATAGTAGTTATAAATATCATTGATGTTTCTTTTGTAGCAAAGAAGATCAAGATTAACAAGCTTCAAACAAGCAGACTGTTGTGAAGTTGTAGTATAGGTTCTGTGTAAACACTTTAAGTGTTTCTTATCATTTGTATCAGTTAGATCAGTAAGTGTGGTTAGTGCTTTAGTCCTCAAAGCACAAAGAGAGTAGGGAGTGGTTGTACCCGAGTAAAGAACTCGACATCTAGCTTAGTGTCGGTAAAGTAATTAGGCGACGTCAGGTTGGTTCTACCTTGTGAAAGAACCCGGTGTTTAGCTTAGTACCGGAAAAGGAAGTAAGCGACGTGTAAAGGTTTTCTCCGCCTAGGAAAGGAGTTTGTTTCTTAGTGAAAGATATCTCTCGAGTAAGCAACTCGAGGAAGTGGAGTAGGGCAAGGATAAGGATCTCTTGCAAACCGAACCACTATAAACACTTGTGTTATGTGGTTTGATCTTTCATCTCTTTATCTTTAGTTTATATTGTGTGATAACTTAATTTGTGATTGTTTCATTTTGAACTAACAAATTAAACATAAGAAACTGTAAAAACTATTCAACCCCCCCCCCTTCTAGTTTTCCACAATTGGCATCAGAGCTACGTTACTCAAGATTTTTAAAATAAACTGTATTTTAAACTTGAAACGATCAAATCGATTTTGAAAACTTTAAAGAAGGGAAATCCTTGCAAAGATCACCTGTCCGCAAAAACAGTTTTTATAGTTTGGAAAAACCATTTTTTTGTATTGTCAAAAGACTTAGATAGTACTTTAGCTAAACACAATATTTCACCTAAAGCTCTTGATAAATCCATTTCTAGTAAGTATTTTGACAGGAAAGATCTTGACCCAAAATGGTTAGTTAAAGCAACTAATATTGAAGATTCTAAGGATCATTCAAGGATGACATTAGACGAGCTCATAGGATACCTCAGTGCTCATCTAGCAATAATGGAAAAAGACTCGGAGTTACCTAAAGGCAAAAAGGAGTTGATAGCTTCTAGCACTAGTTTCAACAGTGAAGATATGTTATAAGACAACAAAGTGGATAGTACGGCTAACAAAACAGAAAAGGTATCCTCTAACTCTTCATATATATTTAATAACTACGACACATTAGATATAGAACACAATAGATTAAGTAAGTTCATTATAAACGTCATAAGTGAAAATAAGATCTTGAAAACCAAAGAGGAATACTTGATGAATAAAATACATAAGCTGGAAGAAAAAGTGGAAACTGGATGTTGTGCATCATGTCAAGAAATATAAACTTAAATTAGTGTCACATAAACTCACACTAAGCAAATACATAAAACAAAATCTCAAGTTTCAAAAATTCAATAAACACATAAAACTGTGCAGATGACACTATGAGAATTCTTAAGTCATCTCATGGTAGCTTCAAGCCTGATTTTATGAAAAATAATCATTTAAGTGATTTTGAAAAGATAAATGAAAATCAAAACACACCAACTGAGTTGGTAAGCCGCGGATCTCACGGATCCAAAACTTTGGATCCGCGTAGTATAAACAAAGGATCCGTGAGTACAGTAGAAAAATTGAAAAATCAATATTCAAATAAAACTAATTCAAAAACGATCAAAGATAGGGATGTAGTTAAGATAACAGTAAAATCATGTTCGTACATAGGAAATGAGCTTAGTAAAACAAATACCATTTGACTATCTCAGAGATATTAGTGAACCATGGTAATATGTTGTTTAACCCAAAAAGGACCCATGAAATATTGGGGACCAAACACTCAAGTTTTCTTTAGGTATGCTTAAAAGGGTTTGGTCTTTATGATCTTACTCAATCCCAAGATACATTGATGAATACAAAAGTATCTTCTCTAATCACTAAAGTGCTCATCTGGATAAATAGCACTTTTGGTATTAATCATCAAAAAGGTATGAACTCTCATAACTCTACTAATAGATGATTTATGATTTCATAACTATTTCTTTGTAGTATAATTATACCTAAGTAATAATAAAAATTATATGTGTATAAGATAGGATAATTACTAGGAAAAGGTTTTTAAAACCTTTGTTATAACCGGATATAACACCCCAAGACAAATGTTATCTCATATTCTTGTGTTATATCTTAGGTAATACCCATAAATGGATAAGTTCTTAGAACTTGCAAGAACTCTGACCAAGATAAGATTTAACCAACACATGTGTGATTATTACACCCATGAATGTTCCTAAGTGAGTTCTAACTTAATAACCTTAAAAAAGAACTTGGAAGAAAATTAATTTTAGGATAATCTCACCATATTATAAAGGTTTATATCTTCATAACTCATAATGATAATACATAAGTTTAAACAATATTGTTTGTAATAATCCAATCCGTTAGAAAACATTGAGATTCAAATAATTTAGTTTTTTCTCTAGAATCTGAGTAAGATTGATAACTCTGGAAATAAGAGCATAAATTAAAAGTATCTAATTAAAATTTGAACATATAGGAAAAACATATTCTCCTATTTTCATACACTCGAGCTTTAGCTAAAACTTGGTAAAGCCTCATCTCCTTATCAAGATATGCTATGACCAAAAAATCATGCATGATAAGTAAAAACTTCAAGTACCAAACAACTAGGAATAAATTAAATTGTTTTCACTCAATCGTGAAAATTTAGGATAAAAATCATTCTGCATTAAGGATCAAAATAGTTAATTCTTTGGATAACCTTAAAAGTAGCAATACATTAGTAGAACACCAAACCCTGTGTATAACTATCATTCTTAGATCATTAATAATGAAATCGATAGATCTCTAAATATGCCGTGTGCCAATGTAAGACATTGTACCACAAATCACTAAGAAACGAACATTCCTTAAACAAGTTAAGGAGAAGAGTGGAGAAAATACCCTTAGTTTATGTCTTTAGGTTCTATTACCAATCCTCTCCTGTTTCGTCAACCTTGCAATCACTCATCTTAACAATTACTTTGCTCGACTGTTTTGAACAGTGAATACAATATGCTGTATTAAGAAAATCTCTCAAAGGATTATAGCACTAAATCTTCTTACAAACATCTCAAGTAAGAAATCTCTGTTCCTTATAAAATATACTAATATTTAGAAATAATCAAAACATTCGTCCAAATCTTAATTTAACCAAAAACAAAAATACCACAACCTTGTTCTGATCCTGCGGATCCAATTGACAACAAGGGCGGAACCCTTTTTAAGGATCCGCCGAATCCGTGAAATGTCAAATCCGTCTATGAATTACCAAACACTCCTTACTGCACTAACACACCTAATTAAAACACTCAATATCAACTCATAGTCGACTCTCACCATCCCTAAATCAAAAACTAAGCCCTTCATCTCATATTCGTGCTTAATCACTCACTGTAAGTTCACTAATTCATTTCAATTAGGGTTTATTATTATTCTTACACTACAGATGTTTGTTTTATCAAAAGTTGAATAGGAATTCCATTTTGTTAAACTCCTCAACAAATTCAATGAAACAAACCTCTGTTCATATCTTCTAAAACAATTTTCTTGTAGAAACCCTTAACTAGGTAAAATGAATTTCAAACATTGCTAATACAAAATCGAAGAAAACGTCAAACAAGAATGTTTGGGGTATAAAGTATTTTGTCACAAAACATACATTTTCAAACATCATAACCACACCTCCATACTTGTCCACATTTCATGTATCTTAGATTAGTGTAACTAAAATTATAAAATTGTTTATGAATAGGAAAATCATGCCTCCTGCCACAAATTACGATCACAAGAAAACAAAGAAGTACCTACCCAAACATCATCAAACAAAAGGACTCACAGAAGCGCAAGTCCAACTTTTCAAATCCTTAGAAAGTCGGTATGTTCATGAGGGTAGAACCATAGACTCTTCATTTTTAGAAGAAACAAACATTCGTGAACAAATGGCCACCATTCAATTTGATTCACTTCTCGACATAGATGAACCTATCATTCCTCGATTCATTCTCGAATTTTATGCCTCAGTAAAACTTATTTCTGATGACAATGGATCATTTAGCATCAACTTCAATGTAAACCAAAATTCCTACAATTTTCCTTTAGACCACTTTGGGGAAGTGTTACACATCCCAAGTGAAGGAACATGCTTCTATTCTGACAAATGGTCCTTAACCATTCTAAATTCACATCTAGGAAGGGAACATCCTTACGACACTCCTCTAACTCCTAAAGAAATTATCCGAGATCATCTTTTTAACACTAGAACCAATCCAATTAAGAAACTTCGGGGAAAAGATGTCAATCGAGATCCATTTGCTATGGAACTCAATGAACTCAAACCTGAGTTCAAAAGACTTGAAGAAATTCTAAGAGCTAATGTCATTAGTACTATTGGAAACAAAGATCACGTGAATGCTGGATTATGCTATATGCTCTATTGTATTTCAACTCATCAAAAATTCAATCTTGCTTACTATATCGCCAAAAGAATGGTTGATATACGTGTCCTAGGGAAAACCACATTACCATATGGAATGCTACTCACTCGTTTGTTCAAAGCTTTCATTCCTATCCCTCCAAATTCTATTGGCTTTGTCCCAGATTACCCCGAAATCAAACACACCTTTGTCCCTCTTAGTGACCATAGAGTGTAAGTAGGAAAAGGGAAACGAGCTTGTCTCTCATCTTCATCTTCATCATCATCATCAGCTAGTGACGAAGATGGATTACCTAACTCAAAACTTCCTCTATTAGATTACTTAAGTCAACTTCCATCTCTCAACAATGAATCTGCAGAAAGCCGACAAACAAAGGGAGTTCTAAAATGTGCAGGACGATGGATGATGAAACTCCGAAAGGGTCAAAAGAAGATACTCAAAATATTGAATGAAAAGCGAGAATAAATGAACGTCTGGAACAGTTGTTCTTTAGATCCTATATGATCATATTTCTATGTTTGTTAAGACTTGTCTTTAGTATTTTATGCTTATGTGTTCTAGCTCAACTTTAATTGATGATAATGCACATGATTATCAATTTTCCAAAACTTATGCCACTGTTTGGCTCAAACATCTTTTATGATGAAGTTTAATGATTAGGTCTATTTTTATACTTGGTTGAGTTTTATTTTGTGTATGTGAACTAACTGATTGTTGCAGATTGATAACACTCGGGGTTATCTATTTACCAAGTCTAAACCTATGTTTGGCATAACACCTAAAACGGTAAGTTTCTAAGTATGGATTAAACTATGTGCAATCATGTGTTAATATTATCATATTTAGTTGTTTTGCTATACATATTTGATGTTGAGTAAGGTCTAGATGAATTTTCGGGTTTTCGTCGAAAAACGCGAAATATGACATATGTTCTGTTTACTCTCTTAGTTTTAGGCCTACGGATCCCACGGATCCCAAAATAGGGTTCCGCCAAGGCTTATCGTTGGATCCGCCATCCGCCAACCTGAGGATTTGGCGGATCCCAGAAAATGGTTCCGCCTTTTATCAAACTTGGATCCGCAGGTTTCCCAGTAAAATTCTAAAACTTTTTCGACTCATCCCGATTCTTAAATCTTAGTGTTTAGTATCATGATCTTCATTCACTAATCATAATTCATCTTAGAATCATTTAGGAATTCTTAGAAACTTAAGAACAAAATTTCCCACCAAAAATTTAAAATTTTAAACTTTAGGTGTGAGTTACCAAACCAATACAAAGAAGGAACCCTTTTTAGGAATCTGTCAAATCCGTGGAAATATCAAATCATCAGATTTTCCACTATCTTCTTGTATTTACTGCAAATTCACAACAAATCACTCAACCCAAGCTCAATGGATTGACTTCCTTGATATGACCTATCTCTGTTTCAAACCATTAGAAATCATTATGAAATTCAGAGATTACTTCCCTGCATAATTTGACTTATCCCATGAAACACAGACTGCACTTACTCCTATCATAGTTAACCCTTTTGAGTCATTTTTCTGCACACTCTTATGTCAACTCCATTTCTATGGTTTGACTTTATCAATAGGACAAACAACTTTATCTTGTTTCAAGTCATAGACATTCACACTCATTTAATCCAAAAACTGATTCTCATACAACTAGGAAGTATAAATTAGAACCTTAGAGATGATCATAGCACACTAAACCTTCACAGAACTCACATATCTCCTCCAGATAGTTTACATGTCTAGACCATACAGACGAACCGCTAGAATTAGTGTCAGACCTTATTGGTATGCAAACCCGCTTCGCAATATAACCTCTCCTGTTAGATCCAGAAACACCACAACAACCCCTATTATGACTTCCATAGTCAACATACACTCTTCTTCAAATTCATCCACTACAAACTCATTCAATACAACAACATCACCTTCTACCATTACTCCTGTAGCAACAACACCACCACTTGCTCCCGCTCCACCACAAACTGAGAAGTCTGCATTATCACCATCTTCACCAAAACAAACATCTCCACAACCACATCCTGAAGAATTAGAAGATCTTCAACTTACATCAACCACTTCTCCACAAATAAGTCTTGAAAACTTAGAACCCATGATAGTCCATTCTCTCCATCCAAAGATTCATGAACCTCAATACCATATCACCTCAATTATCAACACAACAATTGCAACATCAATTGTCACTTCACCAAGTGTTTCCACAATAATTGACTCCTCACCACAATCATCACCACCTAAAGAAAGAATCTCATCCCCATCTTCAAGCTTAATAATTGACCCATCACATGACATAATTAGCACTCTTCAACACTTGGATGAATCTATGTGGATCGATAAAACAAACACTCAAGATGACAACAATATGGTTTCTAACATCTACGACATTAGTAACTTAGAAACTAAATGGCTTGCCTCCATCATTTCATCATCAAAACAAGCAAAATAAGAGTTTGTAGTATCATCGCAATAATTACTTTTAAAATTTTATCGTCTCTAGGAACCTTCATGTGTAATCATATGTTTGAGACTTTCGTCACAAACAAATTTTCAATATATAATTATGCTCTATAATATGATATCTTGTTTTGACACAAAAAGTAATTTGGGCATACAAGATAAACATCCTTTAAGATTAGCCAATACTATCTTCATAACACCTTTTTAGTTCAACATTGTAATTCTGCACCAAAACTTCATGAAAACACAATCATGTGTTTAACAAACCTCTTTAAAGAGATGTTTTGAGTCTCCTTAAACCTTGATTCGAATTACTAAAATCAACTCAATAATTGTAAGTAAACCTTAGCTTGAACCTTCATTAGATCAAATCAACAAAAATTGACCAAATCAATTTTTATCACACGGAACCAAAAGACAATAATGACGGAACCAAAATTTTGGATCCGCCAAATCCGTAGATACCAAGTTCAGTTTTTAACCATTTAGAAACCAAACAACATTCTCGTAACCAACGAGTCTAGAATTTTCATCTCACAACTTCATTATCTAAAACATCTTAAGTATCTAGAACACAATCATAGGATCTCATGATCTTCATTCTTGATTCATATCAAGCACGTCACTGTAAGTACAAACAGAACCTTCATTCTCAACACGTTATTCCAACCAACTTTCTCAGCATATGATGTCATTTTCATCTACATATAGGTATCTAGTATTTCCAATACCTTTATAGCATTTGCTATACATTAGAGTTTCTGAATCCATTGCATTCTTTAAAACCACCACCTTCCATCATCCTTTCACTAATCATCAACCTCATGGATTAGCGAAAAACCTACTTGCATCAACCTTTAGTTAGCAATTAAGTTATCACTAGTAAACTAACACCAACACTAGCATTAACCTCAACTCATATCCTCATCATAGGCATTTGTTTTAGGACTCTTCATTTATTTCTAGGATATATTTTATTATACTTGTAACATCATTTCGTAATTGTGACTTTCATCACAAAATTTATAATATCTATGAATGTGATGTTTTTATGCTTATGAGTGATCAACATATTGCATATTCTCATTATTTGTGAACTAACATTCCTATAGTGCATATATTATATCTTGCATATGATTGCTTTAGGTACAAATTATGATCAGACACTGAGTTTGACTTTTAAAGTCAAACATATTGAAAGGCTTGTTTGAAAGAACAATTCACAAGCATTCTACTTCTTCATTGAAGTCATTTATAACTAACACTTCATTTGCAGCATATCATACCCTTCAATAGTATACATTGGTACTCGAGAAGTGAGGAGTATACATCGAGGGGGAGCATCTCATAAGCATCTCATATACTAACCGTTTGTTTTGTAGATTCATGCATCATTTCCTTGATTACTCCATTTAGGGGGAGTATAAAACAAGGGGGAGCTATTAAAGTTCTCAAAATCGCATTTCCGCCACGCACCTCTTCTTTTTGTTTCGACAAAAAGGGGGAGAAAGGAAAAAGGATTAAGTTTGCATAATTAGTTCATACTAAGCTATTTCATAATAGTAATCGAAATTTGAATAACTAAAAACTTAATCTATATTTTAAAAGGGACTTAAACTATATTTACTCATTTGCTTAAAAATATAATTTATGTTTTGTCATCAACAAAAAGGGGGAGATTGTTAATACAAATATCGTACTAAAAACATTATTTATATTTTACGATCTTTGCTTATGTTTTGTTCATGACAAACACAAAGTATATTCCTTAAGCAAATTATAAATACTAGTTAAAGTCTTTTTCAAAACACATCAACATGATCACTAACATTATATACATGTGTATTTCCTTTAATGGAAACTTTAGTTTAAAAGTTACTAAGTGATATCATGGTATACATCACAAATACAATCTTGGTAAGATTGTGTGATATCTTGGTAAGATATGCAAGCAACATAGTTGACATTTGAAGATCTTGGATGATATGGTAAGATACAACTAAGATATGGTAAGAGACAACTAATCCATAGCTGTCACCATCCCACGGATCCAAGTCCATACAAGGACGGATCCCTTCTGAGGGATCCGCCGGATCCGTAGGAGCCTTTCCTTGCTTGCCTATAAATAGCAGGCTTGGCATTTGATCTTGGCATCCACTTAGAAAAGAAAAACACATACATTCACTTTAGTTACTAACCATAGTAGTTATAAATATCATTGATGTTTCTTTTGTAGCAAAGAAGATCAAGATTAACAAGCTTCAAACAAGCAGACTGTTGTGAAGTTGTAGTATAGGTTCTGTGTAAACACTTTAAGTGTTTCTTATCATTTGTATCAGTTAGATCAGTAAGTGTGGTTAGTGCTTTAGTCCTCAAAGCACAAAGAGAGTAGGGAGTGGTTGTACCCGAGTAAAGAAATCGACATCTAGCTTAGTGTCGGTAAAGTAATTAGGCGACGTCAGGTTGGTTCTACCTTGTGAAAGAACCCGGTGTTTAGCTTAGTACCGGAAAAGGAAGTAAGCGACGTGTAAAGGTTTTCTCCGCCTAGGAAAGGAGTTTGTTTCTTAGTGAAAGATATCTCTCGAGTAAGCAACTCGAGGAAGTGGAGTAGGGCAAGGATAAGGATCTCTTGCAAACCGAACCACTATAAACACTTGTGTTATGTGGTTTGATCTTTCATCTCTTTATCTTTAGTTTATATTGTGTGATAACTTAATTTGTGATTATTTCATTTTGAACTAACAAATTAAACATAAGAAACTGTAAAAACTATTCAACCCCCCCCCCCTTCTAGTTTTCCACACTCTTTATCATCAAATTCCTGTTTCAGTTTAGCATATATAGGTTCACAACCAAATGGGCAGTTTTGTACCTGAGATGGATGACCCATCATTCCAAATTGACCAGCCACTTGTTTCTTCTCACCATATCCAGCTATCATCCCATAGACCTTCTCTGCTCCACTTGCAACAACTTTCTCATGATGTTCCCAGTCCACCATCGAATCCACAGATACCAAGGCCTTGGGGTCCTCTGATTCCAACTCTTGAATTTTGAAAGCAGAATACCTGGCTTTATCATCCACCTTCTTATCTGTACATTCCCTGGCAAAGTGACCTGGTTGAGAACATTTGTAGCACCTCACCTTCCTTCTGTCAAACCTTGCAGCCTCCTGTCCATCAAAGTTTATGCTCCTTCCTGCCTTCTTTTCAAACCTATCCACTTTCAATGACAGCATAGCCATCTGCCATTTAATGTCCATCTCTTCCAGATCTAATTGGTCCACCTAATTAAAATCTTCATAAACAATCTGTTGTTGTGGTGTACTCTCAGCAACAAATGAATGAAGCACCTCCTCTAGAACATTATCAGATCTGGTCTGAGCTTTTGGTGTGGCAGGTGAGTAGGAAATTAATGATGATGATGGTGTCGGACTGTTTCCATATGATGCTTTATTAGCACCAGAGGTACTAACAAATGCAGTATGGGTTGGAGTTTGAGGTGAATAGGTGGAATACCCTTTGATATCAATTTCAAGGGTTTTCAGCTTGTTGTACAGATCATCAAAACTCATATAGTCCAGTCCACCTTTGGCCTTGAGTGTTATGGAAACCTGAGACCAGGATGGAGGCAAGGCTCTCAGAAACTTGGTGTTGCAGTCTTCATTGTCCGGCCTAGCCTTCAACTGGTTGAGTTGGCTCAGGATCTTGTGAAACCTGTCATACCCTTTGTGAATCCCCTCAGCCTCAGAGATCTTAAACTCCTGGAACTCTTGTTTGAGCATAGACTTTCTCATTTTTCTGGACTCATCATTCCCTCCAAATCTGGCTTTTACAGCACGCTAGATCTGTCTAGCATCATCCAGGTGATGGAAATCACTCATATGATCCTCTGGAATAGCTTGAAGCAAAAGGGTTCTTGCCTTGGTTTCCCTTTGTACAGCAAGGTGTTCTTCTGCTGTAACAAGTGGCTCTATATAGATGTTGCCATCATTATCCCTTCCAGTATTCTTCTTGCTGTTTCCCTTAAGAATCACATTCCACAGGTTGTAATCACTGTTCGTGATCCAGTATTCCATTCTCATGGCCCAGACTTCATACTCATCTTTCTTTAGGTATGGGAATTTAGCATTGTTGTTAGACACAGTGGTGACAATTTGTGTTTGGACTTGTGAGGTTTCAGGTTTTGGTTGAGTTTCCTCCTGGTTAATGACAATGTTTTCAGGGTTGTCGCCTTCCATTGAGAGAGAGTTAAGAGATTAGATAGAGAACTTTTTCTTCTTTATCAGAGATCCTCACCAGGCTCTGATACCACTTGTAGGATCGAGTGCTTCTAGCTTGATTGAGCTTGGTTAAACCGAGAATCTCTAGGTGTAAGACTTGTGTTTATGCGGAAACTAAACAACAAGAATGTAAAGAAGAAAATAATTATGAAGGTTTTGATCCTCTATGGATCGGTTATGAACTAATAATGATGTTTATTGAATATTGTGAATCGATACAAAACTCATAGACGGGTGTTTATTTTATACTAACAATAAACCCTAACCCTAACCCGTCATACAAGAAAACGTGTAAAGAGATAAACATGATCTCTTCTAAAAATAAATCTAACAAACTTTCTAAACATACGGGATAACAATTACTAAAACCCGCGGTAACAACTACTATCAGCAGAAACAAAAATAAACTATCGGCAGTAATGAACTTCAGCAGGAACCATAAACTATCGGCAGGAACCAGCGAACACTACCAGCAGCAATGAGAAAACTTTATTTCTCAGAGATCCTAACATATATATAGAATCCAAGGTTAGTTAGGAGTGACACCCCAAACCTAGTAAAGGCTTACACCAAGTCCTTACTAACTTATTATCATTGCCCGAAAGCTTTTAATTGCTGTGAAAACATCCAGCGAACTTTGAGTTAAAGTCTCAAGAGTTGTATTCGAGTGTGGAGTTGTTTACGTGTAGTAATAACCGATTGGAGGAGTATGGTTGCTATAGTTCCACAATTCTAGTTCTTGTAATTCCAAAACTAGGTATTTCTTGTTTAAGTTACTATGAACTATTTTTACTTTAAGTTGAATGAAAGTATGGTTTGTTACTTGTGTTTGATGATATTTTCTATGGAGTGATTTTTTGTATACTTGTGTGTATGATGTGACAATTGCTGGAGTATTCTTATTTTATAGTGATGCATGAAAACATATATTGTTTTATGAGTTTGTTGAAGTACAATCTAATCTTGCTTAATTTGTTGGTAAAAACAATATTTAAAGAATCAAAAGGGCCGAAAGGATTTTCTTTATGTTTTTATTCCAAAACGTTAGTGCACGAATTACTATGGGATATGGTGTGTGACAAACACCATGTTAACTCATTAAAATAGATTTGAAATGATTTCATCACGGATAAAAAGGCCGAAAGGATTCGTAAGAATTCTTAGAAATGATTTTCAAAAGATAAACCATCAATTGTGAGTCATTCATATAAGTTGTGCATCACTACAAGTTACACCCAACTTGATAGATTACTCTATACAATTAGTTAAGGAATTACACACAAGTATATGTTTAGCTTGATTGGATTTTACTTGCTTTACTTAGTCTAATACCAAATCCCTTGGGACGATCTCGGCTTACCCACCTTTACTACCACGGACGAGTATACTTGCTCGTATGTGTGAATAAGAGAATTGGATAAATCGTGTTTTTTAAATTTTTAAAACTTTTACACGAATCGACACATCAGGCTTCGACTCCACAAGCAGCCCGTATAGGTTCTTGGGTTTGCTTCGTTTAGACACCATAGCCTGCGGGTGTGTTTGTTTGTTTGGGCTTTAGCCCACCACGACAGCCCAATAAAGGGTCCGTTTGGTTTATTTCAGCCCGCCAGTAGCCCACAAGGGTGTTTGGATTGCTTATTTTCTGCTTATTGAGGGGTGTTTGGTTGTACATACTTTAGAGTCTTTGGTTTTGCTTATTTGGCGAGGGTAAGCAAAGCCGAAAGGCTTATGACTTTGAGCTCATTTAACCGGTTTATGGGTTTGTTTTTGTTCTCTTTGTTACTTGCTTAGTTGTTTAAACATATCGATTATTTATTTAGCTTATTTAATCATAGACTTGTATTTAGAGTATTGATTGTATATATGGAACTTGCGAAATTGTTGTATTGATATTAAGTGCACTTTTGGTTTTCACGAACCAAAAGGGGCGTCATTTGTTTTAGACATAGTAACAATATTGAATTGTCGGATTATTTTAAGTGAAAAAACATTTATTTGTAAATATGGTAAACGTTGTATAAACGTATAGGTCATGCCGAAATTTATAAAAATACCTATACTTAATAAATTTTCATTAAAATTAAAATTCCTTAAAAACCTGATAAAAGGATGAAATTGTAGTGTTTTATAATTATTAACTTATACAATAACCCGACAAATGAACGAAAACTATACTTTTATAATTAAGATGACTAGTTATCTAAAACCCGACAAGAAAACTATATATTAAATTATAAAATATTATTTTATAATTTTCGACAAAGAGACTAAAGTCATAACTTTTGTAAAAACTTTAAAACTACTTCCATTTAGTTGATAACATTATATCGTAAGTTTCTTTTGAACGTGAACTCTTTATTTCTATAATTGGAGGTTTCCGGATTCGAGTCGAATTATATTGTTTTGGTTATTATTCTATTTTCTTATATGATACGTGCGGTCTATTATATAATTTGAACTATTTTATTTCTTTTTCTTATATATATAATACCCACCATGTATTATATATATATATATATATACTTTGTTTCCCTATGTAATATATACGGATATATATTACATACCGTTGTTCCCGTTACACAAGTAGAAATAACTACAAAGTTAATCTAATTGTGTTCCATGACTGATATAATGTATTGATTAATTTAAACAAATAAGTAAAACGTAAAGATAAAAACACAAGTTTTTCAAATTTAAATTCTTATTAGAAACTAATCAAAAGAATCTATAAACAAGTGTTAGCGAAAATAACACTTGGGATTGAATAGACAAGGTATGATATGTTCTCTTCTCTAAACTCAAGTTATTCTTGAGTGGCAACTATAAAGGAACCACTGAGCTATCTCAGGGACTAGGTTGCTCTTTGGAGGAGAAAAGTGGTTTTGTGATAGTCTAAGCTTTTAATGTACAAAACTTATTCCACTTTTCTCCCATCTGTTCCTATTTATACACAAAGTATAAAAGAGCACCCGTGACTAAAAGTACAAAAAGATAACCTAGCTAGTATGTACAAAATACAGCAGTATTTTGTCAGTTCCAAGAATCCATTTTGGGAATGGCTTAAAATTGCTTTCCGAGTGTCAGTGATAACACTTCTCATCTTTAAGCCATTTAGGGAAAGTTTGACTTTGGCGGCGATAAGACCCCTCCTTATCTTTTCAAACTCTTCCCGCTTTGTCCCGCCTTTCTTTCAGACTTCAGATTCTTCAGTCTTGGTCTTCAGTCTTCAGTCTTCAATCATTATAGTTGTTGAGGAGACTGGGGTTCAGTGAGTTCTTGTCATTACTCACTGAACTCATTACCTTCTTATTTGGCTTAAGTCCTACTCAGGGAGTTCCGCCTCACTAAATGGTGAATCTTTCTACTTAGACTCGTCCTAAGCATCCTGTAGGTAACTCACTGAGTGACTGTTCACTCAGTGACTTGAGAGTGTTTAAGGTTGATTAACACTTGGCTAATTTGTATTCAAATCCTGTTTTTAGGACGCTTGGGTACTGACGGACCCAACAATCTCCCCCTATTTGGATATAAATTATGCCTAAGTGTTTTGATCAGTTGTGAGTGAGCAAATGGGCTTCTTCTCACACTGAATATATAAGAAAGCTCTTAAAGGACACTGATATGACAAAACTTGGGCAATCATTCTATTAATATCATTACATTTGTCCTAACATCTAAACGTAATACTCAGGGACCTTGTACTCAGCCTTCCAAGATTCCCATGAGTTCCAACTTAACCTTCTCAGACACTAACACTTCTTTGTCAAGTCTCTCATTCATCATCTTATCCATCAGCTTGACAAACTCTTCATTTTCAGGGCTCTTCACGTGAAGTGCCATTAGCTTGTATGCCAGAAGAGTTGTCGTTTCCACAAGGTTTATATCACTGACTCGTTGAAAGGCCTGTTACCTAAACTCATCAACAAAGAAGATACCATACTCAGGATGCTTGATGACTAGGTTGGGAACAAACTTGACTCCTTGAGGAGGAATCTTGTTGCAATGAAGAGCTACTATGAACTGTTCAGGCTCCTGTCCCGCAACTTTTCTCTTCCTCCCAGTCTTCTGAGTAGGTTCAGGAATTGCAGGTCCATGAGAAGCAAGTGCCTTCTCATGATCTATTCCCTGGCTCTTAGCCACCCTTTCCATCTCCTCATATTTGCTGTTTAGGGTAGCTAGGAGATTAGGAACAAACCTGCTTTGCTTCTTCCTCAGGATGGGCCCCATCATGTCCCATTCTTTTAGCCCGTAATCTGAGAATTTGAAAGGTTTGTTCATCTCAGTCTTTCTTGGTCCTTTGTGAACCGTAATGCTTACTGGCTTGGTGTTGTGAATGGTCATGTCTGTTATGGTGCCTTCACCCTTAGTCTTTGTCAATTACTATAGATACTTCTCATAGGTTTACTTCCTCTTTTCTTCTCTAAGCCTGACCTACTAATTGTGTTCCTTGATGCGGTCGGCCTGAAGCTTGAGGAATTCATCCCCCTTGATGACCTGATCAGTTTCCTTTATTACCTCCTTGGCCACTTTAACAATTTCAGGCCTACTGAGTTGCTCAACCTTTTTCTCAGCCCTTCTTTTATCCTGTTCATCCAGGACTACGGCCACTTCCTGTGGACTTCCAAAGAATTTACTCCCATCATCTTAGGTGACTTCAAAAGGCGAATCTGGATCAGGACGCCTTTCTGTTGATGCCTTCTCTAGTTGAAATTGAGGAGGATCTTCAGTCACCATGATTCCCTTCCCTTTGTCAATAGGAGGGGGTTGACTGGATAAGGATTCAGGAACTTTCGTTGTTATTGCTTTTGGTTGGACAGGGATTGTAGCAACAACAAGTGCAGAAGATGCAGGTTCAGGAATCGGTTCATCAATTTTCTCCCCCTCAACAGATGCTGGTGCTTCAGTATAAGCATCTGTTGACTGAGGAGGTGGGGTAACCGGAGAAGCCTGAAGAATTGTCAGGATGGTGGAGACCATTTTCTTGACGTCATTGGTCTCATTCTTCAGTGCGGAGATTTCTTCCGCCATGGTATTCTGAGTTATGGTGAGTTCAGTGACTTTTGTGGTGTAGTGGTTGATCAGCTCATTATGCTTGTTGGAGAGCTGATCAAAAGCTGATGATATCATTGTCAGGCACTCTTGGGTATTAGTGACTGACTGTTGAATTTTATCTTGCTGAGACCTTAGTGGTTTTAGATCCACCCCCTGAAGAAGCTTTAGAAGCTCAGCAATGTTGGTGGAGGTGGTCTTCTGAGTATCCATGAACTCAGTCAGCTTTGTGATCAGGGCTGGATCATCTCTGAATTCTTCCTGAATGGAATCAAGAGTCTTTAATATGTTGGAGAGCTGCTTGTCTTGTTCAGAACCCATATTATCAAGAGATGTCCTCAGGTCACCGAGTTGTTTGTCAGTGAGTTTGGCGACCTGATGTAACTTACCCTGAGATTCTTCAACAGCAGCCCTGAAGTCAGCATAGGAGATTGCCGCTTTAGTATGCTGATCCCATTGTTCTTCAGTGATCTCTCGGAAGAGGGCATTGTTGGCCTTACGGAGGAACTTCACTAGTTGCCTTTCCATGAAAGGAAGAACATTATCATACTTCTGCAAATATGCAGGAGTAGCAGGAGCAGATGAGGTGCCTGATGATGATGATGATGTTGTTGGTTGGTTGAGGGGCTCTTGTTGATCCTCAGGAGGAGGAGATGGTTGTTCAGTGTGCTGTGGAGAGTTGTATGTTTCAGTCTCCGTTTCCTCCCCATCACCAAAAATAATTTCATCCCCAAAATCGACCATCTCCTCATTGGATTCTTCATCCATGAGTGTCTGAATATCCGCAAGAGTAGGAACCTTGGCTGAATCAGGCTCCCCCTCAAAAGAGGGCTCGCCTTCGTTGTGGATAGAACCTGACCCCTCCAGGTGAACTAAGTGGGTTTTCTCAGCCTGGTCCATGGAGTCAGTTCCTAAGTGACTGGATCCGCCGTGAGGGGTTTTGAGTTCCGTATCAGCGGGTGGTCGTATGCCTCCTAAGTCTTTGTCCCCTGGGTGCCTTCAAGGACTGGCGGGTGTTTTCTAGTACTATCACTAGGCAGTGAGATGTTGAGGTCCCCCTTCTCACCAGGGTTGTACTGCCTTGACGAGGATATAGGGACCGTTTCTCCCTGATATCCTGAGTGTGATTGCTCAGGACCGTAAACGGGAAGTTGTATGTTGAGGTCCCCTTTCCACCAAGGTTGTGCTGCCCTGATGAAGGTATAGAGGCCAGTACTCCCTGAGACTCTGAGTGTGATTTCTCAGAGCCGTAAATGGGATGTGAAAGGGTGTGGGTCCCCTTTTTAGCAGAGTGGTGCTGCTCTACTGATGGTATAGGACCCTGTACTCCCTCAGGCAAAGGTGATGATTTACTAATGCCTTCATCGGGATGTGAGAGTTGGAAGATTCCTGACCCCACTGACTTGTATTTGTCAGCAGAGCCTTGAGGAGAGGGTTTGCCCGAGGACACTGAGGGTGATTTCTCAGTACCCTCCATTGGCGATTGTTGTTTGGCTAATGGGGTTTCAACTGTGGGTGTCTCAGTAGTCTTGGCCAGTGGTTGCCTTTCTTTTGGCTTTGAGGCAGAAGTCTCAGTGGCGAGTGGTTTGGGTTTAACCACCTTCTTGGACCCTTCCTGCTTTTTCTTCTTCTCCTTCTTTGAAGGAGAAGGCACAGGAGAAATAGTGTCTTGTCCCTGAATGACCATTAGCATATATGTGGTCAGGGGGACTGGTGTTACCTCAGTGAGGTCTCTTGAATAGTTGGCCTTGTGTAAGACGTTAGGTTTTGATCCCTGGACGTTTGGCCTAACATATTCAGAGCCTAGTAAGTCCTGAAGCACACAGGAAATGAACCAAGGGTAGGACATATGTCTTTGCCTAGATTTCCCTGATAGCTTGGCTATGAGGTCTCTAAAGATTATCTCTCCAATGTCAATTTTTTTGCCTTCCAGGAGGCTTAACAAAATCATTTGTTGTGATGTGTTCAATTGCTCCGTGGAGGATTTGTTGCCACCAAGGACCTGAATGACAAACGTCATCAGGATCCTCCAGACAGCAGGAAACCAGGTCTTTATTATTGGGGCTTTGGCCAATAAAGTCCCTGGGGCCACTTGAGGATGTTTGTCATCATGTGGCCCTAGTAAAAGCAATTCGGCCTTTACTTCAGCGTCAGTGGGCTGAGGGTCAAAGTTCTCAGCGAAATCAAGACATGTGGCCTTGATGAAGGTTTCGTAATAAAGGGAGAGGGTCTTACTCCCGTTCATCACTGAGAACGTTATGATGGTATCCTTGATGTCATCAGGGCTGGTGGCCACTGCTGTACACCAGAACTCCCTCAAATAGTCATGGTAAATGACTTGGGGTGTTTTGGTAAACGCCGTAGAAAGAAAGCAGTTTTGTACGTATTTAACTACATTCTTGTACGCCTAAAATTTTTTGGGGTAGGCAAAATTCCCTACGACGTTGTTTTTGGTCATATCCACGCCCTCCATTGTGAATTCTACATTTGAGGCGCAGGTTATAGCTTTAGAAGTAGCCATTTGAAAAATCTTTGTTTTGCAAGAAATAATGGTCTGGGTCTAAAGCAGAAGAGCACACACACAATGGTTTTTGAAAGAAAAGGGCAAGATTTTGCTTAAAATTTTCTAAAAAACGTGTGTGTGTTAATTTGTTTGGGGGTATTTATAGGGAAGTGGAAGGGAGAGGTGGTTTTGGCACTACGCGGGTTTTTCTCAAATTTGAAAACCATTTTGTATAAACGTTTGAGATCCGCATTAAATGCCACCACTCCACTTTCCCGGGTTTTGCGCAACAGTCGAGGTGAATAGTTGTGCCGTCTGCAAAAAGTGTAATTTACAGAGATTACATCATCACATATATATTATGTGAGAGGAGAGGCATTAAATGCCAAGTGGGAAGTGGGGGCCCAAGATGTGCATGCCAGAAGGCAAAAGAACATATATTCCTATATTAAATAGGTTTTCAGTTACCAACCTCGGACATTTACTAACTAGATACTTAGAACGTTTAAGTTAGCATTGAATGTCATCTTGGGGCCCCTAAATGACTTTTCATTCATTCTGAGTGATCTTATTCACTGAGAGACACATTGAGTCAGGGACTTGAGGTTTTAAGAATTTACACTTAGTTCGATGGATTCAATCAGTGCACTAATTCTCAATATCCAACATTCCCAATTCAGCTTTCAGTCTTGTGAAAGTTGGTTCATCCAATGGTTTGGTGAAGATATCAGCTAGCTGATATTCAGTGGGAATGAAGTGTAATTCGATGTCACCATTCATGACATGGTCCCTGATGAAGTAATATCTTATATCAATGTGTTTGGTTCTCTGATGAAGAACATGGTTGTTTGAGATTGCAATTGCACTTGTGTTATCACAAAAGATGGGAACCATCTTATAATGGATGCCATGGTCACTGAGTTGACTTTTCATCCATAGTACATTTGCACAACAACTGGCTGCTGTAACATATTCAGCTTCTGCTGAGGACATGGCAACTGATTGTTGCTTTTTAGCACTCTAACAGACTAATTTTCCACCAAGGAGTTGGCAGGAGCCTGAGGTGCTTTTTCTATCCATGTTGCATCCAGCATAATCAGAGTCTGAGTATCCTTTGAGATCAAAGCCTGAGCATTTTGGATAGTACAATCCAAGGCTTGGAGTACCTTTCAGCTACCTGAGGATCCTTTTCACAGCTGTGAGATGAGATTCTGTCGGGTCAGATTGATATCTGGCACACAAACAGACTGAGAATTGGATGTCAGGCCTTGATGCAAGTAGATACATCAGTAACCCAATCATTCCTCTAAAAAGAGTTTGATTGACTGGTTTACCAGCAAGGTCAGGACCAAGGTTGTTTAGGGGAACCATGGGAGTTTTGACTGAGGCACAGTCACTGAGCTCATACTTTTTCAGTAGGCTTTTGGTATACTTCTCTTGACTGATAAAGGTTCCTTTATCAGTCTGCTTGATTTACAGTCCAAGGAAGTAAGTCAGTTCTCCCATCATGCTCATTTCAAATTTCTTGGCCATCAGTTTTTCAAACTGTTTGCAAAGTTTATAACTTGTTGAACCAAATATGATGTCATCAACATATACTTGTACAAGTATGACATCATCATTTGTTCTATAGATAAACAATGTGTTGTCTATCGTGCCTCAGACAAATTTGTTTTGGATGAGGAAGGCTGAGAGAGTTTCATACCATGCCATGGGAGCTTGTTTCAGTCCATATAGGGCTTTGTCAAGCTTGCAGACATAGTCAAGAAACTCCCTGCTTTCAAATCCAGGAGGTTGTTGAACATAAACTTCTTCTTTCAGTGAACCATTTAAGAATGCACTTTTTACATCCATTTGGTACACCTTGAAGTTCATGTAGGTTGTAAATGCAAGGAAGATCCTGATGGATTCCATCCTTGCCACTAGTGCAAATGTCTTTTCATAGTCAATGCCTTCTTGTTTATTATAGCCTTTGGCTACAAGTCTGGCCTTGTTTTTAATGACTATGCCATTTTCATCAGTTTTGTTTTTGAACACCCATTTCATGCCAATGACTGTAACGTCCTGAGGACATTTGACCAAGGTCATTACCTTGTTTCTGTCAAATTGTTCCAGTTCATCATGCATGGCCTGAACCCAACTAGGATGTTTAAGTGCTTCTTTGACACTTTTGTGTTCAATTGTGGAAATGAAGTCCACAAACATGCATTCATTGGCTGAGACTGCTCTTAGTTTTGCAGCCATGCTTCTAGTGAGCATGCCTTCAGTAGACTCTCCAATTATATTGACAAGTTCTATATCTTGAGATCTAGTCCAACTGTCCTGAGGTCTTGGATACTGATTAGAGCTTGTGGAGGCCTGATTGGCTGGAGGTGTAGGTTCTGGTGCAGACTCTTGATGATCTTCAGGATCTTCAGTGTTTGACTAGGTTGGCTGATCACTGGGATTATTTGGTTCTTGAGCACTTTGTTCAGACTGATTGATTGCATCAGTACTTGTTTGTGCTTCAACAAACTCAGTGATGGTTGGGTAAGGAAGGTTGTGAGGGACAATGTAGTAGGAGATATCAGCATTTTCTTGATATTGAGTGGAAGGATCATTCTTAGGATGATATTCATCAGGAGGATATCTTGATGAATCATCAATTCCTATCACTTCTACTGAGGTGTTTGAGAATCTGATTGCTTCAGTACTCTCATCAAAGGTAATATGGAATGTTTTCTCAGTTTGCTGTCTCCTAGTGTTGAACACCCTGAAGGCTTTTGAGACAAGAGAGTATCCTAGGAAGTATCCATCATCAACCTTAGCATCAAATTTCCCTAAGTGATCCTTGTGATTATGAATAAATACAGGACACCCAAAGACATGAAAGTAGCTGATGTTAGGGATCCTTCCCTTGAATAACTCATAAGGGGTTTTGCTATGTCTCTTGAAAATGATGTATTTATTTTGTGTGTAACAGGCAGTTTTTACTGCTTCAGTCCAGAAGTGTTTGGAAAAGACTGATCCATTTAGCATTGTCCTAGCTGCTTCAATGAGTGTTCTATTTTTCCTTTCAACAACACCATTTTGTTCAGGTGTGTAAGGAGAGGAAAATTTTTGGAAAAAGCTTTTCTCATCACAGAAACATTCAAGTTCATGATTTCTGAAATCTGTCCCATTGTCAGTCCTAATCTGTTTGACTTTTATGTCATTCTGATTTTCAATGTTCCCGAAAAAGGACATGATTGTTCCTGCTGCCTGACTCTTTTTGGTCAGGAAGTAAACCCGAGTGTATCTTGAGTATTCATCCACAATGACAAGAGTATACTTCTCATGGTTGATGGATCTAGGACTGATGGGTCCAAAGAGATCCATATGGAGAAGATGAAGGCAGTTCTTGATGGAAAAGTTTTTTTTGGTTTTAAAGGATGCTCTATGATGTTTACCTTTTTCACAAGCAGAGCATGGTTTATCCTTTGAAAACACAAGTGATGGTAAGCTAAGGACCTTGTTTTGTTTCACAAGATTGTTTATGTTTTTGAAGTTCAGATGGGAGAGTCTCTTATGCAAAAGCCAGTTGTGGGGTTCAGTGGCCTTAGCAAAGAGACAAGTTCCATTCTGAGTTAGACTGGACATGTCTAACACATAAACATCTTGCCTTCTTGGTGCAATAAGGACAACTTCCTTATTTTCATTGAAGATGGTTCCTTGCTTATCATCAAACTGAACTATATACTTTGCATCACATAGTTGACTGACATTGATTAAATTGTACTTAAGACCATTGACATAGGCTATCCTAGTAAAGACTATACCACTATAGTTTACTGAACCATAACCTTCAGTGAGACATGATGAGTTGTCAGCAAATACCACCTTGGGTCCAGGTTCCTCTACATATTTGTGCAGATACTCTTTCACACCAGTCATGCTCCTTGAACATCCACTATCTAGATGCCAAACTGGCTTCCTGGCATGTCTCTGCACAAATGGTAAACTGAGTTAGTTCTTTCTAGGACCCCTCTTCTTGGAGGGCTTGGCTTTAATAGCCTTCTACAAACTAACAATTGATTCATGGTCAGTGGTTGAGTGGACTGAGCTACCACAGGTTTTGCATTTGATTGCAGAAGTAGACTCAGTGGACTGAGAGGATGTCTTGGGAATTCCTCTTCTAGTCTGAATGACCATCTCATGTCCTGAGGTGTCATGAGTGGGATCACCACATATGTCAAAACTTGTGTCCATTAAGCAATCTTTAGGAAGGCGGTCATTGAAGCCACAGTGAGGGCAAGGTGCAAAAGGCTTGGCATTTTGTTTCTGTTTCTGCTTAGAATCAGACGGATACTTAAAAGCCTGTGCTTTAAAGTTTGCAATCTTTGATGTGGCTGTGTATGATTGATGATCAGAGGTCCTGTGATCTTCTTTTTTTCATATCATGCAGTAAAGGATTCTAAAACAATCATCAGCAGAATGATTGGTATAGTGACACAGCTCACACCTTTGCAGAGGTTTTGAGGGTTTTTGTTTGGTGGTGCTTGAGGAAGCTGATTTGGGTTCCTTCATCTTAGATTAAGAAGGTTTCTCAGAATATTCAATCTTCTCACTTAGCTTCCTGACAAGCTCAGCCAACTGATCAATTTTTGAATCAGGGCTTTCTCTTTTCACTTCAGAAGGGACTGAAGTTGATGAGTCATCAGTAGGAACTAAGACTTCAGGTTTTTGCCTTTTCAGGATGGTTTTTCCCATTCCTGGCTTCTCCTTTGGATAATGTTGAGAGTAGACCAATGGTATGAGGTCTGAGCTTGGTGCAGCTCCCTGAAGGACTTTCAGAGGTGGGAGTGGTGCAAGTGATTCTGATTCAGACTCATTTACTGACTCAGTACTACTGGGTTTGTCAGTGAGTCCAAGCATATCTTTCAAGGCCTGACTTTCAGGAAGCAAGATTTTCCCAGTCTCAAAGTTTGGTAACTTACTGACTGGTTGTCTCTGACAATCTAGTCATTTGACTTGGGTTTCATTTCCTGCTCAAAGGATATGCCAGCTGGAATAAAAAAATTTCACTGTGACTCTCACTGGGGATTTTAGTGAGTTGGTTTTCTCCTATGACTTTCTTGTTTTCACTAGGAATAAGACTCACATTTTCATAAACCTTAGGGTTCTTTTTAGTCCAGCCTTCAATGACAGCTTTTTCTTTGTTAAGTTCATTTTGAAAAGCTTGATTTTGTTTCAAAATATCAGTGTTTTGAATTTGTAGTGTATCAGCTTCTAACTTAGCCTGTTTTAATATAAGCAATTCATCTCTACACTTATTTAATTCTATCACAAGATTGTTATATTTTGAAAGCAGAGTAAGCCTTTGTTCTTCTACAAACTTAAGATCTACACTAATGTAATTCATATAAGACTGCCAATCAGAATCATCATCCATTGAAAGCAAAATATTTACCTTTTTCATGGTTATGTTGACCCATTCTCCATTCCTTGCATGGCTTTTTCCAACAGCCTACTGATCACCATCTGAAAGTGCCATCAGTGCACTTACTCTAACTTCTTCATCATCTGATGAGACCTCTTCTTCATCCCAGTCATAGGCTTCAGCTACAAGAACCTTGTTCTTTGCTTGAACAGGTTTGGAAGGTTGAGCAACCTGAGACATTGAGGGATTGGCCTCAAGGAGAGAAAGTTTTGCCTTTGCTTTCCTATATTTTGCCTCAAAATCTTTTTGACCCTTTTGAACATTATTGTTTTGAAAATGTTGGGTAGACTGAAGCATTTTAGGTTGAAACTTGCTAGTTCCTGAAGAAGAACTGTTTCCATAAAATTTATAAGAGGGTTCTGAGATGGTTTTTGAATAACAGTCTTTAGCAAAATGACCCTTTTTACCACATTTGAAACATTCAATGGTTTCATTTGCTTTAGCTTTTGAAAAGTTTGACTGATTTCTTTTGATGAAACGTTTTGAATTAGCAAGAAGTGCCCTTTCTTGGAATTCTAAGTGTAAATCATTTAGGTACTCATCACTAGTTCTTTCATCAACCTCATCATCAGAATCCTCTTGAAAATCCTGTACAACACCAATAGAATAAAAGGCAGTTGATATGGGTGAGGAAGTCAGGGCCTTTTTGGTCTCAAGAGCTTTCTTTGAGTCTAGGTATCTCCTAGAGATTAAGTTGTCTTCATGGACAAACTTCCCATAGATCTCAGGGAGCTCAAGGGTCAGAATGTGATTAGCATTCCTGAGGCCCTGAGAGAAGTTTAGCCACTTCTCAGAGAGACTGTTGACAAAGCCAACATTGATCTCATGCTTAGACAGAACTACACCATCATTTGATAATTCATTTATCAGGGTCTTGTATCTGGTATATGTCTAAGAGAGACTTTCAGAGTCCTTTGCCCTGAAAGTGTTATACTCAAGTTTCAGGTCCATGATCCTGTTTTCCTTGGTATCTGAGGGACCTTCAAAGCTATGAACCAAGTCACACCAAGTTTGTTTGGCTATTGTACAGTTAATGACTGATTCCATTATATCATCAGGAAGACAAGATATAATTATGCTTTTCAGGCGTTGGTCTTGATTGACCACCCTTCTCTCATCAATGGTCCACTGAGCTTCAGGTTTAGGTAACCCTTCAGCAGTCCTGGGGACATAGGGACCTTCATTGATACAAGTGATGTAGTATGGTTCCATACCAGTCAAGTAGCAAAGCATTCGCTTTTTCCACTTGCTATATTTTCCAGCTTCAAGTCTGGGGGCGGCAGCTGAATAGCTTCCTCTTTTTTTGTCGATGAGCTGGGGTACATCAATATAAGCCATAGTAGGATCTTGGTTTTAAAAACCTTGAGCATTCTTTTGTTTTTGAAAAAGATTTTACAAACCAAAGGCTCTAATACCACTTGTTGTTCCCGTTACACAAGTAGAAATAACTACAAAGTGAATCCAATTGTGTTCCATGACAGATATAATGTATTGATTAATTTAAACAAATAAGTAAAACGTAAAGATAAAAACACAAATTTTCAAAGTTTAAATTCTTATTAGAAATTAATCGAAAGAATCTATACCCAAGTGTTAGCGGAAATAACACTTGGGATTGAATAGACAAGGTATGGTATGTTCTCCTCTCTAAACTCAGGTTATTCTTGAGTGTCAACTATAAAGGAACCACTGAGCTATCTCAGGGACTAGGTTGCTCTTTGGAGGAGAAAAGTGGTTTTGTGAAAGTCTAAGCTTTTAATGCACAAAACTTATTCCACTTTTCTCCCATTTGTTCCTATTTATACACAAGTATAAAAGAGCACCCGTGACTAAAAGTACAAAAAGATAACCTAGCTAGTCTGTACAAAATACAACAGTATTTTGTCAGTTCCAAGAATCCATTTTGGGAAAGGCTTAAAAGTGCTTTCCGAGTATCAGTGATAACACTTCTCATCTTTAAGCCATTTAGGGAAAACTTTGGCGGCGATAAGACCCCTCCTTATCTTTTCAAACTCTTCCCGCTTTGTCCCGCCTTTCTTTCAGACTTCAGATTCTTCAGTCTAGGTCTTCAGTCTTCAGTCTTCAGTCATTATAGTTGTTGAGGAGACTGGGGTTCAGTGAGTTCTTGTCATTACTCACTGAACCCATTACCTTCTTATTTGGATTAAGTCCTACTCAGGGAGTTCAGCCTCACTAAATGGTGAATCTTTCTACTTAGACTCGTCCTAAGCATCCTGAAGGTAACTCACTGAGTGACTGTTCACTCAGTGACTTGAGAGTGTTTAAGGTTGATTAACACTTGGCTAATTTGTATTCAAATCCTGTTTTCAGGACGCTTGGGTACTGACGGACCCAACACATACCTTGCTATTTTCTCTTGATTTATTTTATTTAACCAATCACCAAACTATTACAAATTGAAAACTAAATATTTTATCAACATATCGCAATGATATAGCCATCCTTTCGAAAGACTCAATTTCATTATTCTATTCTTAATGTGTCATAACCGTTAAGATAAACCTTATCTTCTAGATCGAGCCGTCCGATTATTGTTGTGCTGTACTCCTTGATTATCTGCACATGTTGTTTGCTCATTCACTTCGAGGTGAGTTCATAGCCCCACTTTAACTCTTTAAACTGTTTATAAACCCATTGGGGGGAGATACATGCTTTTTACAATTTGGACACAAGTGCTTTAAACTGTATGCTTATCAGAACATATTATTGCTGAAGTACATATATTGCCAAAATAAGTCCCTAATGAATCATGAACCATTAATCACTTGTTGTTGCAAGTGAACGCGAATATTGTGAATAGGCCTATTGGGATTGACGAATCCCGTTTGTGTGATTTGATAGATAACACAAACGCACTATATTTGAATTTTAGGTAAAATGGTAATTTACCTTTTAGGGCATTGGTTCATTCTAGAACCTTCAGTCAGGTTGAGTGTCATGAACTTAAAGCAATAATTATTATTTACCCATAACTGTATTCGTTACAATTATTATTTTAACTTGAAATCTTGTGGTCCATTATTTATTTATAAACCTATGAATTTCACTCAACCTTTGTGTTGACCTTTTTAGCATGTTTATCTCAGGTTTCTATTAGCTGGCAGGTGAAGGCGCACGGATAATATTTTTGAAGACAATGCATCATTATCATTCGATAAAGCTTTTAAACGTTTATATTATACTTTTTAAGTTTTATAAACTTGTTGGGACCTCTTTGTTAAACTCTGATGTTTTATTTAATCGAATGATAAATTATTTCAAAACGTCTCATTTAGAGTCATTTTCTGTAACTTGTACTGTGAGCTATGAAGTAATACCCCAGTGACACAATCTTCCGCTGCGATATTTTGGGGGTGTTACATGGACCCCCACCCATTATGCGACCTGGTGCAGACCCTGGGCATTTTGATTTCAAGGATGGACTGTCGGGATTCGAGCGCCTTAGTATTTCCGTTGTCCTTTAATAGGATGAGTAAACCGAGCAAATGGTCAGACCAGAGTTCGGGGCAAAGATAGGAAAACTTAGTAACACCCCCAAAATCGGGTCCAGCAGAAGCATACATGTCACTGGGGTGCTACTCAATTGGTATCACAACACAAGGTACAAAGAACGGTTTTACCTCAACCGTTTAGAAGAAAATTTCATTATCAAAACATTAAGTTTACATCATTCAAACTATAGTACGGAATACAGGCCCATAAAGGTTTAAAGCGGTCCCAATTATATCAGAGTATTCTATGACCGTGCCCCTTCCCAAGCGCCTCCAAAAGTATGCAATCGCCTTAAACCTGAGAAATACATGCTAAAAGTGTCAACACAAAGGTTGGTGAGTTCATAGGTTTGTGAATTAAACCACGAAGCTGTGAATAATAAAGCGTAGGACAAAAATGAGCAGGATATACAAATGTGAGCACATAAAGAACTAGCAACAGCTGAACCTCAGACTGCAAACACGCATAAATGATCCACACATAGATTGGGTGCCACTTCCCAAATTCATAATGGGTGCCACTTCCCAAAATTTATACTAGGTGCAACTTCCCAAAATATATACTATCAATGCATCACTAAACAGTTGCACACGTTCAAGCCAAGTCACACAATAAGGCACATATTGCAATCAAAACACACATATTGTCCAAAATCATGAAACCAGTAGATCACAGAATGAAAGCATTCAAAAGCATTGAGTTTAGGTAATAACGAGCATGCATTCTCCCCCAAAACAGTTATAAAATAAGTAAAAGTAGGGGCCATGAACTCACCTTAGCCACAACAATGCAAATATCAGAACTGAAACGACTGGCATCTAGAGCTAATCACAACGGTATCCAGGAGACAGGTACAACGGTACGGAAACGGCGCAACCTAATACGTATACGGTTATCTCAAAATACGTCTCGTACAAAAATTAAGTCTACAAGAGACAACGTGTCTTAGTTTTCGTGGATTATTCAAATTCATTACTTGTAAAAAGTTAAATATCAACGTTTCGTGTGGTGTGGTAAGAAAACATAGACTCGAAATACAACTCACGCAAAAATGGGAAAAACATCGACATGGTCGAGAAATACTGACGCAACTCAAACCAACAAAGACAAATCTAGAAGTTAGCGACAAATAGCTATACTAATACAAATATGTCAATTGGTAAGTTTCGGTGTTTTCTCCACATTCCCAAATAGCTTGGAAAAGTCATTTATGTTTTTATAATAAAAGTCATTTAAAATAAAAACATTAGTTTGGAATATTTTATAAACTTCGGCATAATGCTTCCGTTTATTCAACATTCCCCAGTTATCGTGACTTTATAAATTTTCACATTTCAATATTTAATAAATTTCATGTTTCGTTATCATTCGCGTATATATTAGTTTTGGCTTATTGAATATTTTGTGTCTGGTCCGTGTCTAATATACTAAAGTCTTTTTGAATTTAATATATTACACCGTCTCAAGTCACAAAATGTCCAATGAATCCATTACCTAATATCGTAAATCCGATAATGGTCCAATAATTGTCCAATTGTCCAAATATAATAGCCACAATTCAAGTATTTCTAATCTTCGCCCAATATTTATAATTCATTAAGTATTCACGTTATCCAAATCCAAGTTACAATCCCAAATGTAGTTTGAAACATACCCATAGGTCACCACAACAAGTGAAACACATCAGTCAAATGATCAAATACTAAACACGAGTTATATATAATTTGACACACTAATTATACACACCCTTAATAGCAGTGGGCTTTGGCCCATAGCTAATTAACACAAACACACCCAAATAAATTGATAACTAAGCTTAAACAAATACACCTTGATTTGTTTTAAAAACAAACGCAGACACACTTCTAGTACTACGCAACACCAATTTTTAAAACAAATCACACTTAACTCAAACACACATATGCGCTAACAAACTGTAAACGCACCCTTTTATATCATTAAGCAACTAACCCTTGTGATTACTAGTAGCTATTCAAACCAAAACTAAATACCCTTTTGTGATTGCGGCCAAACCGAGATCAAATGAACACCCCTTGCTGCTCATTTAGGCGAGTCGTAACCAACTCGATATCCAAACCGGGTTCGACCCGTAACCCATAACCAATAACAATCCAAACACCCACGAAAATGTTTTCTTACCACACAATCTATATTAACATGTTTTTAATCCTCATTTTAATCCCGTATTTTAAATCCACGAAAACATTTAACACTATATAATCGGTTAAAACAAAACAAATATATATACACGCGGGTTTCACGTTTTACCATACCAAAAGCGTGAGACGGAGGAGGTGGTGGTGATGGTGACAACGGCGACGGAGGTGGTGTCTTCACGAGTATCACTCGAACCACGACTCCAAACGTGCCCTTCACTCTATATTCGATCCAAAACCACGAACTCTTGATCTAAAACAGCGGCGGCGGCCTCGAACCAAACGGACCAAACAAACACCAAAACAGCTCTAAAACACTCGACTTATTCATTACCTTGACCTACCAACGACGACAAACCAAAAATGACGGCGGTGGCGTTAGGTGGTGGTGTTTCCCGGCACGTATAATAGTGGTGGTGAGGGTTTAAATACGGGGTACATGAGCATGTTTTCTTCAAATACGAGGTACAAGAGATGAGATAAAGGTGTTGATGATAGTGGTCGTGGTGGCCGGCATCGTAGGTGGCAGGGAGTTGGGGTGGCGGCCAAAAAATAGGAGGAGAAGGCTAGGGTTTTATCACAAATGAGGGGGAGGGGTGTGTTATAAGTGGTCTTTTATAATGGAACCCTAGTATAACAACCTAAAATCTTGTTTCTGAATCCGCTATACGTTGAACTTTTGAAACCGTATAAAACTTAAGCTAACTAAATGTTGTTAACTTGAAACTACAAAACGTAAATTGTTAACCTATGCTATATATTAAAGTCGGCACACATGGTATGATAATAAAAATATCACACGCCTAAATGTTCATATGGGCCAAAAATTTTGATTGTTGTACACAAAAATTGGAAGTTGGATTGGGCCGCTTGACCCTCCCCCCCTACACGGCTAAACACCCATTTATCTCCTTCCATCCTCATTTTATTTTCACAACCGTATACACCAAAGAACACACAAAACCCTAGCAGCCATTTTCTCTTTTGTTCAGCTCGCAAAGATCAAGGAAAAAGGGGGTTTGAAGATGGTTACATCGTGGTAATACTTGGTTCGATTAGGGATCCAATTCGGGTTAGTTTTGGGACTTTGGTTCTTTGTTTCGTCCTTAATCCGATCCAAAGGTATTCTTACCTTCGTTCTTGTTAATTCTCTCGATCATACACACATATATATTGTTGGGAATTAAACTTAAGCAGTTAGTACGGTTGAAGAACAGTTAGGACTGCTAATGGAAGAGCAGTTAGGACTGCTGAAGGAAGAACAGTTAGGACTGCTTAAGAGATCAAGGTGAAACCGTGTGAAGATAAATATAGAAAAGATATGGTATATATCTTATTTGTATAGAATGATTCGGTTAGATGTTTTACTTGTATAGGACTCTTTACATTATAAAAAGAGATCCTTAGATTAGGGTTGAGATAGATCGAATACATCTAATACCTAATATCCTTCACGTTCATAATTGTAATTGTTTGATATATTGAAGTGATAGTTTGGTTGATATCGTTTGTTCTTATTGTTTTACTTAATCAATCACCAAACACAAACTCATATTCTTCTAAGTACTTGGTAGTAAATTCCGCGTGCTATCAAGTATATACTCAAAGTATCCCCAACACAACGTGTGTGTTTAGATCCGGTCAAGTGGTATCAGAGACAGGTTTCTGATACTTTAAGTCTAGAAGAACCAGAAGTATTTACTCACTAGCAATCCAAGAAGATGGACATGGAGACACCTCAAACCTCAATCCTTGCTAAACTCCCCATGCTGAAACAGAATGAATACGATTT
This sequence comes from Artemisia tridentata subsp. tridentata, assembly GCA_021014915.2. Lineage (NCBI taxonomy): Eukaryota > Viridiplantae > Streptophyta > Magnoliopsida > Asterales > Asteraceae > Artemisia > Artemisia tridentata. The sequence continues at coordinate 156,832,955 of CP139504.1, read as the reverse complement.
ATGGCGGCTCAGAATTAGCAATATTTCATGGTGCAAGACTATGCATTATGGGATATTATTATCAATGGTGATTCCTTCAAACCAGTTGCTGTTGAAGAAACACGTGCTGATGGTTCCAAGGTCACAAAACTTAACACTGAGCCAGTTACAAACGAGGAGAGAATCAAAAAGAAGAATGATCAGAAGGCTAGGAATTTGTTACTAATGGCAATTCCTAATGATCAAGTGTTGAACTTTAGCCATTATGAGTCGGCTAAAACTCTTTTTGAAGCAGTGGTGGAAAGATTTGGTGGCAATGAAGCTACCAAGAAGGCACAGAAAACCCTACTCAAGCAAAGTTATGAGAACTTCACTGCATCAAGCAATGAAACTTTGGATCATATCTTTAATAGGCTTCAAAAGATCATCAGTCAACTTACTGTGTTGAAGATTGTGATACCTCAAGAAGACCTCAACATGAAGTTTCTAATTAGTTTACCTGCTGAATGGAACACTTATGTTGTGGTTTGGAGCAATAAACCAGAGCTGGAGAAAATGACAATGACTGAGCTTTACAATAATCTCAAGATTGTTGAGCAAAAGGTCAAGAAGAGTGGTAGCACCAGTTCCAGTTCAGGGAATATGGCTTTTGTATCTTCTTCAAACAGTTCTAATCATGAAGATGAAGAAGCAGTTGGTACTGCTATACCAACAGTTAGCACTGCTAGTGTAAAAACTAGCACTGCTGGTTTGACTGAAGAGACCATATATGCATTTGTGTCAGAACAGTCTGGTGGGTCAAAGATCTTTAATGAAGATCTTCTTCAAATTGCTGAAGATGATTTGGAAGTTATGGATTTAAAGTGGCAGTTGGCTTTGATAAGCATCAGGGCTAAGAAGTATTACCAAAGGACTGGGAATAAGATTACTTTCAATGGAAGAGATGTTGCTGGTTATGATAAGTCTAAGGTGGAATGCTTTAATTGTCACAAGATGGGGCACTTTGCCAGGGAATGTAGAGGTCCAAGACAACAAAGAAACCAGGGTCAAGGGTTTAAGAATCAGCAAGGGTCAAGGAGAACAGTTAATGTTGAAGAGCCTTCTTCCAAGGCTATGGTAGCTGTAGATGGAGCTGGATTTGATTGGAGCTTCATGGAGGAAGAAGAGGAACCAGCTAACTTGGGTTTAATGGCTTTCTCAGACACTGAGGTATATAAACCTGAAAAATGTTCAAACTCTTGTCATGCTTTAAAAGATTATGAAAATGTTAAGAAACAGTATGATGATCTTAGAGTTGAATTTAATCAAATAAGTTTTAGTCTGTCAAATCATAAAAGAGGATTAGCTGTTTTGGAAGAACAAATTGTGTTTTATAAACATAATGAGTCAAACTTTACTGATGAGATAGGTCTTTTAAAGAGGGAATTGCAAATAAAAGATAATAAAATGAGTGGACTTGTATATGAACTAGAGAAGCTTAAAAAGGAGAAAGAAAACATCCAGTTAAGTGTAGACACTCTTGAATATACTTCAAACGGAGTTAAGAAGATTGTAGAGAGTCAAATACTTAACAAAGCTAAATGTGAGATCCCGTAAAAATCCCTCGTAATAAATCTCACTGATTAATGATAATCACAACTTACGGTTTAATAAAACCCATTTTTATGGAAAAATTTAAACTTTTCTCTTATCGCTATTGTTACCACGATATGTTTCGTGCTATATAGCAATCTTACTCGAACCACAAACAACTCATGAGATTTCATTCTCACTAGGTCCGAAACTTCATAAATAATAATAATTAGTAATGATAAAAATCCCTACACCAAAAACATATGCATTTTCCTAATTACCCTTAATTATATTTCACTTAACTAACACCAAGTACTAATATACTCTACAATTATTTCTTTGCAAACCCAATTGGGCCACACGTTTCACCAGCCCATCATCACCCAACTCTACACGAACTAGCCCAACTCCTCTTTGTATTCATGCAATTCGAATCCAAGCCCACACGTTTAAAGTAAATTTCTAACTTATGATTTTATGGTAAGTTCGACTAGCCCACACATCAAATTCAATTTGCCCTTTGTGAATTCATTTAGAACTCAGTCGGCCAAGTCCCTCCAAAACAAATGTACCAATCGAACATATACATACTCCAACAATATAAGACAAGTTCTTTAAAATCTTCCCATACCTTCTCATGATTACAAAAGTCAATCAAAGTAGCAGTAGGCGTGTAATTGACACTCATTAAATGAAAACAATCGAATATACATTCATGCCAACAACTAAAAACCAACACTCATTCATTCGGTTAAGGGCTGCCATGCTCAACCAAAATACCAAATCAAATATAGGCATAAACCAAACAAATAGAAACAAGATAGTATGGATTTGCTTCTTAGCTTGCCTCCACTCATTCACACGTTTAGTCACTGACATACACAACCGAAAATATCTAGCAAATATACATATGCCAACAACTAGAACAGCAGGAGCATGTGAGAAATTCGAATGATGATAACGTGTGCATATATGCATCACGTATACACTCCAACAACTAAGAGACAAAGTCTTACAAATCCTCTCCATGACTTTCAATAATTACTAGGCCAGTAGCATGCAAATCCTTTCTGCCCTATACAGTAAAGGAACATGATTATACTTGGGGATAATATAGTCAAAACAATGGTGTAGTTTTCTCTATATAAACCCACTCGTTCTATGCAAAACTTCACTGCCAAAGTCACACCCAATTCATTCTCACTTACCTCACTATCACTAAATATTTTAAAACCCAGCATCATATGTTCTCTGTTGGAAATACAAATCGAATAGGAAATAAACACATAGAAGTATTTAGCTTGCCAAGTTTACTGATTCCTTCTCGTGACTCGATCATTCGATCACCGCTGCTCTTTTCTTCACCACCTTAAATGGTGTAGTAAGTGTCCTATGACTTTCTTTGTTTCTATTTCTCACGCACACAACCATCCATGCATACATTACTTCTTTACCTTCGATATTTTATGTAACTTACAAAAAGGTGATGAGCCTTCATCCTAAAAGGATTAGCAGTCACCACTTACCTCCCTTTTACGTTCACATTAGCTGCATGCATGACTTCTATATAGCTTGAATCGCATGCATCATAAAAACTTTATATTCGAACCTATCATTTAAATTACAAAAGTCAGTACAACTTCTTTTAATAGATTGCATGAGACCAATTACTCATAAATGTCACTAAGGACAAATCCAAAAACCATGCTAGTACATGATACATGCATGCACACTCTCTTTTATTTTTCACTTTAACGTATAACTTGAAGCACGATTAAACTTGTAGAATGTCGAGCCCTCTTTAGGAGTCCCAATAGTCATCTCACCCACACCATCCATACTTTAACGTTGCATGCATTATTCGAACATGTATATCACACTTACATTACAAGCTAAAACTGGGAAAAACATTAAACATATTGTAAGTGTTCAATATGTATAGAGCAGTTCGAGTAACCCTAGAAACCAAGTCCATATCTCGCGACCTAATCGAACGACCACATATTATCTTTACACGACCCATTTCACAACACAACTAGTTATATTTTTCGTATAAACCTCTTACAAAAATACTCAAGATTCGACCATTTAAACTAGCCCAAGTAAATCGTCCAAAACCTTTTGAAAAACAATTAGAAACCATTTATGGGCTAAGTTTTGTAACTCGTTAAGGGCCCAACAGTGTAAAAATTAAGCTACTAGCCGAATAAGCTAATGAAATAAGCTTAAATAATCTTAAATAAGTCTTCTAAAAAGTCGCCCACTTTTTCCTTTATCATTTAGACATTTTGGACTAAAAACGTAACGCGTGTTAACTATAAGGACTAAAACTGCCAATTGTGAAACCTGTGTACTAAAACTGTGAAAATAGTATCTAAAGGACTTAAATTGACTTTTAAATTAATTTCAAGTCTTATATGTACATTTGAACTATTTTTGGAATATTATTAAATTTATATTTAACAAAGGACTAACGACATAACGCAACCTCAGTTAGAGTAAAAGTACAAGGACCAACTATTTTCACTTGACATTCTTACTTCATTTTCCATTTTCATCATTCCATCACTTCATATGCATTTTAGTTATGTATAATTAACCTTCGTTAATTATTAAATGATTTCACTCGCATATCATTTCATCATACTTTGAGAAGATATTACCTCAAGTCAAGTGACATAAGAATAAAGATAATATCATTGTATGATATTATATTTTCTTAACTTGAGGCATTTTAAGCATATCACACTCACATCACCAAATCGTTGTACGATTTCTCACGATCACACTCATCGTTAGTTATAAGTCGAATACTTAGATATTCCTCATATTCAGGTCTCGTATCGAAGACGTTTCCGTGAATCGTTTCCATAGATCTTATAATTCTATCTTGTCAGCTACACTCCAGGTGAGTCGTGGCCCCTACTTTTTAATAATTGTTTTAATAACTCTTTGGGGGAGATACATGCTTCAACTGTTTTAAGTATTTTTATACTTTGAAAACAACTTATGATTTATTCAAAATCATCAACTATGTTTTACATGTTTTGAATCACCCTTTGACTGGAATATATACTCGTTATATTTGCAAACTGCTTGCTTAACTGAAATGCTATATTTGAAAGATAACACTTTCAAACTACCTGTTGTGACAAGATACTGAGACTCATTTTATACATTCATATAACAGCCGAATGTACTGTTAACTTAACTATGATGTTTATACATCCCAACTGGAAATAATTGCCATAAACTAAAGTATGTGTATTCTATGAAACCCGAACCCTATATTGCCTAAGTTTAACTATATTGCCATAAAGTCCCTCGATCATGAGCCATTAATCACTGCGGTGAGCGCGAATATAGTGGACAGCTTCGAAACCTGTGAAGGCTGACGACCTATCCCACTAAATACTGGATGGAATGCCGGATGGCTAGTCGTATTTAGTCGCGATACACTATATTCGACACAAATAGGATGAGACAATCACCTATTATTTAGGGCAAAACCATCAGTAACCCTGATGTGACTTTCGTCGTTGTACGGTACTTTTGTTAACGTTTTGCGCGTCATGAGGCTTAGAGCAATATAACCTTTTGAATATATATGGCTTCTTATATATATTCGGATACAGCTGTATTTAGTAACGACCACTCTACACTGATAGACATCAGACTTTAAACTATTGTTCTCACTATGTGATTTAAATATGTATCATGTACTTGGAACTTAATTGCTATCATATGTGACTTAGTTGTGTCTTATGATAAAGACAACTCAATGCTTAGCATACCGTACTTTTAAAAGTTGAACTATTATATATAACGTAACCCAATTTCATTTAAACTTGAAACCTATGAACCTCTGAGTTCATAAAATGATTTATTCGTGGATTTTACTCAATTACAAACTTGCTAGTTACTGCAAGAAGTACTAGTACCTATTTCAATTATCAACTCATAAATTCAGTGGAAAGAAAGTGATTTTCTATCAAACTCCACGAACTCACCAACCATTATGTTGACGTTTTAAGCATTTTTATCTCAGGTAATCAATGGAGCAGGACAAGACACGGAGCGGGCATTAAATACTCTGATAACTTAAATGGTGTGAAAATCAAATATGTCATTCTTTTCAAATTACCATACTTTTGTGGGATTTTTAAAACATATATTTCAACCTTTAAGGTCAAAACTATTATTTCGAATGACATATAACTTTTAAAACGCCTTTCCCAAGCCGTTTCCTAAAATTTTGACTTCGATCCTCAGTGTAACTGTAAAAACCCGAAAATCTAAAACATGCAAAAATTACCAAAATGCCCCTGAAACTTTAAAATTTAATTAAAGCTTAATTAAAGTTCCGATTCGATCCCAAACTTCTGGAAACGAGCAAGATATGATACAAAATAATTTTGACGACTTCGATTAATATTTATATAAGTTGTGAAATGACCAAAATACCCTTGTGTGTACCAAAAATTTAAATGCATAATTATTATTAATTAAATACCTTTTAAATACAATTTAAATTAAGAAAAATAAAGTAAAAATGGTAAAAATTGATTGGGCCATAATTAAGGCCGGTCATTTGGCCCCATGCCCTCCCCAAGGTTCGACCTATCACTAATTTATCACTCCATTAATTTTATTTCACCTCTAAACCCTAAAAATACAATGAGCCGCCAACCTCAAAAATCCCTCACACCACCTCCGATTTTTAGAAATAAAAAACCTATTTTTCTGGAGTTCTTCATGATGCAAGGAAGGTGAGAAAAATAGCCACAAAGTCCTGGAGTCGATCGTGTGTTCATGGTGAATTAATTGGTTCGAAAAACCCTAACCGAGCAACAATAATTCGAAGCGTGTGAATCCTTTGATATAAATTATTTCTGGTATTTTTATAGCTCTCTCTCAATCACATATAACATGGGAAAAATATTGAAATCGAACCATGCTTCATGTATTGATCGAATGAAAAATAAATAGCTTAAAACCCTAATTTTGAATAATCGATTCTATTTAATTCATGCGATTTTTCTGAGGTGTATACTTATTTTTCCTGGGTTCTATAGGCTTCTTATAACATGATAAAAATAGTGTCTTGATTTGTTTGAGTCGAAATCGTGATTTATGGATTTATGATTAAAACCAGATTTAAGAATAAAAAGGGGAAAATCGTGAAAAACCCTAAGAACAAATCGACCTAGGGTTTTTAGTGATGAAATCTGGAAATAATAGTGTTATAATGATGGTAAAATTATTGGATAATGATTGGGATTATTAGGGTTTGATTTTTGAAAAATAGTTTGTGTACCGATTTGAAAATAATAAGTTAAGGGGGTGTTTTGTAATTATTAAAACTTGTGGGATATTTTTTTAATATTATATGGACCTGGGAGAATGTGTAAAAATTATAACATGAGGGTCTTATATGTAAATTAGGCAAGAAAAGGATTTAAATTGTAATATTAATGTCGAATTAAAAATAAATAAAAATGAAGGACTAAATATGTAATTTCTGGAAACTTGGTGCAGTTTTGAGTAATAAAATATATTCAGGGGGTTATGTGTAATTTTGGTAACTTAATGGCTTGATATGTAATTGTTAATAATTAAAGGTTGAAATTGTAAATTAAGGGACTAAATATGTAACTTTGATAACTAGAGGGACTTGATGTGTAAATTGTGAATGTTTAAGGGTGTGTTCGTATAACATGTTAAAATAAGTGTTCATTATGTAAAATTGAGAAATTAAGGGCTTAATATGTAATTATGGTTAATTATGTAAATAGATTTGTAATGTAATAAAGTACAAGGGCTAAATATGTAATTTACCGAAAGTTAAGGGCTGTTTGTAACATAATAATATTGAGGGTTACTTCTGTAATTTGAAAGAATAAAAAGGACTTGATGTGTAATATGAATATTGTAAAGGTTAGATTGTAAATTATGTAAGTATAAGATTAAATTGTAAATTAATAAAGTAAAGGGGTGTAATCCGTAAATATTGGAAACTTGGAAGGCTAAATGTGTAATTCTGGAAAGTATAAGTGTTTGAATGGTAAAATGATGATAAATTTTATGTGGACCTTTAACTTTGGTAAAGTTACGTTTATAACCCTGAACTATGAAAACTTGTCATATTTAACCCTAAACTTTTGTGTCCTGTTTAAATACACCCTAAAGCCATATTATGATTCAATAATAACTTAACCTAAATGAGAATATGGAAATCTTACTAATTATGGAAACTTACTAAATATGGAAACCTGCTAAAAATGGAAAGTTACTTAAAATGGAAAGGTTTGTAATTCTTTTCTACCCCTCTAGGTGTGAAGAAGGAGAGGACATGATCATTTGCATCTTATTCTTTTGGTTTGTGCTTTGCTTTGGAATAAGGTACAGATATTCTGCCCTTTTTAATAAGGTGCCTTCGACCTCTTGATTTCTGATTTGAACCTATGATATGAATCTTTGGCATTTGAACCTTTGGCATTTGAACCTTTGACATATGAACCTTTGATATGAACTTTGAGATTCGGACTATGACTATATGAACCTTTGCTTTGATATGAACCTTTGACCTTTGACCCCAGTTTGATACCCGAGCCAAATATGTTTCCTAGCCATGAAGGTAACATGGCCATGTCATTGATGCACCAGTGGCATGACTCTAGTGTACTCGAGTGATGTTGTACACCGTCCCCATTATGATATGATATGAGCTCACTATGATATGATTTTGATATGGCCAATATGATTTGTTTGGGGGGCGTATGGATGCATCCTAGATATGTTCTGATATGATATGTTTTGATATGATATGATATGGTGACTGGGGCTGGGTGCAATCCACTCCTTTCACAAAATATGGGAGCTGATCACTCCAACTGGTACATGAGGACACCCCTCATATTATCGGCTTATTTGAGAGGCATCCCCTCTATATGATTATGAAGATATGATATGATATGTGATATGTTATGATATGGGCTCGTGGTGGATGACTGTCCTAAACCTTACTCTTTATTTCCTTTTCCTATATCTCATTCATTATGATATGTCTGTTCATTTCCATTTGATTTTGGTTTCCGTTTATTATATATCTGTTCACTGGGCTTTTTAAGCTCAGCCGCATTTCTTTTCCTGCGGCAGGTTTTAGTAGGAAGCCTGGAGCTTGGGTTTGCTTTGGGATGAGAGATTAGCTTTTGAAGACGATACCTTAGTTTTAGTATTCATTTATGTATGACTGCGTAGATTTGGTATATTTTCCTTTGTAATATTGTAAACCATTTGTATTATGAAAGTCGTATGTTATGCTTGCCTTTGATATGTCACCATTTTCGTGACACTTCTACCCTTGCCGGGTTGGGGTGTTACAATTATGGTATCAGAGACAGGTTTACGACTTGTAGTACATCTACCTTTGGCCTGTGTAAGTTAGGACCCCTAAGTTTCCACTGTAGGCGCTCGTAGGATAACCTTTGCGAAGTTGCGTAAAATTTTCCCATAGGAATATAAGTCATAACCGGTGAGGAATGGGTAGTCTAGGACATCCATGTGAGTAGTATTTGCTTCCGCATCACTCTGAATCTTGCCTTTGCCTTTAGTCATGCCTTATAAGAACGTTTGTCGCAGAAGACGGGGAAGTCTTACCTTCCGTCATTTGAATGATGAACGTTGTATGTTAACCAACTTTTCCCTTAGAAGGATTTGATGTTGATATTTGTCTAGTACGGAATTGTTATCTAAGCATGTTGATGCTAATAACTGATATTCCATACATCTCAACTCTGACAGTTAAACGATGTTCGTATTACTATCGGTGCACACCCTACCATTCCTATGTTATAAGCTAAACAAGATTTCAATCCTTTGAACTGTTTACGATTCTAAATTTGATATATTTGACCTTGATATATTCAAATACTCTCCCATCCTACACTTTGATGAATCATGTACCTAAATTTGATATGTAAACTATCCGTATGATTTGACAACCACATTCTCTCTGAGAATCCGTTTCCCTTTGGATGTATTTGACTTTGAGGTCTCTTGACTATGGAGTGGTGGTTTTTTTTGTAAAGCTATCATGGACTGCAATATTTGCGACCTTTAACAATCTGCTTCACCATATTTTGATATGATATTCTCGATCATTTGAATCTGTTAAAATTATTGTTGCTATAAAGCACATACTCCGATCTCTTTGATTCCCAATTTTCTCCTAACGCCTGTTAGTATCCACTCTTAGAAAGCTCCGGCATTTGAAAGTTTGTTGTACGAATTTCTGGTGCTTCTGATGAACCTTTTGAGATCCGTTTGGGAAGTAAAGTTTGCATTGAACTAATCTGAATTGGCGAAATCATGATATTGAAGAAGTTAAGAGATTGTAGGAACTGATGGGATATGAGTTTGTCCACTTCAGTGATCTCTTGAATGCTCCTGTTGGGTTATGAGGAAGAAAGAGAGGAGTGTGCGGCGGCACACCGACCATCGTGAATGTAACCGTAATCATTATTCCATTTCCACGTATCAATATTTGATTCGTTCTATTTTTGAAACTCCGTAGCAGATGACCTCATTTGAGTTTGAAAGACGGGAGAAGCAACCACAAGAACATCTGAGAAGGAAGTTGACTAGTTGAGATTAAGTTCCGCGAAGCATTACAATTAGATTTGTTAAGAGAAAGATTTGTGATATGAAGTTTTTCCCTAAGAAGATTTCCTGAAGTTGCTTTAGTACCCGTGTGACCACTATGAGTTTTGAATGATGTCAATTGTATTGGCTAGAAGATTCATGTTTTCGCAAGTATTCGGACAATTGTCATAGTATGACAGTATGTTTGTGCTCAGAGACGAACGAGGAACACGTTGACCATTTTTAGTATGAAGTAAACCGACCCTTTGTTCTAGAAGAATAGATTCACTTGATGATCAGAGATTGTAGCAAATAACACCACCAGGTATCTGATGACTAAAGAGCTTACACAAAAAGGACCAGGTCTGAATACCATTGTCAGAGTTAGAAACCTTGTAGAAGATGTGCAGAAGAGGTTCATGACAGGCGGTACCAAGAGAGAAGCATGTGAGGAGAAGACAGATTGAGATGAGACTCGATAATACCCCAAGCAGCACGTGGAGATTTCAGTTGGGCATCAAGACGACCAAACCGTAGAAGATGAGCTTTCAGCACATAAACCAGGAAGTCCACAGCAGTTTGAGTTGGTGAATTCTGAATCATGTTAGAAGACCTGTAGGAGGCACGCAACCTTGTTTCTCTAGTCATTTTAGTTGTACTAAGATGAATTGAGAGCTGAAGCAGACTCGCCAATGGAGGAATGCACGGTGATCACGTAAGAGATTCATGCTACCACACCGAAGTGTCAAGAAGAAGTGTCGAAGACTTGAGGAACCAGACTCAAGTTTATGATTTCCTTTTCACCCTATGATCGTATGATTAGACAAGAGAGCGACTACTTGGAATTTGAAAGGATTCGAGATCATGAAATTGAAGGGATGAAATTTTGCAGTAAACGTTTGGATTCGGAAGATTTGATTTTTGTAAAGGATGAAGATATTGAAGACGTAATTCATTTCCTCTTAGACCACTCAAGTTTCCGTTACCTTTCGATAGGATCTTTTGAATGAACCTTACCCTATTAGAAATTCCATTCTATGTTCGTTATGCATTTGTTTGGATGATGGTTTCGTTATGAGAAGGATGATGAATTGTGGAAGACCTAATGTTTCGACGACGAGTTCATTTTAAGGTGTACACATTTCTGTTACACTATTTGTACGTTCAAATTCCTCCGATTTAGAATCCGTGGTGATGTTTGTTTTGGACCAACCTTAGGAGATAGAAAGACTGATAGGTGGTTAAGATAAGTAGTTCTGTTCGCGACTTGAGATAAAGTATGACCATCATGATGGTATACTCATATGATGCTGGTATTATGACGGTTCGCGAACGTGATAATACTTACGTCATATGACGTACCCTCATTGTGTTCATAGGATATTTCGAGAAGTACTTTAGAAACCTTAGAATTTTGATTTGAGAGGTGAGAAATTTCGCATTTGTAAGATTTAGGTTCGTTCCACCTATACGCTTAATCTGTTTCGTCGTTATACGATTTGATACGTTTGGATTCTCGGTACGCGGTTGTTGACCTTTGTAATTCCGATAAGAATCTTAAGTTCTGCTATAAGACTCTTCCATTTGATATCACCTACAATTTATTTTCTGTACGATCTCATCTGATTTGTCTAATCGAATGCTATGGACGGCATATCCGTCACAATCTTGCGTATCCTTGTATCTCTTCTGAGAGAATATGATAATTATTTGTCATGTTTGAATATGATCCTTGCAATCTGAATTTCGTATGATATGTCATTTCTGGGAACTGAAGTTACTTTTGAATCGACAATGAAGAGTCACGAGAAACAAGTCTTTTACATTTCCGTTCGCTGTCCGTTGTGTCTTCTGTTTTGTTTCATCTCCATTCGCAAAGATTCTTTGGAAGAACCACCCAGAGCGGGAAGCTACCTGGGAAACCGAGGAATCAATACGAGCTAGTTATCCGCATTCTGATCTAGTACGTCCCTATTTTGTTTTCGATCCTTCACTTCTGATGCTTTGCAAATTTCGAGGACGAAATTTTTCTGTTAGAGGGGAAGAGTTGTAAAACCCGAAAATCTAAAACATGCAAAAATTACCAAAATGCCCCTGAAACTTTAAAATTTAATTAAAGCTTAATTAAAGTTCCGATTCGATCCCAAACTTCTGGAAACGAGCAAGATATGATACAAAATAATTTTGACAACTTCGATTAATATTTATACAAGTTGTGAAATGACCAAAATACCCTTGTGTGTACCAAAAATTTAAATGCATAATTATTATTAATTAAATACCTTTTAAATACAATTTAAATTAAGCAAAATAAAGTAAAAATGGTAAAATTGATTGGGCCATAATTAAGGCCGGTCATTTGGCCCCATACCCTCCCCAAGGTTCGGCCTATCACTAATTTATCACTCCATAAATTTTATTTCACCTCTAAACCCTAAAAATACAATGAGCCGCCAACCTCAAAAATCCCTCACACCACCTCCGATTTTTAGAAATCAAAAACCTATTTTTCTGGAGTTCTTCATGATGCAAGGAAGGTGAGAAAAATAGCCAAAAGGTCCTGGAGTCGATCGTGTGTTCATGGTGAATTAATTGGTTCGAAAAACCCTAACCGAGCAACAATAATTCGAAGCGTGTGAATGCTTTGATCTAAATTATTTCTGGTATTTTTCTAGCTCTCTCTCAATCACATATAACATGGGAAAAATATTGAAATCGAACCATGCTTCATGTATTGATCGAATGAAAAATAAATAGCTTAAAACCCTAATTTTGAATAATCGATTCTATTTAATTCATGCGATTTTTCTGAGGTGTATACTTATTTTTCCTGGGTTCTATAGGCTTCTTATAACATGATAAAAATAGTGTCTTGATTTTTTTGAGTCGAAATCGTGATTTATGGATTTATGATTAAAACCGGATTTAAGAATAAAAAGGGGAAAATCGTGAAAAACCCTAAGAACAAATCGACCTAGGGTTTTTAGTGATGAAATCTAGAAATAATAGTGTTATAATGATGGTAAAATTATTGGATAATGATTGGGATTATTAGGGTTTGATTTTTGATAAATAGTTTGTGTACCGATTTGAAAATAATAAGTTAAGGGGGTGTTTTGTAATTATTAAAACTTGTGGGATATTTTTGTAATATTGTATGGAACTGGGAGAATGTGTAAAAATTATAACATGAGGGTCTTATATGTAAATTAGGCAAGAAAAGGATTTAAATTGTAATATTAATGTCGAATTAAAAATAAATAAAAATGAAGGACTAAATATGTAATTTCTGGAAACTTGGTGCTGTTTTGAGTAATAAAATATATTCAGGGGTTTATGTGTAATTTTGGTAATTTAATGGCTTAATATGTAATTGTTAATAATTAAAGGTTGAAATTGTAAATTAAGGGACTAAATATGTAACTTTGATAACTAGAGGGACTTGATGTGTAAATTGTGAATGTTTAAGGGTGTGTTCGTATAACATGTTAAAATAAGTGTTCATTATGTAAAATTGAGAAATTAAGGGCTTAATATGTAATTATGGTTAATTATGTAAATAGATTTGTAATGTAATAAAGTACAAGGGCTAAATATGTAATTTACCGAAAGTTAAGGGCTGTTTGTAACATAATAATATTGAGGGTTACTTCTGTAATTTGAAAGAATAAAAAGGACTTGATGTGTAATATGAATATTGTAAAGGTTAGATTGTAAATTATGTAAGTATAAGATTAAATTGTAAATTAATAAAGTAAAGGGGTGTAATCCGTAAATATTGAAAACTTGGAAGGCTAAATGTGTAATTCTGGAAGGTATAAGTGTTTGAATGGTAAAATGATGATAAATTTTAATGTGGACCTTTAACTTTGGTAAAGTTACGTTTATAACCCTGAACTATGAAAACTTGTCATATTTAACCCTAAACTTTTGTGACTTGTTTAAATACACCCTAAAGCCATATTATGATTCAATAATAACTTAACCTAAATGAGAATATTGAAATCTTACTAATTATGGAAACTTACTAAATATGGAAACCTGCTAAAAATGGAAAGTTACTTAAAATGGAAAGGTTTGTAATTCTTTTCTACCCCTCTAGGTGTGAAGAAGGAGAGGACATGATCCTTTGCATCTTATTCTTTTGGTTTGTGCTTTGCTTTGGAATAAGGTACAGATATTCTGCCCTTTTTAATAAGGTGCCTTCGACCTCTTGATTTCTGATTTGAACCTATGATATGAATCTTTGGCATTTGAACCTTTGGCATTTGAACCTTTGACATATGAACCTTTGATATGAACTTTGAGATTCGGACTATGACTATATGAACCTTTGCTTTGATATGAACCTTTGACCTTTGACCCCAGTTTGATACCCGAGCCAAATATGTTTCCTAGCCATGAAGGTAACATGGCCATGTCATTGATGCACCAGTGGCATGACTCTAGTGTACTCGAGTGATGTTGTACACCGTCCCCATTATGATATGATATGAGCTCACTATGATATGATTTTGATATGGCCAATATGATTTGTTTGGGGGGCGTATGGATGCATCCTAGATATGTTTTGATATGATATGTTTTGATATGATATGATATGGTGACTGGGGCTGGGTGCAATCCACTCCTTTCACAAAATATGGGAGCTGATCACTCCAACTGGTACATGAGGACACCCCTCATATTATCGGCTTATTTGAGAGGCATCCCCTCTATATGATTATGAAGATATGATATGATATGTGATATGTTATGATATGGGCTCGTGGTGGATGACTGTCCTAAACCTTACTCTTTATTTCCTTTTCCTATATCTCATTCATTATGATATGTCTGTTCATTTCCATTTGATTTTGGTTTCCGTTTATTATATATCTGTTCACTGGGCTTTTAAAGCTCAGCCGCATTTCTTTTCCTGCGGCATGTTTTAGTAGGAAGCCAGGAGCTTGGGTTTGCTTTGGGATGAGAGATTAGCTTTTGAAGACGATACCTTAGTTTTAGTATTCATTTATGTATGACTGCATAGATTTGGTATATTTTCCTTTGTAATATTGTAAACCATTTGTATTATGAAAGTCGTATGTTATGCTTGCCTTTGATATGTCACCATTTTCGTGACACTTCTACCCTTGCCGGGTTGGGGTGTTACAGTAACACCCAAATATTTTCCGCTGCCACAAAACCAGATTTGAGGGTGTTACAGATTGGCATCAGAGCCATAGGTTATAGAGAATCAAATGTTTTCAAACATTGAACTATAACCACACTTTCAGAATAAATGATTTTACACCATACCATTTTTCGCCCTCCGTGTCTGCCGACTGTCATGCTCATTGTATTACCTACTAAGATTTGTTTTGTACTAATCTCTACATGCTTAATGTTTACTCTTCACACATAACACACTGTGTTATCTCACATTCACTGTGACACTTTAAACGTACGAATATTCATAATTACTGTTGTTACAGTACCATGTCTTCCAAAGAAATCGATATCACCAAGACTACCTCTCCTACTACACATGCGTCACCTACCTACCAAATTGCCCCGGATACTGAAGATCCTTATGTAAGAATGTCACAACCACAGCCTGACATAGAACTTACTCAGAAATCACCTTCGTCATCACCTACTTACTCACCTCCACGTCAGAAACTTAAGAGAGCAACCGAATCCTATTCAGATGAAGATTTGATTGGTGGTCAACCAACATTTGAATCTGAACAGAGTTCACCCCAAGAGATGACTTGGAAGAAGATCGAGCTAAATTCTCCTTTGCCTGATATCTCAGATTTCCCCATGCCAGATATCCCAGAGAATGTATCCTCACCCAATTCTCCCGACTACAATATAGATACCCATGACCCCATATGGACTTGCCTTCACCAACACACCAACATACTAGACGCTCACTCTGAACAGCTAAAAGAGTTACAACCATTACGATTCGAATGGTACGATCGTAACATTGATACCCTGTTTAAGAGGACAGATGCTGAAAGACAATTACGAACAAGAACTTAGAAACTTGGATGCCAGAACCCGCTGTTTGGGTAGAGGCCACACCCAAACACACATTAGGATCGAGGACATTGAAAGAGCATTATGGTTAGCTAGAGACACAGCAAGAATCCAAAGCCAAAAGATTGCGGCCTTGGAAAACATGTTAGCTAATCAGATGAATGCATGCCAAGAACGTTTCTCAGCCATGGAAGCTGCACAACTGGATCTTGAGGCAGAAGTTAGACGTCTACGTCAGAGACGTAACTGATCTTAAGTATAGTTGTTGTGCTCAATAAACCAAATAGTTTTGGTTAGTATTCCATGTATCTTTCCATAATTCTGTAACTCTCAGAATTTGTAATCGACTTTTAGGCTATGACAAACTCTTTCTAGTATATCTTGCTGTTGTAAACAAGTTCCTTCCACCAAACCCTATTATGGTGCTATAAATGCAAAGAACCATGCAAAACTTCACCATTTGTTACTCTCGTAGAAAACAAAGGACTCCACAAGAATCAATGAGACATTAATAAAAGACCTTGTGTTGATTGTTTTGATCAAACAAGTTATTAGAGTTATGTCCATATTGATGATTGTAACAATGATTGAACATCAAACACACCACGACTAAACAATAAAACCTAGAAGTCCAAGAACAAATCTTCAAAAGAGAAAGTTGATAAACCTCAGCTTTAATGAATTCGTTTATTCTTTAGCAATCCCATGTCAAGAGATAATCATTTTACGATGTTACCCGGACACATCATATCTCTATGATCCTCAGCTAGTCTTGATTTTGTATTAAGATCACATTGTTAGCACTAATATACAAATACCTGGTTATTTGAATTATTCTAACGATAAAGTGAATACTAAATCAACAATTCTTGTGATGTTCATAGGGAATGGACAACATGAACAGCGTAGTGCCCACAACAACTATGACTCCTAAAACTATTAAGAAATTGGAAGTGATCACAACAGTTCACCTAGGTAACAATAACATGACAAGAAAAGAAAGAAAGAAGGCTATACCTTGTAAGAATAACCATGAAAGTTTCATGGGGTGTAAGCCAATGTACCTAAAGGATTCAAGGAAAATGACTAAGCCTATCCGCACGTGTGCACAAAGAATTAAGCAAGATATTGCACTTAGGAAAAATAACCAAAAGCGAAAACTTGAGGAGAAAAGATCCTTTATCCTCAATGAATGCGAGTTCCACAATGATGTTTGCATCCGCAATCATCTACAAGACCGCATTGACTATCTTCGCCAACAAAGACCCAAACCAGAAGTTGGAAGAAACTTCACCACCAACCCTAGTAATGAAAACAAATACTATGGAAAGCAAACTCTATGCCCAAGATGTAAGTTGCATCACACCGGACATTGCATTGATAAATGCGGAAGGTGCCGGAAAACAGGCCACAAGACAAGAGATTGCAAAGCCATGAAAGGAAATAAGCAACCCTCATCCATAAAATGCCATGAATATGGTAAAATGAGTCATTACAAGAGTTATTGCCCGAACTACAAAGCCCATTAGGAGCCCAAGATTTGTACAAGGGAATAAGGACTCATCGAATAGTCTCAACCGTGTCGAAGAATGACCTCTATATTAAGCAGATGAATGGATTCCTGCTGTAAAATAAATAAACTCTGGTCTAGAACTATCTAAGTTATATTTCCGTTTGTATTTACCTTAGGTACGATGGATGTAACCTAAGTGTAACAACTATCCTTCTACCGTATAAGAACTCTACCTTGTAATATTTCCATGATGATTATAATCTACGTCTATTCCAAATTTCTATTCCACCTCTCTAATTCATAAATCGTTATGTAACAACACACTGATATTAATCTTAAGGATTCAATTAGCTCCTTAATTGACCAAACCATAGGTTGATACCACATTGTAAGAAATCCTCACCTAAAACTTAGGTCTATACTAAGAACGTCCACATACCACTTTAGAAAAATTTCTAAACTATCCTCGATATATGAACAACAACTTTCCAAATTCTTTTGAAAATAATCAAAGGATGTCTGATTTTGTGACGCAACTATGATAAATTAAATCATATAAAATTTCTTGAACAACTGCTCCAAGCGTTACATCATTTGGTCTTCAATTATACATAGCCGAGCTACCTATGTATAATTTAGGAAAAATCATGTTATAAATGGAACAGCTATCTTTTCAAAGTTTTTAATAACAATTTTCATTCCAAAACAAAATTTCGAGACAAAATAAATTGTTCATAAACCTCACTTTTAACCGAACCATAGCAAAATCTACCTTTATTACCCATTACCTTATTTTAAGGAATCAAGGAAAGTACGAAATTAGAAACTATAAGAATTCACAAAGATATAAGGCAAACGTAAATAACATAGATTTTATTAGAACCCACGAGAATTAATACATAGCGAGATGATTAACATCGGAAGTACTAATAGTACAATAAACACAATAAAAGGCATAGAGTCTTCAATAGGTTGGACCGCCCTAGCAACAAAACCACCACCAACCCAGCAATAGCAAGCGCCACCATAGGATGAAGTGCCCTAATTATTCTAGAAGACAGATAAAAGCGAACCGATAACTAAACATAAACGAGATCTCATTCCACATTTATTAAAGACTACATCGACACACCACAATGATGTATTCTAACCACATCTACGTGCGACCCTCACTTCCAAAATTTATCCACAAATACGGCTAGGATCGTGAGGGGTACGATAACCAACAAGTACCCGATCAAACAGCCGGTATCTTCGCTGGGAAGAAGAGCCAAACAAAGGACGGCGAAGATGATGAACATGGCTGCGAATACTATAGCAATCGGCGGCATTTTTTTTTTGTTAGGAAAGTGGAATGAAAGTGATGAGTGAAAAAGGTGAAAAGGAAAAAGAGGAAAGTTAAATAGGGAATATAGGTGGAGAAAAGTATCCGCTATTTTACTATTCACGATCATTAAGTTACAAATCGCTACCCTTAAAAATCCCCTAGTCTCGATCGTTAGAACACTGAACATTAAGTGTTAGAAACTCCCTACTCTCGATCGTTACTATCACCATTCATAGACTATGAATGCGTTAGTTGATCTAACATTCCAATTTAATTCGTCCGGTACAAATAAATCCAAATTGGATCCCGTTTCCTCGATATTCAAATAAAATTCTCCCGACAATAGTTTTCCATAAACTCTCATCTCAAATTTCTACATTTTCAACACCCATCACGGCCTGAACTTCGGGACGAATTTCAAAATTTAGGGGTGGATAATGTGAGATCCCGTAAAAATCCCTCGTAATAAATCTCACTGATTAATGATAATCACAACTTACGGTTTAATAAAACCCATTTTTATGGAAAAATTTAAACTTTTCTCTTATCGCTATTGTTACCACGATATGTTTCGTGCTATATAGCAATCTTACTCGAACCACAAACAACTCACGAGATTTCATTCTCACTAGGTCCGAAACTTCATAAATAATAATAATTAGTAATGATAAAAATCCCTACACCAAAAACATATGCATTTTCCTAATTACCCTTAATTATATTTCACTTAACTAACACCAAGTACTAATATAATCTACATTTATTTCTTTGCAAACCCAATTGGGCCACACGTTTCACCAGCCCATCATCACCCAACTCTACACGAACTAGCCCAACTCCTCTTTGTATTCATGCAATTCGAATCCAAGCCCACACATTTTAAGTAAATTTCTAACTTATGATTTTATGGTAAGTTCGACTAGCCCACAAATCAAATTCAATTTGCCCTTTGTTAATTCATTTAGAACTCAGTCGGCCAAGTCCCTCCAAAACAAATGTACCAATCGAACATATACATACTCTAACAATATAAGACAAGTTCTTTAAAATCTTCCCATACCTTCTCATGATTACAAAAGTCAATCAAAGTAGCAGTAGGCGTGTAATTGACACTCATTAAATGAAAACAATCGAATATACATTCATGCCAACAACTAAAAACCAACACTCATTCATTCGGTTAAGGGCTGCCATGCTCAACCAAAATACCAAATCAAATATAGGCATAAACCAAACAAATAGAAACAAGATAGTATGGATTTGCTTCTTAGCTTGCCTCCACTCATTCACACGTTTAGTCACTGACATACATAACCGAAAATATCTAGCAAATATACATATGCCAACAACTAGAACAGCAGGAGCATGTGAGAAATTCGAATGATGATAACGTAAGCATATATGCATCACGTATACACTCCAACAACTAAGAGACAAAGTCTTACAAATCCTCTCCATGACTTTCAATAATTACTAGGCCAGTAGCATGCAAATCCTTTCTGCCCTATACAGTAAAGGAACATGATTATACTTGGGGATAATATAGTCAAAACAATGGTGTAGTTTTCTCTATATAAACCCACTCGTTCTATGCAAAACTTCACTGCCAAAGTCACACCCAATTCATTCTCACTTACCTCACTATCACTAAATATTTTAAAACCCAGCATCATATGTTCTCTGTTGGAAATACAAATCGAATAGGAAATAAACACATAGAAGTATTTAGCTTGCCAAGTTTACTGATTCCTTCTCGTGACTCGATCAGTCGATCACCGCTGCTCTTTTCTTCACCACCTTAAATGGTGTAGTAAGTGTCCTATGACTTTCTTTGTTTCTATTTCTCACGCACACAACCATCCATGCATACATTACTTCTTTACCTTCGATATTTTATGTAACTTACAAAAAGGTGATGAGCCTTCATCCTAAAAGGATTAGCAGTCACCACTTACCTCCCTTTTACGTTCACATTAGCTGCATGCATGACTTCTATATAGCTTGAATCGCATGCATCATAAAAACTTTATATTCGAACCTATCATTTAAATTACAAAAGTCAGTACAACTTCTTTTAATAGATTGCATGAGACCAATTACTCATAACTGTCACTAAGGACAAATCCAAAAACCACGCTAGTACATGATACATGCATGCACACTCTCTTTTATTTTTCACTTAAACGTATAACTTGAAGCACGATTAAACTTGTAGAATGTCGAGCCCTCTTTAGGAGTCCCAACAGTCATCTCACCCACACCATCCATACTTTAACGTTGCATGCATTATTCGAACATGTATATCACACTTACATTACAAGCTAAAACTGGGAAAAACATTAAACATATTGTAAGTGTTCAATATGTATAGAGCAGTTCGAGTAACCCTAGAAACCAAGTCCATATCTCGCGACCTAATCGAACGACCACATATTATCTTTACACGACCCATTTCACAACACAACTAGTTATATTTTTCGTATAAACCTCTTACAAAAATACTCAAGATTCGACCATTTAAACTTGCCCAAGTAAATCGTCCAAAACCTTTTGAAAAACAATTAGAAACCATTTATGGGCTAAGTTTTGTAACTCGTTAAGGGCCCAACAGTGTAAAAATTAAGCTACTAGCCGAATAAGCTAATGAAATAAGCTTAAATAATCTTAATTAAGTCTTCTAAAAAGTCGCCCACTTTTTCCTTTATCATTTAGACATTTTTGGATTAAAAACGTAACGCGTTTTAACTATAAGGACTAAAACTGCCAATTGTGAAACCTGTGTACTAAAACTGTGAAAATAGTATCTAAAGGACTTAAATTGACTTTTAAATTAATTTCAAGTCTTATATGTACATTTGAACTATTTTTGGAATATTATTAAATTTATATTTAACAAAGGACTAACGACGTAACGCAAACTCAGTTAGAGTAAAAGTACAAGGACCAACTATTTTCACTTGACATTCTTACTTCATTTTCCATTTTCATCATTCCATCACTTCATATGCATTTTAGTTATGTATAATTAACCTCCGTTAATTATTAAATGATTTCACTCGCATATCATTTCATCATACTTTGAGGAGATATTACCTCAAGTCAAGTGACATAAGAATAGAGATAATATCATTGTATGATATTATATTTTCTTAACTTGAGGCATTTTAAGCATATCACACTCACATCACCAAATCGTTGTACGATTTCTCACGATCACACTCACCGTTAGTTATAAGTCGAATACTTAGATATTCCTTATATTCAGGTTTCGTATCGAAGACGTTTCCGTGAATCGTTTCCATAGATCTTATAATTCTATCTTGTCAGCTACACTCCAGGTGAGTCGTGGCCCCTACTTTTAATAATTGTTTTAATAACTCTATGGGGGAGATACATGCTTCAACTGTTTTAAGTATTTTTATACTTTGAAAACAACTTATGATTTATTCAAAATCATCAACTATGTTTTACATGTTTTGAATCACCCTTTGACTGGAATATATACTCGTTATATTTGCAAACTGCTTGCTTAACTGAAATGCTATATTTGAAAGATAACACTTTCAAACTACCTGTTGTGACAAGATACTGAGACTCATTTTATACATTCATATAACAGCTGAATGTACTGTTAACTTAACTATGATGTTTATACATCCCAACTGGAAATAATTGCCATAAACTAAAGTATGTGTATTCTATGAAACCCGAACCCTATATTGCCTAAGTTTAACTATATTGCCATAAAGTCCCTCGATCATGAGCCATTAATCACTGCGGTGAGCGCGAATATAGTGGACAGCTTCGAAACCTGTGAAGGCTGACGACCTATCCCACTAAATACTGGATGGAATGCCGGATGGCTAGTCGTATTTAGTCGCGATACACTATATTCGACACAAATAGGATGAGGCAATCACCTATTATTTAGGGCAAAACCATCAGTAACCCTGATGTGACTTTCGTCGTTGTACGGTACTTTTGTTAACGTTTTGCGCGTCATGAGGCTTAGAGCAATATAACCTTTTGAATATATATGGCTTCTTATATATATTCGGATACAGCTGTATTTAGTAACGACCACTCTACACTGATAGACATCAGACTTTAAACTATTGTTCTCACTATGTGATTTAAATATGTATCATGTACTTGGAACTTAATTGCTATCATATGTGACTTAGTTGTGTCTTATGATAAAGACAACTCAATGCTTAGCATACCGTACTTTTAAAAGTTGAACTATTATATATAACGTAACCCAATTTCATTTAAACTTGAAACCTATGAACCTCTGAGTTCATAAAATGATTTATTCGTGGATTTTACTCAATTACAAACTTGCTAGTTACTGCAAGAAGTACTAGTACCTATTTCAATTATCAACTCTTAAATTCAGTGGAAAGAAAGTGATTTTCTATCAAACTCCACGAACTCACCAACCATTGTGTTGACGTTTTAAGCATGTTTATCTCAGGTAATCAATGGAGCAGGACAAGATACGGAGCGGGCATTAAATACTCTGATAACTTAAATGGTGTGAAAATCAAATATGTCATTCTTTTCAAATTACCATACTTTTGTTGGATTTTTAAAACATATATTTCAACCTTTAAGGTCAAAACTATTATTTCGAATGACATATAACTTTTAAAACGCCTTTCCCAAGCCGTTTCCTAAAATTTTGACTTCGATCCTCAGTGTAACACCCAAATATTTTCCGCTGCCACAAAACCAGATTTGGGGGTGTTACACTAAATCTGGTTTAGGTTATAAGTCAGTTGCACCCCCTTTTAGAGGAATATTTGCTCCACCAGGAATTAACTTAGCTCATACAGGTTTAGAAGAGTTTAAGGATATGGATTTTCCTGGATATGGTGTTAAGGTTAGTGAGAATCCTGTTAAATTTGTTAAGGCAGAAGATTCTTTTGTGAGTGCTAGTGATAAATCTCTTTCTGAGGAAAAGATGTCCTCTGATAGGAACTCAGATGCACCAACTATTGAGGAATGGACATCTGATGATGAGAATGTAGAGGTTAAGGAAAAACCTATTGTTGTTAAGGTAGAAGTTAAACATGCTCCTAAAGTGGTTAAGACTGAAAACATAAAACCAGTTAGGAAAAATGTTAGATATGCTGAGATGTATAGGACTAAGAACAGATCATCAAGTTCTGAGAGTAGTCATAGGAACTGGAATCGCTCAAAATCTAAGAAAATGGATGATAAGTTTGCTATGATTAGAAAAGTATGTTTTGTTTGTGGAAGTTTTGAGCATATGGCTGCTTATTGTGATTCTAACTCATGGAAAAAGAGGGTTACTGGGAATGCAAGGGTGAACAGGAATAACAATGCTAGGGTAACTCAAAATAGTCCAACTAGATTGACAAACCCTAATGCAAATCATAAGATGTCACCTAAAGCTGTTATGTTAAAGACTGGCATCAAAACAGTTTCAACTGCTAGTCAAAATAAGTGGTTTTATAACAAGCAAACTGTTTCTAGTGCAAAACAATTTTCAAATCATGTGATGAAGTGAAAAGTGTACCGCTTTTAAGGGGTCATTTAAGCCCTAAATCGTATTTATTTGATCAAATATTGCCCTAAATCGTTCCTTTTGTCATTTTAGGTACTTTTGAGGAGAAATCTGGAAAAGGAGGCATTTTGGACGTTTTTGGAGCATAAAAGTGAAGAAAATGACAAAGTCTCAAAAATCGGCTGGAAGTTACCTTTGACGGCGTCAGGATTATCCCTGGACGGCGTCATGGCTTGGCAAGAAAAGTTGGATGTGAAATTTACTCATGATAAGCCAGTGAAAATTGCATGGGAATTCTGACGGCGTCACCCTTTAATTTGATCAAGGTCGTCACGTTATAATTTAAAGAGGGACGGCGTCACGTTCATAGTCTGAGGGCGTCAAGCCTTGATAGGCCAGAACGGATTTTAGAGAGCTTAAGAGGGACGGCGTCAAGAAGGTCATCCGAGAACCCTAAAAGCGGCGAGGTGACGGCGTCACACTCCATAACGTGACGCCGTCAGATCTAAAAATCTATATATAGTTTTGCAATTCTTTGTCATTAGTGTGGAACTTATTGGGGAACTTTGTGTGTGAAAACCCTAGGACGAATTTGGCAGCTCTTTCAAGGCTTTTTGCCTTGAGATCTTCCATGTTACATTGAAGATAAGTTATCAATTAATCATTCAATATGTCTATGTGTTGTTTGATTCTATCTTATTCTTGTCTTTTGTTTAACATGTTAGGCTAGATTTATCTTGTGTTTGCTTAGATCTAATGAAACCTAGCTATTGATTATTGGTTATTAGTGTGTTATTAGTTGTATTGGATGATTGTTTATCTATGTTAGGCTTAAGAAAACTGGCTAACTTCCTATTCGGTAACTTGCTTGAACGTCTTAAGAAACATGAACCAATGCGTACTAAAGGTTTTTATGGTTGTATTTAATGCACAAGCGAATTCTAGTGATCCCATGTTAGGAGCTTCCTAGCCGGCTCGACATAGGAGTGAAGTAGGAGCTTGTAGAGTTGGGGAAGTACGTACGCCACCCCACGACTGGTATTAAGGAATACACCCGTCATCCACGCAACTAATACACACTAATCAACCGGTAAAAGATAGTTAGGGAGTAAGGAAATCTAAGTAAACACATTTCCCTCCACATAAGTTTTCACCAACATTTTCATTTTCTGTTATTTTATTTTATTTGCATTCGTAGTAATTTGGGTTAGTTGACTAGCAACTAATTCCGCCCACTCTTTCAAACCCGAGATTTTACTTGCTTTCATAAAAATATAAAAACATAAAAAGAATCTTCTCTCACCCTTAGACCTATTAGAGTAATTTTTCATACCTAACGAACACTATTCCCTGTGGAGAACGATCAATCCCCCGTACTTACCACTACACTATACTACATCGGTCAGGTACACTGCCTGGTGGGGTTGTAAGCCTCTTGAGATCCCTTGAGAGGTAAAACCTGTTGTAAGGTTGCAAAACCACGCATCAAGTTTTTGGCGCCGTTGCCGGGGAATAGTTATTGTTTAGGTTGAATTTTTATTTTATAGGTCTACTCACTAGATTCCTTTCTAGTGAGATTTTTATTTTCTTTTTCTAGGTTTTCTTTAGTCTATCTTTTTTCTTCGTTTCTTTGTTCGTAACCATTACCATTCGACATCATGGAAGATGGTAATATCCTTGATCCCAACAACCCACCACCACAACAACCACCACCACCTCCTAGAGCCCGTACTTTAGGAGAGTACTCCCGTCCTAGCCACCATGGCTATCGAAACTCCATTGAGCTCACTCAAGTAGCCAATGTCACTCCCTTGCGATCCGACACCATCCGGTTGGTGCAAAGCGGATGCGCATTCCATGGACTTCCTTCTGAAGATCCTAATCAACATCTCAAGGACTTTCTCAAAATCATTGACTCTATAGACCTTGATTTTGCCACTCGAGAGACGACCCGACTGCGTCTCTTTCAATTCTCTTTGCGGGACCAAGCTAGTCAATGGCTAGAACGTCAACCCGCAGGATCCATCACCTCTTGGGATGATCTCACCACTCGTTTCCTTGCTCAGTTTTTCCCACCGGGAAGAACTACCAAGCTAAGGAATGATATCTTGATGTTCCAACAACGTCAAGGCGAAACCCTCTACGAGGCATGGACTCGATTCAAGGACTTACTCCAAAAAGTCCCTCACCATGGCATAGAACTTTGGCTCCAAGTCCAAATCTTCTATGACCATATCAATCTTTACACAAGGCAAACCATTGACCAATCGGCCGGTGGCAAGCTACGTGATCTAAGTGCGGACCAATCATGGGCTCTCCTAGAGGATCTTGCTCTTTATGACAACGAAAGTTGGAGTGATCCCCGTGATTTGAATAAAACGGTCAAGGCAATATCTTTGCCTTCGAACAATTCAAGCACTTCCGACCGTAGGATCATAGAACTTGAAGACCAAGTCAAGTTTCTCATGAAATCCTACGAGGCTCCTAAACCTTCAAGCCAAGTGAACAAAATCACTTCTTCATGTGAATTATGTAGTGGTCCCCACGACACTCGTGATTGCATGGAACTCCCCGAACAAGCTTTTGTGGACTACGCATCCTCGCGTACCGACGGAGCGGGAGACAAGTGGTACACTTTCAAACCCGAGCCAAACCATTACGGTGATTCATACAACCCCTCATGGAAAAATCACCCGAACCTTAGGTGGAAACAAAACCAAAACGCACAACAAACCAATTCTTCCAACCCACCTAGTCATTTCCAATCAAGTGGTTCCAACTCGAACCGTACTTTCAACAACAATCCTTCCGGCAATGGTAGTACCAATAACTTTGAAGGATTGATGTCTCAATTTATGGCATCTCAAAAGCTCGTATAGCTAGATTCGAATCCGAATTCAATCAACAACAAACGGAGATGACCAATAAAATTGACAACTTGTTGAAAGCTCTCAATAACCAAGTGTTATCACCTCCACATAAGGACGCTAGGAACACAAATAGCGGACCCCAAGTAAAAGACCCCTCTTCATCCAAACACGTCCACTTTGTCAACATTGTCACTATTAAACCAATTGAAAGGAATGAGGATAATAGTGAACCTAAGGATGAGGATAAGAAAGTCGAGATTGATAAGGAAGTTAGGACAAGTGAGATTGAAGAAGTAGATGATGATAAGGACTACTTCAATAGGCTACCCACTAAGGAAGAGCGCGCATATCATACAAACTTATTCGATGACCCCGAGACACCATACTTCCTAGGTAGACCAATTATAGAAATAGGCGACCCTTCTAATCTCAACATACCATGCAACATCGGACATTTGCATGTGTGGAAAGCCTACATCGACCTTAGATCACCCATAAACATCATGACTAGAGCCCACTACAACTTGATAATGAAAAATCAACTTGGGTATAGGATGTTCCCTGACAAGGGATGGATGAGTAACTTCACGGGAAGAGTTAAGGGATTACCGGTTTATGTAGGAAACTTCACCTATGCCACCGACTTTGTAATTGTAGAAGATATCCGCCCAATAGTCGATGCATCCTTAACTCAAGTGGTTTTTGGAAAACCATTTGTTGAGGTCTCTAGAATGACTTATGAACCTTCCTTAGGAATAGTTAGATTTAAGGATGAGACCGATGAAGTAAACTACCAAATGCCATATAAGATAGAACAATTCCAACACTTGTCAAATGTTGAGAAGGAGCTCAAGCAAGCGGTCTACTATAGGAATGATGAGGATAGAAATAAAGGAGTAGACTATGTTATGGAAAGGATATTCGGTTTCTACAAGGATTGTTTGAAATTAGGACCGGAATATAAAACCGGAAATGAGAATGGCCTAGGAACCGTGACCAGTGATGGAGTCACGTAATGTACGTGACTTTGAGTCTAGCTACAAGACTCGTTAATAAAGAAAAGCGCTTCTTAGGAGGCAACCCAAGCTTTATTTGCTTTGTGTGTTTATTTATTTGTTTGTTTGATTTTATTTGCTTCCGTATGTATGTTTAATTTTTATTATTATTGATTCATGTTCAAAACTAAAATTGTGAAAATGCTTTATTTTGTTTTTAACTTCGTCTTAACTACATATAAAGGTATTTTGCAAAAGATAAGTGTAAGGGAAAGTCAAATCGGTTTATTAGAACAAATGAACATGAATCATAATAATAATAAATTAACATACATATTAGTATTTGTTTGAGTCAAATGCTTGTATCGAGTCATAATGATGTTTTGCAGGATTTCCAGGAAGTAAGGTATAGGTTTTTCCAAAAATTTTCCGGAAACGTAACATGAGAATTCTGTCAGATCATATCTGACGGCGTCAGGAGTTACAACCTGACGGCGTCAGGTTTAATTTTATGAAAATTTTTGAAGGTTTTGTTTTCATAAAAAGTTTTTATTAAATCTCTAACTTATAATCTCCAGGAATCTGCAAAATTATCATTCCACAAGCATTATATCCTTATATATAGAGTTTATCCCGCCGATGTTATGCAGGTTTTCGTGTTTGTTTTCTCAGGTTTAACAGGTTATTTTGGACAAGGAAATGTTTTGAATCAAGCTTATGGCGATGCATTAGTCATGGAGCTTCAACATTATCTTTGGAAGAAGATCTAACCGTGTTACTTCATTATCCACCGAACGAATCAGGGGAGTATTTGATTTCATTCTTTTACCTTTATGCTTTTACATTTGTTATTTGAACATTGGGGACAATGTTCATCTTAAGTGTAAGGGGGGGTAAAAGTACGATTAGAGAATGCTCTTACGCTTGATTTTTGTTTGTTTAATAATAGATGTGTAATAAAACTGAGAGAAATACCTGTTAGGGTAATTTTAGTGCCAAATTTAAAATTTTTTTACAACATTTAGGAGTGAAACTTTGATCTTAATGAGCGTCTCACGGATAGGAGTTATATGACTAGCATAAAAAACCGTACCACTAAAAAATTTTCCACCCCCAAATATGTGAGGTTCGCCCCTAGAATTGGTAGGAAAAGCATTTATGCTATGATGTGTGTACCGGTAGCACTTAGATTCTAGAACATGCGTTAGGACCATTCCGAGGCCACAAGTGAGACTACATTCGTGTAGTTAGATTTACTACATGATAAGAGGCATTAGGATTAACCCATTGTTTTACACCTGTGTTTTTGTTATAATTACATTGGCTACATTGGTCAAGTAATTCCCCCACACCCTTTGCGTTGTACTCATTTTTAGTACACGATACCCCTAGTACACCCCTCAGAGCCTATCTTTTCGTTTCGACCTTTAAGCATTTTACTTAAAGGAAGAATTTGTTACACCCCACTAAAATGTACACCCAAATCGCCTTAGCCAACCTTGTATGCACTTATCTTTAGTGCATTATTGTGACAACATTTGTTTAAACCCAAGTTAATTATCTAGTTGATTACATGGTTACTAAGTCGAGTCATATCTTTGTACATATTGTTTTGGGACGATTGGGACTCATGGGTAAAGTACTAGTGTAATGGAGTAATGGGGAAGAACATCATTTATTACCCCCATATGTGCTAAATATTTTAAAAGTACTCCAAGTGTTTTGATTATCTTAATTCGAGTCATTAGAATAGTTATTTGTAAAGTTATGTAAAAGTTCAAGTGTAAGGGGATGCAACGCTCCTATGATGTATTATTTTGGATGGTAGGGCAAAAGTGTATGCAAAAAAAAAAAAAAAAAAAAAAAAAAAAAAAAAAATCGAAAAATCAAGAAAAATACAAAAAAAATTGAGAAAAAGAAAAGTAGAAAAAACATACGGACTACCATCCTGTTTCATTTTATGTTTATTTTATGTTTTTTTTATTTTGTTTTTAACTTAAGATTGAGTCGAGTCTTGGCTTAGCAACATTGTATAGTACATGTAATTGATCAAGATCTTTAACTCGCCACCAGTAAAATATCCCTTATCCAACAAAACCGTGTTTTCCTTTTCCCTACACCTAACGTTATAACCCATGTAAAAGCCCTCTTTGATAGTTTATCTTAGGTGCTTACGCCTAGTGGAGGAGGTTTTTGATCCTTTCCCAAGCCTATGGTAATCTATTTGCTATGACAGGTTGTGAGAGATATTATCCGTTTTCATTTATGAGATTTATTTTGATGACACTTGAGAGATGTGAGTATCTAAACACTACTTGTGAGGTGCTAGTTTGTAATCTCCGTGCTTATTATGATTGAAGTGGAACGATTATTTGTTGTAATTACTTTTATATTAGCATTAAATGACCCCTAACTTGTATTTTGATTAGAATAAAAGCGCATTTGCTTGAGGACAAGCAAATCTCAAGTGTAAGGGTATTTGATGAAGCGAAAAGTGTACCGCTTTTAAGGGGTCATTTAAGCCCTAAATCGTATTTATTTGATCAAATATTGCCCTAAATCGTTCCTTTTGTCATTTTAGGTACTTTTGAGGAGAAATCTGGAAAAGGAGGCATTTTGGACGTTTTTGGAGCATAAAAGTGAAGAAAACGACAAAGTCTCAAAAATCGGCTGGAAGTTACCTTTGACGGCGTCAGGATTATCCCTGGACGGCGTCATGGCTTGGCAAGAAAAGGTGGATGTGAAATTTACTCATGATAAGCCAGTGAAAATTGCATGGGAATTCTGACGGCGTCACCCTTTAATTTGATCAAGGTCGTCACGTTATAATTTAAAGAGGGACGGCGTCACGTTCATAGTCTGAGGGCGTCAAGCCTTGATAGTCCAGAACGGATTTTGGAGAGCTAAAGAGGGACGGCGTCAAGAAGGTCATCCGGGAACCCTAAAAGCGGCGAGGTGACGGCGTCACACTCCATAACGTGACGCCGTCAGATCTAAAAATCTATATATATTTTTGCAATTCTTTGTCATTAGTGTGGAACTTATTGGGGAACTTTGTGTGTGAAAACCCTAGGACAAATTTGGCAGCTCTTTCAAGGCTTTTTGCCTTGAGATCTTCCATGTTACATTGAAGATAAGTTATCAATTAATCATTCAATATGTCTATGTGTTGTTTGATTCTATCTTATTCTTGTCTTTTGTTTAACATGTTAGGCTAGATTTATCTTGTGTTTGCTTAGATCTAATGAAACCTAGCTATTGATTATTGGTTATTAGTGTGTTATTAGTTGTATTGGATGATTGTTTATCTATGTTAGGCTTAAGAAAACTGGCTAACTTCCTATTTGGTAACTTGCTTGAACGTCTTAAGAAACATGAACCAATGCGTACTAAAGGTTTTTATGGTTGTATTTAATGCACAAGCGAATTCTAGTGATCCCATGTTAGGAGCTTCCTAGCCGGCTCGACATAGGAGTGAAGTAGGAGCTTGTAGAGTTGGGGAAGTACGTACGCCACCCCACGACTGGTATTAAGGAATACACCCGTCATCCACGCAACTAATACACACTAATCAACCGGTAAAAGATAGTTAGGGAGTAAGGAAATCTAAGTAAACACATTTCCCTCCACATAAGTTTTCACCAACAATTTCATTTTCTGTTATTTTATTTTATTTGCATTCGTAGTAATTTGGGTTAGTTGACTAGCAACTAATTCCGCCCACTCTTTCAAACCCGAGATTTTACTTGCTTTCATAAAAATATAAAAACATAAAAAGAATCTTCTCTCACCCTTAGACCTATTAGAGTAATTTTTCATACCTAACGAACACTATTCCCTGTGGAGAACGATCAATCCCCCGTACTTACCACTACACTATACTACATCGGTCAGGTACACTGCCTGGTGGGGTTGTAAGCCTCTTGAGATCCCTCGAGAGGTAAAACCTGTTGTAAGGTTGCAAAACCACGCATCAAATCATGCACAAACAGTTAAAAGGAATTTTTATCAGAAAACAGCAATGACTAATCAGAAGTGGGTGCCTAAGATTAAACAAGCAGTTCCAACTGCTAGGTCAGCAGTTCCAACTGCTAGACCAGCAAATCCTACTGCTGGGCACTTAAATGTTAAGGGAAACAGGGGCAATGCTGTCAAGGCCTCAGCACATTGGGATAAACATTTTACCAAACCCAATGGTGCATCAAAGACCTTAAACAAGTTTTCTCATCTTGATGCACAAGACAGATCCAAACCAGTGATGGTTTGGATCCCCAAAAGAAACTAACACATTTATTTTGTGTGCAGGAACATCCCTCAAATGGCAAAGAAGATAGAGGATATTCAGACAGTGGATGTTCAAGGCACATGACAGGCAACATGTCATATCTTTTAGACTTTATTGCTCTGGATGGAGGACCTGTTGTCTTTGGTGGTGTTGTTGGAGGAAGAATTACTGGTAAAGGGGTAATTAAAACTGGTAACCTTGATTTTGAGAATGTATATTATGTACCAGAACTTAAGTACAATCTTTTCAGTGTATCACAAATTTATGATAAACAAAACAAAGTTTTATTTACTGATACTGATTATCTTATACTTTCTCCTGATTTCAAGCTACCTGATGAAAGTCAAGTATTGCTTAAAATCCCCAGAAAGGATAATACATACAGTGTTGAGATGAATAAACTAGTTCCTAAGGTTGGACTTACTTGTCTTGTTGCAAAAGCCACATTGGAAGAATCAATGTTGTGGCACAGGAGGCTTGGTCATGTTAATTTTAAAACCATTAACAATATTGCTAAACATGGATTGGTAAGAGGTTTACAAAACAAAACTTTTCTCAATGACCAAACTTGTGTTTCTTGCCTTAAGGGTAA
The DNA here is from genome assembly GCA_021014915.2 of Artemisia tridentata subsp. tridentata. Classification (NCBI taxonomy): domain Eukaryota; kingdom Viridiplantae; phylum Streptophyta; class Magnoliopsida; order Asterales; family Asteraceae; genus Artemisia; species Artemisia tridentata. The sequence continues at coordinate 156,799,619 of CP139504.1, read as the reverse complement.
GCAACACAGAGCCTCATGTAAACCAAAGACCCAGAACTCTATTTCTCAAGCTTTATATATGTTGCATATGGACTTGTTTGGTCCTACCTCTGTGAATAGCTTGAACTTTAAGAGATACTGCCTTGTTGTCACTGATGATTATAGTAGGTTTTCTTGGGTATTCTTTATGAAAACTAAGGATGAGACAAGTGAAATACTTAAGACCTTCATTGTTGAAGTAGAAAACCTAGTTGATAAGAAGGTTAAAATAATCAGATGTGACAATGGGACTGAATTTAAGAATAGAGTGATGGATGACTTTTGTAGAGAAAAAGGTATTAAGAGAGAGTTTAGTGTAGCTAGAACCCCACAGAAAAATGGTGTAGCTGAGAGAAAGAATAGGACTCTTATAGAGGCTGCTAGGACAATGTTAGCTGACTCTAAGCTACCAGTTTTATTTTGGGCTGAAGCAGTTAGCACTGCTTGTTATGTATTGAATAGGGTTTTAGTTGTACAACCTCACAATAAGACTGCTTATGAGCTTCTTAGAGGTAGAACCCCTGCTTTAAGCTTCATGAGACCTTTTGGTTGTCATGTTACTATCCTTAATACCAAAGACCAGCTAGGAAAGTTTGATGGGAAATCTGAGGAAGGTTTCTTTGTTGGTTATTCTCTGCACAGTAAGGCTTTTAGGGTGTACAATACAAGCACCAAGCATGTAGAAGAAAATCTGCACATAGAATTTTTGGAGAATAAACCAAATGTTGCAGGCGTAGGTCCAGATTGGATCTTTGATATTGACAGTCTTTCAGATTCCATGAATTATGTGCCTGTTACAGGTACAAATACTAACAGTGATGCAGGTTCAGAGGAGGAAGATGATGATTGCATTTTCATACCTGTCATGGAAGAAAGTCCTATGAATGAGTCTTCTACAAAGAAAGATGATATTCCTTCATCAAGTGGTGTAGACAAAGAGAAAGATGCTGCTGAAACAAGTGGTCAGAATGGTAAAGAAGGTGAAATTCCAACAAGCAGTTCCAATGGAGTTAGTACTGCTCAACCTCAAGTTCCAACTGCTGAGCAAAATATTGATACTGCTGGACCAAGTCAACCTCATCTTGATTCACAAGTTGATACTGCTTCTCAAGCTGATGAGTTTGATTTCTTTGGAGATGGTCTGCAAAACATGCCTGCCAGCTATGCAGCTCCTTCTACTCCCCATACTATTGTACATAGGAATCATCCACTTACCAATATCATAGGAGATGTACAATCTGGAGTCAAGACCAGAAGGCAAATACAAGACCCAGATCATCATGGATTTCTCAGTGTGATTTATGAAGAGAAACATCATGAAGATGAGAATGAGTGTATGTTTGTATGTTTTCTATCTCAGGTTGAACCCAAGAATGTGTTAAAGGCTTTAGAATCATCAAGTTGGGTTGAAGCTATGCAAGAAGAGCTACTTCAATTCAAAATTCAAAATGTTTGGGTTCTGGTTGATCTACCAAAGGGAATGAGAGTGATTGGTACAAAGTGGGTATTCAGGAATAAGAAGGATGAGAGGGGCATTGTGATAAAGAACAAAGTAAGATTGGTTGCTCAAGGCTATACTCAGGAGGAGGGTATAGATTATGAGGAAGTTTTTGCTCCAGTTGCCAGGATTGAAGCAATAAGATTATTTCTTGCTTATGCTTCATTTATGGGGTTTATGGTCTATCAAATGGATGTGAAAAGTACATTTCTGTATGGTACTATTAATGAAGAGGTTTATGTTTCACAACCTCCAGGTTTTATAGACCAAGAGTATCCTGACAAGGTTTATAAGGTGGTGAAAGCTCTATATGGATTGCATCAGGCTCCAAGAGCTTGGTATGAAACTCTTGCTAAATATCTTCTGAAGAATGAGTTTCATAGAGGGAAAATTGATCAAACTCTTTTTATTAAAAAGGACAAGGGTGATATTCTACTAGTTCAAGTTTATGTAGATGACATCATTTTTGGTTCTACAAAGAAACATATGTGTAAGGAGTTTGAAAAGCTGATGAAAGACCAATTTCAGATGAGTTCTATGGGAGAGCTTACCTTCTTTCTAGGTCTTCAAGTACAGCAAAAGTCAGATGGTATATTTATCTCACAGGATAAATATGTTGGTGAAATTTTAAGAAAATTTCAATTCACAGATGCCAAGGTTGCTTGCACACCAATTGACAAGGAGACACATTTGTTATTAAAGGATCACAGTGGTGAAGATGTGGATGTGCACATGTATAGATCTATGATTGGGTCTCTGATGTATCTTACATCATCTAGGCCTGATATTATGTTTGTTGTGTGTGCCTGTGCAAGATTCCAAGTAAATCCTAAGGTGTCTCATCTTACAGTAGTAAAAAGAATCTTTAGATACCTTAAAGGTCAGCCTAACTTGGGGCTGTGGTATCCTAAAGAGTCTGCATTTGATCTTGTTGCATTCTCTGATTCTGATTATGCTGGTGCTAGCATGGATAAAAAGTCTACAACAGGTGGTTGTCAATTCTTAGGTCGAAGATTAATCTCTTGGCAGTGTAAGAAGCAGACTATGGTGGCCATATCTACTACTGAAGCAGAATATGTGGCAGCTGCAAGTTGTTGTGCTCAAGTTCTATGGATTCAAAGCCAGATGCTTGATTATGGGTACAATTTCTTAAACACAATTATACATATAGACAATAACAGTACAATGTGTATCATTAAGAATCCAGTTCAACATTCAAAAACTAAACATATTGAAATTAGACATCATTTTATAAGAGACTGTGCTGAAAAGAAGTTAATACAAGTTGTTAAAATACACACTGATAACAACTTTGCTGATCTCTTAACAAAAGGTTTTGATGTAAGAAGATTTCAATACTTGGTAACAGGTATTGGAATGCTTAATCCTTCAAAAGATTAATGTCTAAATGTTTTTGGAATTTGTACTGTTAGTTGTGCTATTTGTATAGTTGAGACTGCTTGAAATATTTTTACTACTGCTTGTGAATTTGTTAGTCACTTGTGATAACTGTTAAAAGAGAATATTGTGTATTGTGTTTTCTTTGGTTTTGGACTAACATTTCAGGTTAAGAAAAGCTTTTTGCTTTGGATTGTGCTTTAAAAAGTATGGTGGTTTGGATTGTCAAGTGTGAATGCTTGTCACACAACAAATGGTAATTGATTCACCATGTCTAATCAACATAAGAATCAACTAGTCCAGATCAAACGGTTTCTGGTAAAGACTACTCAAATCCGTTTATGGTTGATAGTTTACCAAAAACTGGTTGGTTATCAACTCACCAAATCTAAGTGTGAAGAGTTGGCTAGTCCATAGCAAACGGCTATTGGTAAAGACAAGTCAAATCCGTTCATAGCTGATAGTTTGCTAAAAACTATAAGTGGACAAAAATGTTTTCGAATCCACAATTAAAATTAAAAATTTGATTTTATCTCTGAAAACTTTTTGCTAACAGTTAGTACTGCTGGAGTAAACAGTCTGAACTGCTGGCTTCACCAGTTTGTACTGATTGTTCAAAACTTAGTTCCTACTGAGTTTATGCTCTGTGATACACCTCTCTCAGAAGGTAATACATCTGGAAGTGTTGAGAGCAGTTTGAAACTAAAACAACTGAATTGATGGTAACTTGTACAAATGGTCTTATTGGATGCTGAGCTTGGATGTTATATGTTCTAGTTCATCTGATGGTGAGGATTCTTCCAAACAGGGGAGGAATTAAAGTTTGTTCTAGTTGCTGTTAAAGATGATTGATGATTATGAAATTCAGGGGAGGAATTAAGAAGTCAGAGATGAATTATAAAGAAGTGCTTAAAGTCTATTCATTATAGAGGTGGATTCATTACAAAGCTTCACACAGGAAAAACCAACAAAAACTACCAACTACCAACAAAACAACCTACACAACACAAACTACTCAAGCTTTCCTTTTCCTTTTCCAATGATATCCGGCATGGTTTTGCTGCGGGCTCCTCTGCTACCCATGATGTCAGACACCTTCTTGCAGGGAAGTGCCAGTATTACTGTTCTTGGAGATGGAACTTGCTTCTTCTTAGGCTTTTTCTTTGGAACAGGGATCTTCACTGATGATGATGCTTTTTCAAATTCTTTGGTTAGTAAGTCTGATAGTTTTCGAAGTTCATCATCGTCAGACGAGTCAGATGAGGAGGATGAATCATTCACATAAGGAGGAAGTTCATCGGAGGAAGGTTCATCAGACGTGGATATTTCAGTCTTTCTTTTTGAAAGATTAACTCTTGAAGTTGAAGAATAGTTTGGTGGAAAATAGTTTTTCCAACCTGAATCTTCAGAGTCTGAAGAAGAGTCAGATGAGATTTCTATGATGTTTGGTGGAGAAGAATTCATTATGATTAAAGAGTTAAAGATTTGTGTTGAAGAAGATTTTGTGTGGATATGTGAGTTTTTATAGAGTTAATGAAGGTTTAATGACATTCAATGTGTGGTTGATATGAAGAATTAACTCTTAGGTTGGTATAAGGAATTAATTCCTTGATGGAATTAAATCAATTTTTGGTAATTTTTGAAGAGTTGACCAAAAGAGTGTGATATGTGAAGATAATTCTCAAAGTGTTTCATGATTTAAGTCAAGTGTTTGAAAGAATCCACCCCATCAACGTAATCAGATGTTTAATTCAAGAAACTTATTGATTTGCATCGAAATCATAAGTTTAGGGGAGGATTGTTGGGAATTAAACTTAAGCAGTTAGTACGGTTGAAGAACAGTTAGGACTGCTGATAGAAGAGCAATTAGGACTGCTGAAGGAAGAATAGTTAGGACTGCTTAAGAGATCAAGGTGAAACCGTGTGAAGATAAATATAGAAAAGATATGGTATATATCTTATTTGTATAGAATGATTCGGTTAGATGTTTTACTTGTATAGGACTCTTTACATTATAAAAAGAGATCCTTAGATTAGGGTTGATGTTGAACCTAAGACCTTGATAGATCTTTGAGCGCTCGTGGATCGATAGCAATGTTTATGTAATCACAAACTCACTAATAGAAATTCTCTATTACTTGTATTCTAAAGCGGAAATCAAACACAAGTATAAACACAAATAACTAAGAACGGTTTGATCCTCTATGGATCATAGATTAATACTAAAACTTGTTTTTCAAAAACTCGTACATACTACATAATAATGTGTTCCTTTTATAGATAGGGAACCCTAAACCGTTTCACAAGAAACGTATATTCTAAAAACTAATAGAAGATATGCATTATAATTTCCTAATAAAACTCGTGCATATCCTAACTAATAACAAAATACGCGGAAACACTTCATCAGCAGAAACATATTACGCAGAATCTCTACTTCCGCAGAAACACTTCTTCAGCAGATTCCAGCACTTCAGCAGAATCCATCAGCAGTATTATTAGCAGAATTCTTACTTAGCAGAATTCCCAACAATCCTCCCCTAATCTTGAATTTGACATGGTTAAGTTCAAGATTCTTGATAGATCTTTAATACTTCAGAAAAAGAGGATTGACTTCGAAGATCAGCAGCAAAGAATCAAATGAACCATATCTCTATGAATGGCAAAAATTTAAACTTCAGGTCTTTGTAGCAACAAATGACAAAGTGTACATCAAAACATGTAAGTTTCATACTATTCTCATCACTTCCAGGTGTGTTAACTCCTGTGAGAGGTGAATCATTGAAAATAATGGATTTGATGTCTCTTTACCAATAGCCATTACTACTGGAGTAGCCAAATGTTTAAGTTTGAAAACTATGATACACTGATAACCATATGATTTTTAGCAAATCATCAGCTATAAACGGATTTGAGATGTCTTTACCTGTAGCCGTTTGCTCAGGACTAGCCAATTCTTGGTTTCAACTGAACCTTGGTGAATTGAATACCAAATATAGATACCAAATGTCTTTACCACAAACCATACTTTTGTGGACTAGCCAATTCTTTGGATCCCATAAAGGGTTACATCCATGGTGAATTGAGAACCATTTCAACTCTCAGGAATAAACCATGGGTGAGTTGAAGTACCCTATAGCTTTGAGCAAGCTATTACAGCTATCAACAGATTTGATGTGTCTTTACCAAAGCTGTACCCTTTGGACTGGCCAACTCTTTGATGGACACAAGTCACATCTGGTGAGTTGATAACCATCAACAGAGTGATATACAACAAACCTGCAGAAAAGTTAGTACAAATATACAATGGTTTTTTTTTTTTTTTTTTTTTTTTTTTTTTTTTTTTTTTTTTTTTTTTTTTTTAACTAAGAAATAAAGGAAATAAAACACACAACAAGGATACAAGATACCAGAATCAAGGAGAAGCTTGGTGTTGCAGAAGCTTGGACTTGATTAACCCAATCAATTATTCAGCATTAGTCATATCATTTGCCACTGGATTAGGAGGAACTTCCAACTTCTTTCCTAGCATTCGTTTCATCAGCTTAATGGACAAAGGATAATGCTGATCAGAAAACATACACACCCGAATCCCAGACTTTGTTTCAACAACATGCACATTTGGGATAGGGTAAAATCTCCAAGTATCAACCTTCCATTTATGAGAATTCTTCCAAATTGAGTAGCCAATTCCATTTGGAGAGTGAAAATCAAAAAGAACTTGAAAATATCCCAGTAAGTACAAACCAGCACCCTGTGGTGTATGAGTGGCATAATACTCAGTGACAAGTCTATGGAGAGTAATCAAATCTTGCTTATCCACCAAGTGAAGTATTTCTTGCAAGAAAGTAAACTGCATATAGGAATTATCAATCCTATATATGGTGTTAAGCTGTCCATCAGTCAATGTCCATTATACCAACACACTATAAGAACCCTCAGGAAAAGTTTCAGAAGAACCCACTTTGATAAATGTTGTATCAGCAGATTGTAGGTTCACATGCTTAGAAGAACTACCCTTATGAGACTTATGAACTCTAGAGGTCTGCTTCTTAGCTAATCTTACTGATCTCCGGATGGCAATGTGTCTTCTGTGAGACATCCTTTTCTTCCTCCTACCAGGTATATAAATTCCCATAGAGAGAGGAGAAGGAGTAGTAACCTTCTCAGATGCACCAGAGGCATCTTCAGTAGGAATAGAAAATGTAGGAACAGAGGAAATTGGAACAGAACCACCTTCTCCATACAATTTTTCTAACTCATCTCTGGCCTATCTAGACTTAGCAGCTTCTTGTTCAGCTCTCCGAACCATATATGCATTATAGTTGGAAAGATGTGATCCTTCTTGTTCAGCAGATGCAGAAGAAGGAATGGTATCAGGCTCAATAGATGTGTCAGCAGTACTGGGTATATCTACAGGAGAAACAAGAATAGAAGGATTCTCAGCAATCATTGATGGTTGTCTCTTAGATGTTTCCTCAGTGGAAATGGAAGGTGCAGCAACAGGTTCAGCAGATTGTATCCCTTCAGGAGTTTTCTCAGCAGAAACAGTATGCGTGCTCATCTGTTCTCTTTCACCAGAAAATGAAGGAACAATCTCAACTGTCTTGAGTCTTTTAGCTTCTGGAGCAGTCACACTTGTAGCAATCCTCTTCAATTGATTAGAAGCTGGCTTAATACTCTTCATAATCCTATTATATAGACTTGTCAATTCAGATTCAGGTAAAGCCTAGACTTGCTTCTTGGTCAAACCATAGGTATAGATAGAAGTATATTGGTTATAGACCACATTTCTCTTATAAGTCTTCATTTGGGCCGCAGTCTGTGGTTTCTCTCTCTTTGCTTTGGCCTTCTGTGCAGCAATAGCCTTTCTCTTTTCAGCTGCAGCTTTCTTCTTTTGTTGACCAATAGCCATCATTTGTGCAGGAAAGTTCTCACTATTAAAATCAGCTCCCAAAATACTTTGAGCAAGAGTAGGATTTGAAGCAGCTTGTAAAGTGTAAGAATCCCACTGCTCATCAGTAAAATGAACTGATTGTTCATCCAGTTCTCTTTGTCTTTCAGGAGGCAAATTTGAAGTAAACTGATCTGCAAGCTTTTGTGCCAATGCCTTACTCTTCATCAGATCTTCATAATCTTTCAGCAATCTTGCTTGCTCAATCCTCTCTTTGTCAGTCACAAGGTCAGGACCAAGATCTTCCTCATCCAACACTCCTTTCCTCTTGGTAACAAGCTCATCAGAAGAATCATTATGAGAAATATCAACAATGGGAACTGTGTCAATATCCTCAGTAGGAACATCAGAAGAAGCATCAATATGAGAAACATGTTGAGAAGTATCTTCAACACGTGTAGGAGAGACAGCAGCATCAGGATCAAGGACAAAAGTTCTCCCAGCAACAAATATTACAGAAGGAACTTCTGAAGGTGTAACACTAGTTTGTGCTGGAATTGAAGATGAATGGCCAACAGTAGAAGCAACATCAACCATTGGTTCATCAGCCTTAAAATGATCACCATCAACTATATCTTGAACAACATCCACACATGGCACCTTAGAAGGCATAGTGGAATCCTTGCTCAAATATTGTCTTCTCTTCTTTCTATAGAACTTGAGAGGCTCTTTTGATTTTGATGATTCAGCAGCTTTGGGTGAAGAAGCATGAGTCTGCTGAGCAGCTTCAGCCAATAACTCAAGATGATCCAATTGTATATCCTCCTGCTCTTCATCAGAGGCAAACACAAACTTCCTTTTCTTCTTCTGCCCAAGTTGATCTTCTAACTCCTGAACCCTCTTTTTCAACACCACAATCTCACCACCAAGTGAGGATTTGGTATCTGTGAGCTCCTTCTTTAACTTGTTAACTTCTTGAACATTCCTGTTGAGCAAATCATATACAGATGTGAGAGTAATAGGGTCCTCAGCTCCACCAGCAGATTGCTCAGTGGGAATGGGAGCTTCATTGGGCCTTTCAGGAGAAACATGTATATGCTCAAAAATAGGAGAGCTTTCATCAATTGGCTCTCTAACAGGACTAGGTGTGGACAGTCTAGAAATCTCAGGTTCAAGAGGTGTAGGTACTTGAGTATCAGAAGACTGAAGTGTCTCCTCAACCTCAGGAACAAGCTCATCAGGAGCAACATGAGTTGGTGTGGGACTAGGACTAGGTGAAATAGGTAAAGGTGAAGGTGTAGGTTGGTCAGGAGAAACATTAGATGCTTCAGCAGTCATGGAAGGGCCCTCATCAATGGCAACTGATGCATTACCATCAGCAGCAACACTAGAAGATGATGGATTACCATCATCAGCAGCATTTGGAGAGGGTGGAGCACCAGCAGCATTACCCTTACCAGCATCATCATTGCCCTGTGGCAACATAGCTGGTAGCAGAGGGTGATGTGCCCCAACATAATGAGTTTTCATAGAAGCAAACAATTTAGCACTAAGAGCTCCTATGGGACAATAGACTCTTTCTTGGGTTGTTATGCCTAAAATCATTTGTAAAAACCTAGGGTACATTAAAAACTTATGCTTTTTCTTTTGAATATTTTCAACCATATTATCAAAAATAAACTTAGAGAAATTATAAGTCAAACCCTGTGAAAGACATACAATACCACAACCCAATTGGGTAGAGAATTGATCCCATCCTCCAGACTTGTTGCTGATACACTGAAGTAATGTGTGCACCAAAAACCTCCACATGGGGCAAAACTTATTCTTGTGCCACATATCTGTGTCAGTACTTTGATACCCAGCAGCTCTTAACCCAACAAGTATCTCTACAGGGTTGGTGTGATAGACACCACCTTCATCATCTAGTTGCAATCTTGCCCTAATCAAAGTCTCAGTCACCACATAATCTGCTCCATCAATCGTAGCTACTATCTCTGTGTCAGAACGTTTGGCAGCAGATGCCCAAAATTGTCTAACCAATGATTCATGTATCACATTTGGAGAATGTGTTAGTGCATAATGAATCTTGGAACGCTTCAAGAAATCCACCATAGGTTCATACAGTTCATGTCCCTTTGCTTTCCCCAGAAACGCAACTTTGTTGTGATCCTTCTTCAATTGTAGTGCCTCCATTGAAGAAATTGTGAGAGATAGGTTATGAATCAAGTGAATGGAAAATGGGTTTAAATTGATGGAAGAGAGAATCAGTTGATATTGGGCGAAGATTATATGAAATAGGTTATAAATAGAAGTTACCCAATCATGGTCAAAATTTATCGAAACTAATTGTTGACCGGATCTGACATGTAAAGTAACTCCAACATTCGAAATTAATGCTTCAGCCAAAATGACGGTCAATCTGCTGATGGAAAGTCAATCAGCAGAATCAACTCAAGTGTAAAAATATCTTCAGTAAATATCTTGAGTTTTACTGTGCCACCCAACTCACATTAATTACTATCAACCCTTGACTTCGCCTATAAAATAACCCTAAATCACATATCAATTACCCCCAAATTAACATCAAACCCTAATTTCTCAATATTACCATAATTAGTCACAACAAACATGTCTTCCAAACCAGAAATCATCAATCTAACCTCCTCCTCCTCATCATCATCATCCAGTGATGGTTGGAGCACTTACTTTCCACCCGGTGCTCAACCATGGACACTTCGATTAACCAAAAAGACAAGTGAGAAGAAACATGATGTGGGGGAACCAAGCAAAGCCCCCATTCCTGCTGAGTCTGATTCTTCTGCTGATTCACGTCCCTTGTTTCCTTACCCAGTAATTAATAAAGTATATGTCTCTCCTTTTCTTTGTACCTCTGATGAGGAATCTTCTGAGGATGAGGATGAAGATGAAGATCCCACATTTATCCCTCCTTCCACACCAGAGAGATCCCAACCAAGGCCACGGAAGTCTAACCTTTCACTTACAAAATCACGGGAAGTGGTGATTGGTCTTCCTGCTCCAGGATCTGGTGCTACAAACCATGGAAGCAGTAGAAAGGGCAAAGGAAAAGGGAAGGTGGAGTAGAAGGTGATGTGATGTTGCCAGGGACCAAAGAAAGGTTCTTGTGCATCATCATCGTTTTCATCAATCCATCCTTTCCATTTTCATCTTCAGCTTCTTCATCGTACTGGTCATGCATATCCACCAGCTTTTGTAATAGATGATAGGAGCTAGAATATGTTTGGTAGATTTTGTATAGGGATGGTCTTGTATTTCATTTGAAGTTGATTGTAAGCTGTAAATTGTTTCTTGAATGAATGAACAAGACTTCTTTTATATCTCATTGAGTAGCACTTTTACATTACTTCAGTATTTCTTTTCAGTAGAAATAATGATCTTCACTTATACCAATGATTATGACTTGTGCTTCTCTTCAGTAGAAACAGACTTTAAGCTTTCATGACCATGTTCCCAATTAACCAAACTTGTGAACTTCAACATAAAATCAGCAACTGCACATATAGGCATTTCTGCAAAACAGACACAAAGTAGCAAACAAACCAAACAAAAACATACAAAACTTAAAGAACATTAGCTGATTAGTGTTAGCAAACAAAAACATAAACAATAATCTACAAACTTTACAAATTTTACAACTACTATCCTCCCCTGAGGCATTTGCCTCCCCTGAGGCTTATGCCTCCCCTCAAACTTTGCAGTTAAGGGTTAAGCATCCCAATGTGGACAACTAAGTGTTGAAACCTAGGTCCATCAAAAGCTTTAGTCAATAAATCTGCCACATTATCATCTGTGTGAATTTTAATCACCTTTATCAAATGTTTTTCATATGCATCTCTTATAAAATGGTGCCTGATCTCAATATGCTTAGTTCTATTATGAAAAACTGGATTTTTAACTATGCATATGGTACTTTGATTATCAATAAAGATTGTGGTGTTCATGAAATTAAACCCATAATCCAGCAATTGATTTTGTATCCAAAGTACCTGACCACAACAATTGGCAGCAGCAACATACTCTGCTTCAGTAGATGAGGTAGCAACAATAGTTTGTTTCTTGCATTGCCAAGAAATCAATCTTCTTCCAAGAAATTGGCAACCTCCAGTTGTGGATCTCCTATCCAGATTTGCACCAGCATAATCACTATCACTATATGCTTCCAACTTAAAAGGAGACTCTTTTGGGTACCAAAGACCTAAGTTGGGTTGGCCTTTGAGGTACTTGAAGATCTTTTTGACTGCATTCAAATGGGAAGTGAGTGGAGTGACCTGATGTCTAGAACAAGCACTCACAGCAAATGTAATGTCAGGCCTTGAAGCTGTCAAATACATCAATGAACCAATCATGGATCTGTATAGGTGAACATTCACAGCAGGATCTGGTTCAAGATTGTTCTTTGGTTTTGGAGCTTCATAAGGTGTAGTGGCAGTTCTGACATTGTCCATATCAAACTTCTTCAAAATGTCTTTCACATATTTATCCTGACTAATAAATATACCATCAGGTTTCTGCTTAACTTGTAGACCCAAAAAGAAAGTAAGCTCCCCCATAGCACTCATCTGAAACTCTCCCTTCATCAATTCCTCAAACTCCCTGCACCAAGCTTCTTTAGTGGAGCCAAAGATAATGTCATCCACATAAACTTGCACAAGAATGATGTCTCTGGAATTCTTCTTTATGAAGAGTGTTTTGTCAATGGCACCTCTTCTGTAACCATGCTTCAGCAGAAATGCAGAAAGCCTAGCATACCAAGCTCTTGGTGCCTGATGTAGTCCATAGAGAGCTTTTACAACCTTGTAAACATGCTTTGGATTTTCTGGATCCTCAAAACCTTTGGGTTGAGTGACATATACCTCCTCTTCAATTTCACCATATAGAAAATCACCTTTCACATCCATCTGATATACCATGAAACCCATATAAGATGCATAGGCCAAGAAGATTCTAATGGCCTCAACTCTAGCTATAGGAGCAAAGACTTCATCATAATCAATTCCTTCCTCTTGCCTGAACCCCTGAGCCACTAACCTTGCTTTGTTTTTGACCACAATACCCTTTGCATCTCTTTTATTCTTCAAAATCCATTTTGTCCCAATTGCAATCTTCCCTTCATGTAGCGGTACCAGTATCCAAACCTGCTGATTCTTGAATTGTTGCATCTCATCTTGCATTGCTTCAATCCAGCTTGAGTCTTCAAGAGCTTGAGCAACACTGGTTGGTTCCACTTGAGAAAGAAAACAAGTGAACAGACAATGCTTAAAGTCTGTGTGATTGTCCCTTTGTTGATTTGAGACATAGGAAAGAAAAGCAACTTGACCATACTTAGAACTTTTCACAGTACTTCTAGTTCTAACAGGTGCTTGAGGATCACCAAGAATATTTGATTGGGGATGAGCAATGTTGATCCTTTTTGTAGCAATGGGGTTGACATCAATTGTGGTGTCAAGATTGTTCACAGTGGGTCCAAAATCACTGTCATAGGAAGATGAGGTGAAGATGCCAGCTTTGGGTTGGTGATTACCAAGGTCTGAAGGACTTGGAAATCGTGTATATGGCTCTTCAAAGTCTGTGGACACACTAGTAGAAATGGGAGTATTTGCAGTAGGACTGTCAGCAGATTTGATGATGTCAGGAGAAACAGGAGAACTGTCAGCAGAATCCTGGTTTCCACTGACTGCTTGTGCAGACTCCACACCAAGCCTTACAGCTTCTTGATTGGCTGCATGCTCTTGCTTCTTGAGTCTAGCATGGTCCTCTGCATAGTGTGACTCATCTTCAATCTCATCAGAAGTTTCTTTAGAGCTGTCACCTGCAAAATGGTTAGGAGAAAAAGAAGGTACAACAATTGTTTGTTCATCATGCTCAGACTCACTATCTGAGTCATCATCCAGGGTACCTGCATTATTAGTGGGAGACTCTTAAGAACCTGCAGATTGGTTAGCAACATATCTAGTATAGCCCAAGTAATCAGTTAAGTAATCCAGGTCAAAGTACCAAGCATGACCTTGACCCTGAACATTAGGCTTTTCTTCTAGGTATCTCAGGTTAAGGGTCTCCTCAATCTTTTTAGCATTTAAATTATATACCCTATAAGCCTTACTATGAGCTGAATATCCCACAATATACCCCTCATCAGCTTTCTCATCAAACTTTCCCAGTGGATCACTAGTGTTCAAAATGGTCACTTGACATCCAAAAGGTTTGAGATAATGAATATCAGGAACTTTCCTAGTGAGAAGTTCATAAGGTGTCTTGAAATGAGGTCTAGTGATGGATACCCTGTTCAAAACATAACAAGTAGTTCTTACTGCTTCAGTCCAGAACATAGTGGGTAATTTAGAGTCTGCAAGCATGGATCTTGCTGCCTCTATTAAGGTCCTATTCTTTCTCTCAGCAACCCCATTTTGTTGTGGGGTTCTTAGATTACTATAGTCCCTTTTTATCCCTTTAGACTGACAAAGTTCTATTAAAACAACATTTTTGAACTCTGTCCCATTATCACACCTAATACCTTTAACCTTTTTGTTTAGCTGGTTTTCAACAAGGGTAATGAATTCTTTTAAAATTGGAGATGTTTCATCTTTAGTTTTCAAAAAGAATACCCAACAAAACCTGCTATAGTCATCAGTGATTACCAGGCAGAAGTACTTATGATCAATACTTCTGATTTGAGTTGGACCAAAGAGATCCATATGCAGCAACTGAAGAGGTTCTGAGATAGTTCTCACAGCTGTAATGGCTTTGTATGAGGCTCTGTGTTGCTTTCCTTTGTTGCAGGCAACACAATTGTGCTCATTGGTGAAGACTTTGGAAGGAAGTCCATGAACTAGACCAAGTTTAGAAAGCTTGTTAATGGTCTTGAAATTCACATGAGCCATCCTTCTATGCCATTTTGTAGACTCATCCAGGGATGCTTTAGCCACCAAACATGTCAGGTCACCTTCAGGTTGAACATCATTCAAATTGAATGTGTATAAATTGTAGCTTCTGGGAACTCTCAGCAGAATTGTTGTATCTTCTGGAAGTTTGAAGTCTTTAGAGAGCACAAGACATTCATCCTCAGAGAAGAATACTTTGTTCTTGGTGTCACAAATTTGTGATACTGAGAACAAGTTGAAATGTTGCAGTTCCTTCACATAATACACATTCTCAAAGTCCAAATTAGGTGTTCTGATGGTTCCTTTCCCAGTGATTCTACCATCTCCTCCACCAAAAGTCACATTGCCTCCTCCTTCAATGGGTACAAAATCATGCATCAACTCTATGTTTCCTGACATACTCCTGGAACAACCACTATCTACTATGCCTACTTCTTTACTTTTCAAAGGATGATCCTACAACAGCAACAAAAATATATACAATATAAGTACACTTTGGAGACTCAAGTCATTACTGACTTGAGCCTGCCTTGTGGATCATAAGATGTAGGCCATGTAGATGTATAAGATCCACCATTGTTCTTGGGCCTTCTTTGAAAATAGGGTCCCTTTTTAGTCCAAGAACAACCTGCTGAGGACTTGACAGCAGTATCCCAATATCCCCTACCCACATACATTGGGTCAATAAATCCAGGCCAATAACCATTCTGAAAATAAGAACTAGTTGGTCTCACATATGGTCTAGCAACAGATCTTTTCCAAGCAGATGGAGAAGGTCTATCAGCAGAATTGCTGGTCTTATGAGTTGCTTGTGGAACATATGGTGGTATTTCATTAACATTTTTCCACATTGGTCTAGGTTTATTTTGATCAGCACATACACCCATTCTTTGCTCATGAAAATTACAATCCTTAATCAAATGAAATTTACTTCCACAAACAAAACATTTCTTCTTTTTAGAAGATTTATTAAAAGTGAAAGATGTTCCATTACATGCAAAATTATTCAAACCACTAGCATTAACAGAATTGTTTTTGACAGAATTAAAAACATTGTTTTGCAAAGAATTAAATGACAAGTCTTCAGAGGAAACTGTCTTTGAATTTGATTCATCAGCAGCAACTCTAACATGCTTGTAGGGAGTCTTGGGTGTAGGCTTGGGTGAGGTGTTGGGAAGGTCTGACTTTTCACTTGAATCACAACTGGTATAGGTAGTAGACCCTTGGTCAGTAGACTTGTCACTGTCAGAACAAGAGACAAAGTCAGTAGAATTAGAATCAGGGTCTGGCAAGTCACTTGAATTTTTGCCATAAAGATGGTGTGATCCATCAAAGTCTGTGGAGGTGGTAGTGGGCATGTGTTCTCCTCTAATAGGTCCAGGTACAGCATGTAATTTTCCTTCTTTAACAAAATTTGCTAAGCCTGCTGGTGTAGATTTACCCAGATCATTCCTAGCTTCTAAGCCAACATATTTTTTAAAACCTAAACCTATACTAGAGTTTACAGCTTGACTACCATAGAGACAGCTAGCTAACTTATCACCTGACATTAACCAAGTTTTATGATTAGCTATTTCCTTCTCTAGTTTCTCTTTCAGCACTTGGTTTTCTGAATCTACATTAGCTTTTTCTTTCTCAGTACGCTTTAAATCAATTCTAGTACATTCTAAATCACTTTCTAACACCCTTATCTTTTCATCATAAGCAAGCTGATTCTTTTGAAACCAAATTTTTTTTCTTTCTAAAGTTTTTAAAGCCTGTTTGTAAGACTCAACTTCTACATAACATTCATTATATTTAGGTTTCAATTCATCATAAGCCTCCTTAAGTTCATTATATCTTTCACTACAACCAAAAACACAATTATGTACCTGAGAGATGCCCATAAAGGCAACTTGATCATGCTGATCCTCTGTAGTACAGCTGGCCAGCAATCCACTCAACTCAGGACCAGAAGCTTCATCATTATCAGGCTCATGTGCCTTCCAGTTGACATGATCATCCAGAGTGACCAAAGCTTTGGAAGATCCATCTTTCACCTGATTCTGCTGATAGGTAGAATACCTAACCTCATCACCAGTCTTCCTATCCTTGCACTCTCTTGAGAAGTGACCCATCTGACCACATGTATAGCATTTGATCTTCCTCCTGTCAAATCTAGCTGGGTCTCTTCCCTGGATACCAAACTTTCTCCCTGACTTACTTTCAAACCTTTTGATGTTCAGAGTGAGCATGGCCACCTGCCACTTCAAGTTCATCTCTTCCAAATCCAGAGGATCCACCTGTTCAAAATCCTCAAAAGCAAGTTGCTGCTGATTTTCATAATCAGCAACAAAAGAGTGAAGTACATCTTCCAATACACCACTGGACTATGGTTGTGAATTTGGTCTGGTGTTGGTGTAGGAAGATGATGCTGAGGAGCTTGGGCTTGAAACTTGAGTCATCTTATTGGAGGTGGTGCTCACAAAAGCTGAGTAATTGGGAGTGGATGAACGAATGGGACTTCTGACATCGGGCTCAAGAGTTTTAAGCTTGTTGTAGAGATCATCAAAAGAGAGCATATCCAGTCCACCTTTAGCTTTGAGTGCAATGCTCACTTGTAACCAAGATGGAGGTAAAGATCGCAAGAACTTTGCATTGCAATCCTCATTGTCTGGCCTGGCCTTCAGCTGATTCAATTGACTCAAAATCCTATGGAACCTGTCATACCCCTTTTGGATACCTTCTACCTCAGAGACTTGGAATTCTTGAAACTGCTGTTTCAACATTGATTTCCTCATTCTCTTTGACTCATCGTTCCCACCAAACCTAGCCTTGATGGCCATCCAGATGTCCTTTGCATCCTCCATGAAGTGAAAGTCACCCATGTGATCATCTGGAATAGCCTGAAGGAGAATAGTTCTAACTTTATTCTCTCTCTGTACAGTAAGAGTTTCTTCAGCAGTTCTAGGATCAACAATGGTAACTCTACCATCAGCATCTTTGATGTGCTTCTTCAAACTATTTCCCTTTTTGACAATTTCCCAAAGATTCCAATCAATATTAGTGATCCAGTTCTGAATCTTCATAGCCCACAATTCATACTCTTCCTTCTTGAGGTATGGGAACTTTGCATTGCTGTTGGTGAGAGTGAGTTATTGCATAGATGAAGATGTGGTGTTATGGTTGTTGTTAACCTCTGATCCATCGTCTGATCCAGGCATTGTTTAGGTTGTTTTGTTTGAGAGGGTGTAAGAGAAAAGATGTTCTTAGTATCACAGAGACTCTCCCGAGGCTCTGATACCACTTGTTGAACCTAAGACCTTGATAGATCTTTGAGCGCTCGTGGATCGATAGCAATGTTTATGTAATCACAAACTCACTAATAGAAAGTCTCTATTACTTGTATTCTAAAGCGGAAATCAAACACAAGTATAAACACAAATAACTAAGAACGGTTTGATCCTCTATGGATCTTAGATTAATACTAAAACTTGTTTTTCAAAAACTCGTACATACTACATAATAATGTGTTCCTTTTATAGATAGGGAACCCTAAACCGTTTCACAAGAAACGTATATTCTAAAAACTAATAGAAGATATGCATTATAATTTCCTAATAAAACTCGTGCATATCCTAACTAATAACAAAATACACGGAAACACTTCATCAGCAGAAACATATTACGCAGAATCTCTACTTCCACAGAAACACTTCTTCAGCAGATTCCAGTACTTCAGCAGAATCCATCAGCAGTATTATTAGCAGAATTCTTACTTAGCAGAATTCCCAACATTAGGGTTGAGATAGATCGAATACATCTAATACCTAATATCCTTCACGTTCATAATTATAATCGTTTGATATATTGAAGTGATAGTTTGGTTGATATCGTTTGTTCTTATTGTTTTACTTAATCAATCACCAAACACAAACTCATATTCTTCTAAGTACTTGGTAGTAAATTCCGCGTGCTATCAAGCATATACTCAAAGTATCCCCAACACAACGTGTGTGTTTAGATCCGGTCATATATATACACGTATAACATGTATCTTGAATAACTATGGATCGGCTATAAGGAAATAAAAATGAATGAGAAACATTTGTCACATAAAATGATAAATATATCACATGAAATCATGAAGAGAATAACCTTGATTATGTATGTGTTGTGTGAGATGTTTTGATTTGATCTTGAATAATTCGAATAAGGGGTATGAGTATGTGTTTATAATGAATTAAATCAGCCTATAACATGTATAATTGATCATATGTATTCGTTGGATTAAAAGGAAAAGGGAATTAGGGTTTTATGTGGCTATGTAAATTGGGACAGCATATTAATTGAATATGTGAGCTTTGTATCTCAGATTTGATAATTGTATAATTCGGTATTTTTGCATGAAAACTTAGATTAGGGTCTTAATTAAGTTTTCCAATTGGTTTGGGAGAATTTGAGATTGATTTGGGCATGTTTCTAAATTTTATGTGATGATATGTCAAAACTGGGTTTGCAGAATTTTATTTCAGTCGTGATTTATGATTTTTCATTTTCAAACCATAACGAATTAAAGGCTGCAAATTTACAGGAGTCATATTTAATATGTTTAGTAATTACTAGAATTTTTTCAGATTTTTCTAAGTCGTTAAGTTAAGTTTTAAAAGGTAAACTTTTGAGGTGTATCTGCAGATCAGAATCTGGACATATTAACATAAACGATTTTTGAATGGTATTTATACGTGGAAATAAAATCTGATAAAAATCATGTTGAATTAGAAGATATATTTGCTTCTGTGAGAATTTTTGTGATTTTTAGTTTGGAATTCTGGTGCATTTTTAAAATTTGTATTGTAGACATAATTAAGTTGTAAAACCAGTGGCTATGTGTAACACCCCAACCCGACAAGGGTAAAGATATCACAATAATGGTTTCATATCAGATCAAAACAAAGCATACATCTATAGTAATACAAGAAATCTCAAAGGTTACAAATGAAATACTGAAATTACAAGGTTACAAATGCGAATACTACTACTAAAATAGAATAACTTCTAATCATCTCTAATCCAGAATACTATCAAGTCTTCTAAGTCCAAGGTACTCTTCACTCATTCCCGGCTTCCTACTAAAACCTGCCGCAGGAAAAGAAATGCGGCTGAGCTACGAGAGCTCAGTGAACAGATATAACGATAACAAAGCAGTAATAAAGAATAGTACAGAGTGTCAGAAGTACATGTCATGAAGATATAATCAGAATCAAAGGATAAATAAGGAGTAAGGATAAAGGATAAGGAATAATAAGTATGTAAAGGTAAAAAGGAAACAGTGCAAGGTATAATAATGGTCAAAGGTAAGTAAGGTATATGGTAAAGGTAAACAGTAATCCACCACGAGCCCAGAAACAGTAACAGTAATAGTATCATCATGTAGCCATATAGAGGGGAGACCTCTCAGTAATCAGTAAATATGAGGGGAGTCCTCAAACAGTAAATTGGAGTAGCTAGCTCCCAGTAGTGTGAAAGACGTGTATCGCACACACCATCAGTCACCAGTAATAACAGTAATTAGTAATCCATAATCAGTAATCAGTACAGTTCTAGGATGCATCCATACGCCCCAGGTGGCCATAAACCTCCCAACACACCAAATAAAATACAGTCAGGGACGGAACAGGTCATCACTCTCCTGCCCTAGAGTCATGCCATCGGTGCATCAATGACATGGTCATGAAACCCTCATGACTAGTTATGGCTCGTAGTATCAAACTGTGGGTCAGTGGTCAAGTATCAGTATTCAGTATTCAGTTTAGTTTCATAGGTCAATATCCATTTCAGTATATCAGAAAGTTCATATCAGATGGTTCAATAACAGAAGGGTCAATAACAGTAGGTTCAATATTAGAGAGGTTCAATATCAGTAGGTTCAGTATCAGTGGGTTTAGTACCAGAAAGATTCAATATCAAAAAGGTCAATATCAGAAAGTTTAGGTTCATAGAAAAGATCTTAATTCAAAGATTTCATATTAAGCTTATATTTAAAAATAATCTTTCAGTGACTTTCATAAATGATGTTTAGTAAAACCCTTTTTATAAAGATAGTCCTTAAAAGAGATTTTTATAAAATCTTTAGTGCAGTTTCAATTTAAAATTGGTATGACATTGTATTCAAAAGCTTTTCTCAAAAACATTTTCATATCATCAAGGAAAGTTCCAATTTCAGTTATAATGTCAAAATGAATCTTCAGGGTATTCAGGGGTTTACATGATTCAGGTCATAAGATGAAGATCGGATCATGTCAGGTATCAAAGGAATTAAAACAGGATTCAGTTTATCAAAGGAACTCAGAAATCAAGTATCATGTCAGGAAGGTTCAAGTAAAGGGGATCATAGCAGTGGCATTAATACAGAGACCGACAGATCAAAAAATAAAAGAGATCATGAGAAACCTGTGAGAAGGTTCAGAATATCTGTACCTTATACCGCCATCGAAAACACAACAGAAAATATCAAGGTCGGAAGCAACCTCCTTCTTCAGCGGATCTACACGAATTCATGGTATCGTATTACTTATAAACTCATTTTATAGGTTTAGTGCTTATAGTTTTCCAGATCGGGGTTTCTTACTATTTTTAGTAACTTTCCAGTTTAGTAACCTTTCATAATTAGTAACTTTAGGGAAATATTCATTAATTAGTCAAACTTATGGTTTACAAGTGATAATAAGTTAAATTTTAGGCTTAATATAACAATTAGCATAGTTTAGGGTCTTATATGTCATTTAAGCAAAGTATAGGGTTTAATGTGAAAATAATAATAAAAGTTTAGGCTAAATGTGTTAAATTTGTTTTACTTGAAGTATTCACAAATACGTATCTCAGATATATATAGCATGCATGTCATTCGTCTTCTTCGTATGACTCTAATACCGAAATACAACCGAACTCGATTCACACTCTATATTACTTGTTCCAGTTTCTTTTGTGATCGTATAAGTTATGTGTTACGCACCCTTGATAGATCGACACCCACACACACCAAGGTTAACGAGACCCAAGTATCTAACCCACACATGAAATCACAAGTCACAAACCCCTAAACCTTTTTAATGCACTCATTAAAATAGTCTAGGTTTTCCAGTTTTAGTTAACCACATTTAATGTCTTATAAATGATCTTAAACAGGTTTTAACGACAAGCCATAAGGGTTAGGAATGGTTAGGTCGAATAGAACAAGAACACAAGGGTCGACACAGTCTGTTAACAAGGTTCTATATAAGATTTCATATGGTGTTATCTTAATATACAAGTGTTTACATATCTAAACGAGGCACAAGAAGTAATAAGACAACATGATTATTAACGAGTAGGTAAGCATGATTCTGAATAAGTTTAAGCATAGTTTCAGTCGCATAATATTTAATGTGACAAGAGGAAACACGTGTGTACCTTAGGCTGGGATTATGGACTGATCGAGGAGAAAGAAAACTGAAACATAAGGCTGCTATGAATCATGAACACAAAAGGCTGCAAAACCCTAACTAACGATCACCCAAACTGATGCAACCTTCATCCCTTGTTCTTGTAGAGAGCCTCTAGTTTGGAACTTTTCATTGTTTTGTCTCGGTATGGATAGGAGGAGAAAAGCAGATATGTATAATGAATGGGATAAAGCATATAAGTGCAAAGGAATGTCGTGTGGGTTATTTTGGAATGAGATCTGGTCTTATCTCCTCGTGTGGGGTGTACAAGAATACCATGTTTTGTTTTCCGTTTCTTATCTCAACAATTTTATATAATCCCAAAAGTGGTACCGTATATTAGTATTATAGCAAAGTGATATGGTTGTATCTCTTCCAAACTTAGGAAATGTGTAAAGGTTGTAGGTACAAAGATGTGTGTTTTCTGTTTGTGAAAGTCGACTATGATAAATGAGATGGGAGTCTCGGCTAACAAAAATAAAATACATAGGGGGAAAGTACAAACATGGTAATTAGCCGATTTTTTGGGTGTAATTGGAGACCCAATTAATATAAATTTCAATCACGAATATAGACGCGTTTTAGAGTTCCATTCGCTTGTGACATTTCAAAAAATAATCGGCCCAATACAGCTTTACTAATGTGTGATATATTTCTAGGATATTTAAATACGTACATTTTATTTTATCATAAGTTTTACTAACGGTATAAATGTGTATTGTTCAAATATTACGGTTTAAATACTTAGGTTAGTCTATATTGTATTTTGTTATTCGTCTTTTCGTAAATTCAACATTAGAGGGTATTTTGGGCATTTAACACGCTTAAAATTTCGGGTTTTACAACTCTTCCCCTCTAAAAGAAAATTTTCGTCCTCGAAAATTGAAGTAAACGAAACGGAAAAACATAACGGACTGTGAACGGAAATGTGAAAGACTTGTTTCTCATGACTCTATCTCGTTGATCAACATAGCTTCGGCTTTCTCAGAAAGACATACCATAACGAATCCGGATCAAAGAATAAAATACCAAACGGAACAGATGATAATCGTATTCTCTCGGGAGAGATACAGAAAGTTTGTAGGATTTGACGGATATGCCTTCCATAGAATTTGATTAGACAAACCAGATGAGAACGTACAGAAAACAGATTGTCCATGACATCAACTGGTAGAAAGCTCTACAACGGTACCTAAGATTCTTAATAGAAGTGTAGAGGTCAGCAAAACGCGTGTCGAGAATCCAAACGTATTAAACCGTATAACGGCGAAGGCAGATTACGCGTATAGGTAGAATGAACATAAAGTCTCACTAACGCAAAAATCCTCACACAGCTTATCAAAATTCTAAGGCTCCTAAAGCACTCCTCGAAATATCTTATGATCACAATGAGTGCACGTTATATGGTGTAAGTATTATCACGTTGATCAGGCGTCATAATACTAGCACCACATAAATATGCCTTCATGATGATCATACTTTATCTCAAGTCGTATTCAAAACCACCTATCTTAATCCACCTAGTACTTCTACAGTCTCAGAGGTCATCAAAATCAAACACCATAACTAAGAGAAGAACGAACTACTAAAAAAAATTAACGGAAATCTCAGAATGTCTATCAGAATTTGGTACCTCATTAAAAGCATCAGATCATCCATCATTCGTCCAATTTCACATAACGAAACCATCGTCCACCATACGCAGAATGAACACCGAGCGGAATTAATAATAGGGAACATAACTCATTCAGGGAATCCTATCTTAAGTAACGGAAATTTGAGTAGATCAAGAGGAAATGAATTACGTCATCCATAGCTTCATTCTTCACCAAAATCAACTCTTCCAAACACAAACGTTCACTTCAGAATTATCGTCCATTCAAATACATGATCTTAAACTTCTTCCAAGTCCATGCAATCTATCGTATAATCATAGCGTGGAAAAGAAATATCAACTTGAGTCTAATCCCTCAAGCCTTCGGCACTTCTCCTTGGAACTGAGGTGTAGTAACGTGAATCTCCGGTATGGTCACTGTGCATTCTTCCGTTCGCTAGTCTGCTTCTGCTCTCAATTCCTCTTAGTACAACTAAGACGAATAGAGAAGCAAGACTGCGTGTCTTCGACAGGTCTTCAGCACCGTTCAGAATTCACCATCTCAAACTGCCGTCATCGCCGGATGCATGGTAGTGTTTTCTGCTACAATCTCTAGGTGCCAATCAAGTCTGTTTCCTCCAGAATAAGGGTCCTTTTACAAGATGATTTACATGCTCCTCTTTGTGCATAAAACTGAAATACTTCCCGGAGGTTACTCTCAGTTTGTCATCTCCCTTCTTAGAAGTTCTTGTGGTTGCTTCTTCAGTCCTTCAATCATCCACAGAGGTCGTCTGGTGCGGAGTTTACAAAGATAGAATCAATCATTGAGACGCTGAATTGAAAGGTGGTCATGGTAGTGATACGATAAGGTTTACGATAGTCAATACTCCAAAGTTTTCTCTTTCTTCTTCACAAGCTAACAGGGTATTCAAAATGAAACACTGAGGTGAATCAAAATCATATTCCATCATCTTATCCAATTTCTCAACTTCTATGGCATCAAGGTCCGTCGACCGGGATTGGTTCGAATTTTCATTCTACTTCTCAACCGGAAAGGAAACCCAAGAGTTCCATCATAGAACACCAGAAAATTTACACAATAAAACTTCCAAGGCCAAAGTTTTCTAAGAGTGGATAATAAGTGTCAGGAGGCAATCAACAATCAATTGAGATCGAGGTAGATGTTACCATAGCAGTGTTAACAGATTTGAGCGGTTACCGGTTATCATAACGAAAGTGGGATGAAACATATTACTAAAGGTCACAAGTCAGATATGGTAGTCCCTGGCAGCGTATGAGGGCCAGCCAAACCATAACTTAAAGACCTCAAAATCGAATATGTCAAAAGTAAACGGATTCGTAGGATGAGTACGGTCGCCAAGCCAGACGGATAGTTCATATATCAAGGTCAAGTACATGGTTCATCAAAGTGTGGAAATAGATAAGCGAACAATTCAAGGTGTTGGATTCTTGTTTGGCTAAATAGCATAAGTGGCAGGTAGGTTGTGAATCATCGGTAATACAAGGATCGTATAACTGTCAAAAGTGAGGCATATCGAATATCAGTTATCAGTATCATCATGCTCAGTTAACCATTTCACATCGAGACCAAATTATCGTCATATCCATGACTAATAATCGTCAGAGTTCTCATAGGAGTAGTAATGGACTTTGCAAGAACAGAGTACTATCAGGTGATACATTTTTATCCAGCACGGGTAATGAATTTATAAAATGTGTCAAACACATTAGGGTTAAATGACCTTCGGGACGGTCAGAGGAGTATCAAACTGCTTATCAAACAGGTCGGAAGTGAAGAACAAAATTAGGTAGTAATAGCAAAAGTTTAACAATCGGAAATCATGGTAGGGAGTTCAAATGGTTTCAAACACCGAAGGTGGAACATAGGAGGGTAATCGTCAATGATCAATCAACCTATCCTTTATCAGAATACAAATCAAAGCTAACTATTCAATGAAAACGCAAGTCTTATCGTTCAAAAGTGAGAGGAAAGCATCCTTATACTCATGGGAATAGAGATGCTTAAGACGAACTCAGATAGGGTCAGAAGATTCATAGATTATCGAAAGCAATTAACAGAATGTATCAAGTAGGTTATCGTCATGGAGATTCTCAGAATACCCGAAGAGACATCAAAATGATTTACAAAAGAATCAGAGGTCGGAGTAGGAATCTTAGGTGGTGCAAAACGTGAGTTTTCAATCTCCAAAAGTGATCTCAACAAACAGGGCATAAATCAGAGTGATGCGGAAGCAATGCTACTTAAACAAAAGCCTTATAGTCTACCCATTCCTCACTGGTCAAAACTTAAGTTCCTATAGGGAAATCCTAAAGCAATTCTTAAAGGTTATCTTATGAGCGCATACAGTGGAAACTTAGTGGTCTAACTTACACAGGTCAAGGGTAAATGTATTACGAGTCGTAGCCTGTCTCTCTGATACCATAAATTGTAACACCCCAACCCGACAAGGGTAAAGATATCACAATAATGGTTTCATATCAGATCAAAACAAAGCATACATCTATAGTAATACAAGAAATCTCAAAGGTTACAAATGAAATACTGAAATTACAAGGTTACAAATGCAAATACTAATTCTAAAATATAATAACTTCTAATCATCTCTAATCCAGAATACTATCAAGTCTTCTAAGTCCAAGGTACTCTCCACCCATTCCCAGCTTCTTACTAAAACCTGCCGCAGGAAAAGAAATGCGGCTGAGCTACGAGAGCTCAGTGAACAGATATAACGATAACAAAGCAGTAATAAAGAATAGTACAGAGTGTCAGAAATACATGTCATGAAGATATAATCAGAATCAAAGGATAAATAAGGAGTAAAGATAAAGGATAAGGAATAATAAGTATGTAAAGGTAAAAAGGAAACAGTGCAAGGTATAATAATGGTCAAAGGTAAGTAAGGTATATGGTAAAGGTAAACAGTAATCCACCACGAGCCCAGAAACAGTAACAGTAACAGTATCATCATGTAGCCATATAGAGGGGAGACCTCTCAGTAATCAGTAAATATGAAGGGAGTCCTCAAACAGTAAATTGGAGTAGCTAGCTCCCAGTAGTGTGAAAGACGTGTATCGAACACACCATCAGTCACCAGTAATAACAGTAATCAGTAATCCGTAATCAGTAATCAGTACAGTTCTAGGATGCATCCATACGCCCCAGGTGGCCATAAACCTCCCAACACACCAAATAAAATACAGTCAGGGACGGAACAGGTCATCACTCTCCTGCCCTAGAGTCATGCCATCGGTGCATCAATGACATGGTCATGAAACCCTCATGACTAGTTATGGCTCGTAGTATCAAACTGTGGGTCAGTGGTCAAGTATCAGTATTCAGTATTCAGTTTAGTTTCATAGGTCAATATCCATTTTAGTATATCAGAAAGTTCATATCAGATGGTTCAATAACAGAAGGGTCAATAACAGTAGGTTCAATATTAGAGAGGTTCAATATCAGTAGGTTCAGTATCAGTGGGTTTAGTACCAGAAAGATTCAATATCAGAAAGGTCAATATCAGAAAGTTTAGGTTCATAGAAAAGATCTTAATTCAAAGATTTCATATTAAGCTTATATTTAAAAATAATCTTTCAGTGACTTTCATAAATGATGTTTAGTAAAACCCTTTTTATAAAGATAGTCCTTAAAAGAGATTTTTATAAAATCTTTAGTGCAGTTTTAATTTAAAATTGGTATGACATTGTATTCAAAAGCTTTTCTCAAAAACATTTTCATATCATCAAGGAAAGTTCCAATTTCAGTTATAATGTCAAAATGAATCTTCAGGGTATTCAGGGGTTTACATGATTCAGGTCATAAGATGAAGATCGGATCATGTCAGGTATCAAAGGAATTAAAACAGGATTCAGTTTATCAAAGGAACTCAGAAATCAAGTATCATGTCAGGAAGGTTCAAGTAAAGGGGATCATAGCAGTGGCATTAATACAGAGACCGACAGATCAGAAAATAAAAGAGATCATGAGAAACCTGTGAGAAGGTTCAGAATATCTGTACCTTATACCGCCATCGAAAACACAACAGAAAATATCAAGGTCGGAAGTAACCTCCTTCTTCAGCGGATCTACACGAATTCATGGTATCGTATTACTTATAAACTCATTTTATAGGTTTAGTGCTTATAGTTTTCCAGATCGGGGTTTCTTACTATTTTTAGTAACTTTCCAGTTTAGTAACCTTTCATAATTAGTAACTTTAGGGAAATATTCATTAATTAGTCAAACTTATGGTTTACAAGTGATAATAAGTTAAATTTTAGGCTTAATATAACAATTAGCATAGTTTAGGGTCTTATATGTCATTTAAGCAAAGTATAGGGTTTAATGTGAAAATAATAATAAAAGTTTAGGCTAAATGTGTTAAATTTGTTTTACTTGAAGTATTCACAAATACGTATCTCAGATATATATAGCATGCATGTCATTCGTCTTCTTCGTATGACTCTAATACCGAAATACAACCGAACTCGATTCACACTCTATATTACTTGTTCCAGTTTCTTTTGTGATCGTATAAGTTATGTGTTACGCACCCTTGATAGATCGACACCCACACACACCAAGGTTAACGAGACCCAAGTATCTAACCCACACATGAAATTACAAGTCACAAACCCCTAAACCTTTTTAATGCACTCATTAAAATAGTCTAGGTTTTCCAGTTTTAGTTAACCACATTTAATGTCTTATAAATGATCTTAAACAGGTTTTAACGACAAGCCATAAGGGTTAGGAATGGTTAGGTCGAATAGAACAAGAACACAAGGGTCGACACAGTCTGTTAACAAGGTTCTATATAAGATTTCATATGGTGTTATCTTAATATACAAGTGTTTACATATCTAAACGAGGCACAAGAAGTAATAAGACAACATGATTATTAACGAGTAGGTAAGCATGATTCTGAATAAGTTTAAGCATAGTTTCAGTCGCATAATATTTAATGTGACAAGAGGAAACACGTGTGTACCTTAGGCTGGGATTATGGACTGATCGAGGAGAAAGAAAACTGAAACATAAGGCTGCTATGAATCATGAACACAAAAGGCTGCAAAACCCTAACTAACGATCACCCAAACTGATGCAACCTTCATCCCTTGTTCTTGTAGAGAGCCTCTGGTTTGGAACTTTTCATTGTTTTGTCTCGGTATGGATAGGAGGAGAAAAGCAGATATGTATAATGAATGGGATAAAGCATATAAGTGCAAAGGAATGTCGTGTGGGTTATTTTGGAATGAGATCTGGTCTTATCTCCTCGTGTGGGGTGTACAAGAATACCATGTTTTGTTTTTCGTTTCTTATCTCAACAATTTTATACAATCCCAAAAGTGGTACCGTATATTAGTATTATAGCAAAGTGATATGGTTGTATCTCTTCCAAACTTAGGAAATGTGTAAAGGTTGTAGGTACAAAGATGTGTGTTTTCTGTTTGTGAAAGTCGACTATGATAAATGAGATGGGAGTCTCGGCTAACAAAAATAAAATAAATAGGGGGAAAGTATAAAAATGGTAATTAGCCGATTTTTTGGGTGTAATTGGAGACCCAATTAATATAAATTTCAATCACGAATATAGACGCGTTTTAGAGTTCCATTCGCTTGTGACATTTCAAAAAATAATCGGCCCAATACAGCTTTACTGATGTGTGATATATTTCTAGGATATTTAAATACGTACATTTTATTTTATCATAAGTTTTACTAACGGTATAAATGTGTATTGTTCAAATATTACGGTTTAAATACTTAGGTTAGTCTATATTGTATTTTGTTATTCGTCTTTTCGTAAATTCAACATTAGAGGGTATTTTGGGCATTTAACACGCTTAAAATTTCGGGTTTTACACTATGTATGCATATGTAAAATAGGTGTTAAATGTGTTATTGTATATGTTGGTGCCCTAATGCATGTTCTAATGTGGTATGTGTTCTTTTAATGTCATGTTGACTTAATTGTGTGTATGTTTAACCTAACTTGATAATCCCGAACCCTAAACCTAATTTAACTAAATTGGGAAGTCGTGTTAAACTTACTAAATATGGAAAGTTACTAATTCGGGAAGGTTACTAAATATGGAAACTTACTAAAAATGACAAGTGACTAAAAATGGAAAGTTTCTAAAAATAGAAAGAAATCCCAAATGAGTAAATCTGATTCAAATTGGGCTTATAAGTAATTCGTGATCATTAATTCGTGTAGATTCTGTGAAGAATGAATAATTATGGTTTCCGTGTGCTTTCCTGGTTTAGTTGTTTGCTTTGCATAAGGTACATATATTCTACCCTTTCTCAGTAAGGGTTCTGATCTCATGATTTTTTTCGATCCTTGAATTTGATTTGTTTACCTTGCCATGATTCCATTTGATATAAGTCATTGCTATGATCCCCTGGATATGATTCAGTTTCTATCCTTTCTGTTATGATGATCTATTTATTAACTCCTTGTTTGAGATTCTGTTCAGTTGATATGTCTTTGTTATGATTCAGTTGATATGAACCATTGCTATGATTCCCTTTGATATGATACTGTGATATGATATGATTTGTTTCTGTTTTGTCGCCCGAGCTAACTAGCCATGGAGGTACCATGACCATGTCATTGAGGCACCAATGGCATGACACTTTCTGTGGAGGTGTGATTGATCCACGGCGTTCCCTTCTGTTATGATTATATGATTATGGCGCACGTGGCCATTCTGTTATATGTATGTATAGTCTCGTACTTGCATATGTATTCTGTTTTGCAGGGAGCGTATGGATGCATCCTAGGCTTATATTGTGACTTGATATGATTTGATTTAGTGATTGGTTTGTGCATGCCGTGCGCCCCTCTCACTTCTGGTACATGAGAGGTCTCCCTTCTCCGTACACTTATAATATGGTATGATATGTATATGTGATTATGTGGTCTATTCGAGTGGCTCGTTTAGATAGGCTCGTGGCTATCTGTTAGGTATCTTTGGTCCATTCGAGTGGCTCGTTTGGACATGTTCGTTGCCGTATTCTATTTGACTCTTAGAGCTATTCTTACTCATGATATTTGTGCATTTGATCCATTTGATTTGTATTCGTTTGCTTATGCTTATTACATTTTTCTGCATTGTATATATATATTTGTTCACTGGGCTTTTTAAGCTCAGCCGCGTTTTCTTTTCCATGCGGCAGGTAATAAGCGGGATGCGGGGCACGAGTGATGTGAGTAGGAGTAGAAGACCTACCTTATTAGATTCCCCATTATCTTGGATATGTTTTGGACTTATGTTGGATATTTTATTTCACTTCATTTCATATGATATTGTTTAGACTTTTGGGAGCTTGTATTTTGTAAGTGATGATGTTCTTGACCTAGCTTTATTTATGAAAGACTTCCGCTTGCGTTATTTTGTATGTTCTGATTAGACACCATAATGTGGCATCTTAACCAAGGGCGGGTTGGGGTGTTACACCTAGGGACCTAGGGACCAAAGTCATAACCCATAAAGTGCAGGGGTCACGGGGTAAGTATTACCACAGGGACCAATTATGTCAGTTTAGCAATCTTTCTTGAAATGAGGCTCGGGGCTCATTAAGGCTCGATAACGATCATTTCAACTCACGGGAATTTCGCCATTGCGTTCCAAACATTATTTCCAATCAAAATAGCTATTCATACGCCTCGTATCTCGAAATTAATACCAAAGTCAAATAAATCGTCGGTTCTCCGTATAAAACACGTCGGGAAAATTACGGAGTATTATAGTCTCACCTCCTTAAAAGGAATCGTGTCCTCGCGATTCAATTCAAGTTACCCGTTACGGTCGAAAAGGGGTGAGTATATATGCATAAGGATTCATCTAAACGTTCCCATGTGAATTCAGGACTTCTTCATGAGTTTCAACAAACTTGACAGTAGGGCTACTTCCTTGCTTAAGTCGCCTGACCTCACGGTTCATGACTTTGAAATGTTTCTCCACAAGGTTTAAACATTCATCAATCTGGATCACTCCCGGAGGGATAGCAACTGTCTCCTGGGCAAGACATATCTTCAGATTATATAAATGAAAACGTCGCGAACACTGCTAAGTTCTGACGGTAGCTCGAGTCTGTGAGCTACCGGTTCAACTCTAGCAAGGATTTGGAAAGGATAAAAATAGCGAGGATTAAGCTTTCCACGTTTACTAAATGCTTCACACATTCTCATGGTGAATTTTTAAGCAAAATCTAGGCTTTATCTGGGGGTTCAGGAGGTTTTCGTCATCTGTGTTTCTAATGATTCGCGAGCAGCTTGCTTCTCCGCTTCGCCTTTGAACGATCTTCTGGGTGGTTTCATGAACAGGTTCTGGGTCAGTAAGTTGGGTATCTCCATTTCTGTCCAACCAATCGGCGATCGGAACTTACGACCATAGAGGTTCTCTTACGGTGCCGTTGAGGTACTGAAGTGGTAGGTATTGTCATAAGAGAATTTGACCAATTGGAGGTATCAATCCCACCTATTCCCAAACTTGATTTCGCAGTTATAAAATATATCCTCTACCACTTGAATGATTCCTTCACTCCGGCCATCAGTTTGGGAGTGATACACAGTACTCATATCCATATCTGTTCTCATGGCTCTTAGGATTGATTAATAACGCGGTTCAAGTTACTCCTTAAGGTCCTAAGATTTCCGTTGGGCACAAAATCTCTACTGAAACAAGTTCAGAGTATGACTCTCTAAGAGGACATTGATTGCTACTAGCAATCAGTCGGTTGACTTAGTACGGTAATTGGGGTAGAGGCAGAAAGCACATCCTCGATTAAACATCGTCGCTTCAACAACATTGATCGGGAAAAAAAAACGAACATCATCGATTGAGCATAGGGCTTAGGGTAGGGGCGACTGTAACAAGATCACCAACGAAGCGAGGCTAACTATCAAATCCAAATCCAGGATGACATCAAAAATCACAAAATCAAACAATCCAAATTCAATCATAATCAAAACCAAATCCAAACATAGCCAATATCAAATCCAAACGTAGCCAAAATCAAATCTAAACGTAGCCAAAATCAAATCCAAATATAGCCAAAACCAACCCAAATATAGCCAAAACCAAATTCCAAACATTCCAATAGACTCAAATGGGCTTATTACAAATCTCAAGGAGTTATAATAAGCAACTCGGATTTAAACAGTGCCAATCGGGTCTAACCCGACCCGATGCAAACTACGGTCAGACCGCGACAAACAGGAATTCCATATAACAGAGACGTATAGCGGTGCTAGGGGTATTACGGTTCATGCGGTGTTGTGATGCCAGTGTGTCGTATGTGTAGAAGTAATATTCAATGTCCGTGTACACACGCAAAACTTTACCATTTCCAAAATCAAAAACCAACCCGAACATAATTCCATTATAACTACTCCCAGTATTGCAAAATTCACCTCTGAGTCGGACATAGGTGATCAGGCCATGTCCCACTGACCCTGGTTGAATATAGGTGATCAGTCTATATTCACTCGAGGTTCAATGAATTTTGAAATACTTGACCCAGTTATATTAGTAATATGTTCCTTACATTCCAAATTCATTCCGAAAAACCACGACGAGTCTACAAACCCGAAATCAAATAATGAGATTACATAAGGAAATAGCGTAACTCTGTGACAGGTTCTGTGCATGCATAAGCATATGGAAATGCTTATAGTGAACAGCTAAAATAGGCGGATATAAAATATCCAATAGTTAGGCACACATCTCATCAAATATCATCAAACATCTCATCAATTATGTCATCAAACAAAATCGCGCGTGAGGCATCAGCTTGGTAGGCAGGCACGTGGCGGTCATAGGGTTAAGTTTTCGTAAAGAGTACTTATAGTCCAGGTTTTTAAAAATATACCCAGTTCTCTATAACCTAGGCTCTGATACCAATCTGTAACACCTACAAAATTGGGTCCAACGGAAGCATACATGTCACTAGGGTGCTACTCAATTGGTATCACAACACAAGGTACAAAGAACGGTTTTACCTCAACCTTTTAGAAGAAAATTTCATTATCAAAACATTAAGTTTACATCATTTAAACTATAGTCCGGAATACAGGCCCATAAAGGTTTAAAGTGGTCCCAATTATATCAGAGTAGTCTATGACCGTGCCCCTTCCCAAGCACCTCCAAAAGTATGCAATCGCCTTAAACCTGAGAAATACATGCTAAAAGTGTCAACACAAAGGTTGGTGAGTTCATAGGTTTGTGAATTAAACCACGAAGCTGTGAATAATGAAGCGTAGGACAATAGTGAGCAGGATATACAAATGTGAGCACATAACGAACTAGCAACAGCTGAACCTCAGACTGCAAACACGCATAAATGATCCACACATAGATTGGGTGCCACTTCCCAAATTCATACTGGGTGCCACTTCCCAAAATGTATACTGGGTGCCACTTCCCAAAATATATACTATCAATGCATCACTAAACAGTTGAACACGTTCAAGCCAAGTCACATAAATTGAATTCACACAATAAGGCACATATTGCAATCAAAACACACATATTGTCCAAAATCATAAACCAGTAGATCACAACATGAAAGCATTAAAAAGAATTCAGTTTAGCTAAAAACGAGCATGCATTTTCCCCCAAAATAGTTATAAAACAAGTAAAAGTAGGGGTCATGAACTCACCTTAGCCACAGCAATGCAAATATCAAAACTGACATGACTGGCATCTAGAGCTAATCACAACGGTATCCAGGAGACAGGTACAACGGTACGGAAATGGCGCAACCTAATACTTATACGGTTATCTCAAAATATGTCTCGTACAAAAACTAATTCTACAAGAGACAACGTGTCTCAGTTTTTGTGGATTACTCAAATTCATTACTTGTAAAAAGTTAAATATCAACGTTTGATGTGGTGTGGTAAGAAAACATAGACTCGAAATACAACTCATGCCAAAAAGGGAAAGACATCGACATGGTCGAGAAATACAGACGCAACTCAAACCAACAAAGAAAATCTAGAAGTTGATGACAAATAGCTATACTAATACAAATAGGTCAATTGGTAAGTTTCGGTGTTTTCTCCACATTCCCAAATAGCTTGGAAAAGTCATTTATGTTTTTATAATAAAATTCATTTAAAATAAACACATTAGTTTGGAATATTTTATAAACTTCGGCATAACGCTTCCATTTATTCAACATTCTCTAGTTATCGTGACTATAAATTTTCACATTTCAATATTTAATAAATTTCATATTTTGTTATAATTCGCGTATATATTAGTTTTGGCTTATTGAATATTTTGTGTCCAGTCCGTGTCTAATATGTGGAAAACTAGAAGGGGGGGGGGGGTGAATAGTTTTACCGTTTAAAATTAATTTAAACCATTTTTTAACTTATGTGAATTCAATGAAACTATGCACACAAAAATAATCAAACAATATATCCGAAAAGTAAAGAGAGGAATGATCAAACCATATAACACGGATGTTTATAGTGGTTCGGCTACAAGGACTCTTTTCCTTGCCCTACTCCACTTTCCCGAGCCTTTAACTCGAGAGTTATCCTTCACTAAGAAACAAACTCCCTTCTAGGTGGAGAAAACCTTTACACGTTGCTTACTTCCTTTTCCGGTACTAAGCTAAACACCGGGTTCTACTTCAAGGCAGAACCAACCTAACGTCGCTTATATAATTACCGACACTAAGCTAGATGTCGAGTTCTTTACAAGGGTACAACCACTCCCGTTTGGTTCTTTCACAAGGGTACAACCACTCCCTACACTCTTTGTGTTTTGAGGACTAAAACACTAACTACACTCACTGAGATAAATGATACAAAGAATGATGTGTGAACTACAACTATATCACACAGTGCTTAAGTACTACAACTTGCAACAGTATGTTTGTTGAAGTTCTTTAGCTTGATCTTCTTTGCTACAAAAGAGAGATCAATGATATGACTAATATGGGTTAATAAATAAATGGATGAATGTTTTCTACTTTGTAAGTAATAAAATGCTCAAATGATAAGTCTGCTATTTATAGGCAAACTTGGTGAACAACCCACGGATCCGGCGGATCCCACAAAAGAGATCCGTCTTTGTAGTCGTTTGGTTCCGCAGGTATGACAGCTAAGAGATTTATCAAATCTCTCCAAATCTTCCACAATCTTTCCATATCTTTGTGTTGTCATATCAAGATCTTCCAAAGTCAACTTTCTTGCTTGAAGATCTAACTAAGATATCACATAATCTATGTATGATGCATGCCATGATGTCATTGTATCATTTTAAAAATAAAGTTTCCTTTTAAGGAAATAAACTAGTAGATGTGTAAAATGTAATTCTAAGAAATCTTGTGAAATGTAAAATGTGTTTTAAAGAGACTTTAGCTAGTATTTATAATTTGCTAAAAGATATACTTTGTAATTTTCATTAACAAAACTAAGTAAAGATCGTAAAATATAAATAACATTTTTAGGACGATATTTGTATTAACAATCTCCCCCTTTTTGTTGATGACAAAACATAAAGTATATTTTTGAGCAAAGGAATAAATATAGCATGAGTTCTTTAAAATATAGATTAAGTTTGTTTTATTTGAGTTTAAAAACTATTTTTATGCAAAAGTGTATGTACTGCGATGATTCACAGTTATGCAAACTTAATCCTTTCTCCCCCTTTTTGTCGAAACAAAAAGAAGAGTTGCGTAGCGGAATGCAATTTTGAGAACTTTAAGAGCTCCCCCTTGTTTGATACTCCCCCTAAATGGAGTAAAAAGGTAATGATGCATGATCCTACAAAACAAATGGTTAGAATATGAAATGCTCCCCCTCGATGTATACTCCCCATTACAAGAGTCTCAACGTATACATTTGAAGGGTATGAGATGCTACAAAAGAAATGTTAGTTGTGAATAGCTTCAATGGAGAAGCATAATGCATATGAAATGGTCATCCAAATAAGAATGTTAATCTAGTTGACTTGAAAAAGTCAAAATGTTGTGTCTGATCCAAATTTAGTACCTAAAGTACAAGTGATCAAACTATAATGTAGATTCCAAATAACTATATAATGATGTTAGTCACCTAAATAATGATAATATGCTTAATGTTGATCACTCACAAGCATAAAATATAACATTCATATATATTGAAAATATGTGACCAAAGTCACAAAAGTATGAAGTTACAAGAAAATTAAAAATACATCCTAAAAATCCTAAGACAACATCCTTAAAGGTCCTATATAATGAGACTAGAACACTCCTATTGAGGAGGATGAGAGATGGCGTTTAGACGCTCAAGAATGTGGTTCAATATGAACCTCATTTCATTTTGGAGCTCGTGCACCAAAATGTTTGTCCTTTGAGCTATGTGAGCGGTTCTTTCACACATGTTGCAATCATGGCGAGGAAAACCGGGCGAAAGAATAGACTCATTTGGTTGTGGTGGTGGTGGTGGTGATTGGTTGTTGGGTGGTGGTGGTTGTGCTTGTTCATTGGTTGGTGGTGGTGTTTGGATGGAGTTCATGAGGATGTTTTGGAGGTCCATGGCTTCATTGAGGCGGTGATCTACCATACCCGAGAGAGTGCAGAGACGGTTGAGCTCTTCACTAATCTCCTCTTGGGTTTGAGGCAAATTGATCCACATTGCCTCGTCTATGGCAATGAGAGTTGATGTGGGTGAGAGAGGTGGTATTTGAGGTTGAGATGATGGTGCATCATGGTATAAAGGACCATGGATATCCAGGAAAATCGGATGAAAAAGCATAGGCTCTTGACCTTTAAAGGTCATGGGTGGAGGATTGGTTGATCTTGGTGGGAGATCCTCCAAGTCATCAAGGTATGGATGAGGTGATGTAGGTGGAGTCCTAAATAGCTCCATAGGTTGCAACTTGGGTAATTTTGGGGGTGATGGGGATTTGACAGTCTGTGATGGAGCGGGTGGTGGTGTGGTTGCTATGGGTGTGATTGTTGGAGGAGGAGTTTGTATGACCACATTTGATGGTGTAGGTGTTGATAGATTGAGGAAATTCTCACTTGCAATAGGAGATGAGATATTAAGAGGAGATGATTCCTCTGATGATGAGTTTGCAAGATTTATAAAGCAACAAGGCTTAACACTAATGCGTACGGTTCGTTTTGGAGGTTTAGAGGTTGAAGAGTTGTTTGATTTGGTCATGGTGAGCTAAGAGAACTAAGATGTACAGGTTATATGTGGTGAAGAAGGTAAATGAGTGAGTTTTGCTCTAAGTTATGATCTTAATTTATAGGCAGATGGTTTATAGAAACTAGTTTTTGGATTTGATGTAAAGCCA
Source organism: Artemisia tridentata subsp. tridentata (assembly GCA_021014915.2). NCBI lineage: Eukaryota > Viridiplantae > Streptophyta > Magnoliopsida > Asterales > Asteraceae > Artemisia > Artemisia tridentata. Next base: position 156,761,479 of record CP139504.1, on the reverse strand, counting down.
ATAGAGAATGTTGGTTCCTAATGATTTGGAACAAAAATTTGTGCAAATCACATCACATAAGTCAATCCATAGAACTTGTGTTGAGTAATATGATGAAGATATACAGTAAATGCAATGAGATAGTGGAAAATCCTGTGATGTGATGTTCCCACGAATTTGAAGGATCCCTAAAAAGGGTTCCTTGTTTGTATCAGAAAGGTAACTCACTCCTAAAATTTGAAAATTCAAATTTTGGTGGAAAATTTTGTTCTTAAGTTTCTAAGAGTTCCCAAATCATTTGAAGATGATTAATGATCAGTGAACCTATTCTAAAGAATACTAGAAACTAAAATCTAAGAATCGGGATGAGTCGAAAATATTTGGGATTGTTACTGTTATACCTGCGGATCCAATCGACTACACTAGGCGGATCCAAAATTAGGGATCCGCCAGATCCGTCGTTAAGTTTGTAGGAAAAATTTAAATGTTAGTGTCTGATAGAAAAAAATGTCTAAAATATGAGAGGCCAAATCTATCATGTATTAAAGTAAGATAGTACTACAAATATTTGATCACCTACAAATATTGAAATATAACTTTTATTCATTAAATATTTGTTTGTGACAAACGTCTCAAACTTGAAGTTACATTAGAAAGTCTCTAAAAATAGAAGAAATCCTAGAATAATTCTACGAAGTACACTAAGATGATACTTAGGAAAAGCTAACAGCTTCTATGAAGTGGAATTTGTTGGTGTTGATGGAGATATGATGGAAGCTAGCCACATAGTTTCTAAATCCTTAGTGTCACAAAGATTAGTGTCATGTTCTTCATTTTCTTGAGTGTTTGTTTGATTTAGCCACATTGAATCATCAATATGTTGAAGTGTGGTAAGTAGATCATGTGGTTGAAGGTTTGGTGGATTTAGTGGTGATGATGATTTTATTTCTTCAGATGGTAAAGGTGATGGTGAGGAAGCTATTAGTGTAGTTACAGGTGGTGGTGTGCTATATGTAGGTGAAGATGTTGTACCTAGCGGAATTATGATTGGTGATGATGATTTTGGAGATGAAGACATGTTGACTATATAGGAGTTATGATAGAAGTTGTAGTGGTAGTAGTGGATATAATTGGTGAGCTTACGTTTGGAACTGGATTAACGAGCCAGTAAGGTCTAACACTAATTCTAGCGATTTGTCTGTATGGTCTAGACATATGAGATTTGTTTGATTTGTGCATTGTGAGAGGTTTACAGGTATGATGTGCAAAGAAGATGAAGATTTAGGTGTTGTTTGTTTATTCAGACATTTTATGTCTGAATCTGAATGTCTGAAACTGAATACCACGTCTGAATCTGAATTAGTGGTCCAAAAGTCTAAATCTAAATTGTTTTAGTTTGTTTGTTTTTATAAAGTGTCTGAATAAACAAAAAACAATCATTTCGCTATAAAACAAACCAAAAGACCCTCCATTCATGATTATTAATAAAAAATCAAGACCAAGATGAGGAGATAAGGATTGAAAAGAAATAGGTGTAAAGTTTAAGCTTTTCAGATGTAATCAGACATATTCAAATGTCTGAATGAATCAGACCCTATTCAGATGTATTCAGACTTCAGATGTCTGAATAAACAAACAGTCTGAATCTGAAAATGTCTGACCGAATCAGACTTCAGACGTATTCAGATCTGAATGAGCCGAAACAAACACAACCTTAGTGTGTTATGATCATCTTAAGGTTCTAATTTATACTTCCCATTTTTATAGAAGTTGGTGTTTGGATTAATGATGTGTAAATTTCAAAGACTTGGAACAAGATAAAGTAGTTTGTCCTATTGACAAAGTCAATCCATAGAAATGGAGTTGACATGAAGGTATGCAGAAAGATGACTCAAAAGGGAGAAATGTGATTGATTCACGGTTTTCGAGAAGGTAATGAAAGAGTCTGTGAGTTATGAGCAGGACAAAATATTCAAATTTTGGTGGGAGGTGGATTTTCCTAATTTTCTAAGATGTCTAAATATAATCTAAGAAAGCTAAACTACAATCTAAGTATTGGAATGAGTTGGATTTTGTGAAAAAGATTACTGTATATTCCTACGGATCCAATTGACAAAGCATGCGGATCCAAAACTTTTGGATCCGTCTGATCCGCAGGTTTAAGATGGGCGGAGCCAACGTTAACACTAGGCGGATCCAAACTGAGGGATCCGCCAGATCCGCCGAACAAAAATCCTAAAACAAACAGAGAGCAATGCAAATTTCGCGTTTTTTGATGAAAACCCGTAAATTCTCCTGGAACATATCTATTGTCTATTATGTAAAGCGAAGCTACCAAATATGTATATTCTAACACACGTTATAAATAAAGTTGATCATCAAACTTCATCACAAAGGAAGTTAAGCCAAACAGTGGCTTAAATTCGGAAAATTGATAACAATACATGTTATCATTAGTTCAAGTTGAGCTAAACCATAAAAGAGTCAAGTACTATCATAAGGTCTTAGTAAGCACATAAATTTAACAATACATAGTCTAATAACGTATTATACCAAACACTCTTTAAATCTTACTTATCTTTCAATAATTTAAGTATTTTCTTCTGATCCTTGCGGAGTTTCATCATCCATCGTCCTACATTCTTTAAAATTCCCTTTGCTTGTCGATGTTCCGCAGATTCATCATCAAGGGAAGGAAGTTGACTCAAGTAGCCGATTGGAGGAAGCTTAGAGTTAGGTAAACCATCTTCATCACTAGCCGATGATGATGATGAAGATGAGGATGAGGTGTGAGCCCGTTTCCCTTTTCCTACTGCCACTCTATAGTCACTAAGCGGAACAAAGGTGTGTTTGATTTTGATGTAGTCTGGAACAAAGCCGAATGAGTCTAGAGGAATAGGAATGGAAGCTCTAAACAAACGTGTAAGAAGCATTCCATATGGCATTGAGGTTTTTCCTAAGACACGTATATCGACCATTCTTTTGGCGATATAGTAGGCTAGATTGAACTTTTGATGAGTAGACACACAATAGAGCATATAGCATAAGCTTGCATTCACATGATCTTTGTTTCCAATAGTGCTAATGACATTTGCTCTGAGAATCTCTTCAAGTTTCTTAAATTCGGGTTTAAGTTCATTGAGTTCCATAGTGAATGGATCACGACTAACATCTTTTCCTCGGAGTTTCTTAGTTTGGTTGCTTCTAGGCTTGAAAAGATGATCACGGATTGTTTCTTTGGGAGTTAGAGGAGTGTCATATGGGTGTTCACGAACTAGGTTTGAATCAAGAATGGTTAAAGGCCATTTGTCTGAGTTGAAACAAGTTCCTTCTCTAGGAATGCCTAATACTTCCCCGAAATGATCTAATGGGAAATTGTAGGGATTTTGGTTTATTTTGAAATGGATGCTAAAAGATCCAAGGTCATCAGTGATGAGTTTCACGGAAGCATAAAACTCGAGAATGAACCTAGGGATGATTGGCTCATCTATGTCTAGGAGTGCATCAAATTGATTGACAGTCATTTGTTCACGGATGTTTGTTTCTTCTAAGAATGATGAATCTACAGTTCTGCCTTCATGAACGTACCAACTTTCTAAAGCTTTAAAAATTTTGACTTGAGATTCTGAGAGTCCCTTTGTTTGATGATGTTTGGGTAGGTAGTTGGTGGTCTTTTTGTGATCATAGTTAGTAGCAGGAGGCATGGTTTTCCTAGACATACAATTTAAGTTAGAATCACATAATATATACATATGTGTCTGAATGAGAATAATGTGGAGTATGATTATCTCGACTCTTTTGATGCAAATATTTTTGTAGTAAAATATGAGATAATCCAAACACTCCTGATCCGAAAATACATATGGATTATAACGTTTTTGATTTTGTATGAACAATGATTGAAAGGAGTTTTTCCTAGTTGTGAAAAAGTAATCTTAATGGAGTATTTGATGATTATTGTAGTGTCTAATTGAAAACATGATTTGATAGTTATTTTTGAAGTGCCTCATTATTTTTGATAATCCCTAATTTAATTTAGTGCAACCTATATGAATTCTAGACACAAATAAGAGATTGAGATGGATTAGGATACTTACAATGATCGATTAGGTACGAGTTAATTGTGGCGAATGAAATTTTTGAGTTTTGGGATGATAAGGGTCGTCAACAAATTGGTTTTTATGTGGTTAGTGAGTGTAATGAACAGTAAACAGTGTCTGTTTATTGAGAATTAGTCTCAGCAAAGCACGGATCCGGCGAATCCCAAACAAGGGTTCCGCCCTTGTTATCGATTGGATCCGCAGGATCAGAATATATGTTTGGTTATTTCCGTTTTTTGGTTGAACTATGATTCGAACAATTGTTTTCAATGGACAGAAGTAGGGTTCTTTCTTGAGGTATTTGTGAGAGGATTATCAATGTTGTCTTTTGAGAAACTTTCTCAATTCGAGATGTTCTCATCATCTAAACATTGTTTAAGACGGAAATGATGATGAAAAAGTTAAGCTAAATTTTTGCTGAGGTGAACTGTTGCAATGTTGTTGCAACAAGCGAAAAAAAAAGGTTATAGAGGTTAATATTATAGACCACTAGAGTTTTCTCCACACTTTGCCTTAAGGTAGCAAGGACCATTTGTTTCTTAGTAAATCATGATGTGATACAATGTCTCACATTGGTACACATATTGTTTGAACTATTCCTATATCTCTAATTACCGGGATGATCTTGGTTGACATATATTATGGTTTCTACACCCGTACCTTTGAGATACCATAAATGTATCTTAAGTTCCTAAATGTTTGATGGCTTCAAGTTGGAATTTTCTTGAAAGTGTAGACATATATAATATTTGGAGCTATGGGATAAAATATTCTACCTGATGCATCTATATGTTTAGGGTCATCTTGTGTATTTACTATCTTTATCCTTGGTGAGTCTGGTTTAGGAGAACGTGAGTGTTTTTCAAATGGTTTCCAGTCTAAATTTTCTTATGCATATCCATGATATATTCAAATTGGTTGAAAATATCCTTTTTCCTAATTGTTAACTTTTTGAAGATCTTAGATGAAGTTTATCTACTTATTTCAAGACTTGTTATGCATGATTTTTGAGAAGTCATGGCATATCTTGACAAGTTGATTTGGAGACGATGTCATCCTAATAGCACATGATCCTACTTAGTAAAGAGTGTTCTCTACTAGGTTAGTTGTGTACTTACGGTTTATTTTGACAAGTTGATCATTCCAAACTTTTGATGCTTGCTTAAGTTTGTGATCACGGCAATGCCGAGAGAATATGCTATATACTTATCCTATTTTATTGACATTATCTAAGTATTGATGCTATATTGTTGAGATATAATCCAAGTTAAAACAATACTTGTCTTTAGGTGTTTTAATCTAATTTTATGTCATAAAGGTTTAAGAACCTTTTCCTACTCATCATGCTAACTTTCAAATACTATATTAAAGATGTGGTACCAATAACTTATATTAAGTGAGTATGAAATCTAAGTTATCTATTAGAGCAATTATCATGAGGATTTATGAGGAACCGTACCTTTTTCCAATGATTGTTTCTAAGAATGCTATTGAACAAAATGTAACCTCCGTTGGACACTTTGTGGATTGAGAAGATACATTTGTTTTCAGCAATGTATCTTGAAGTTCCATTCATCCATTCATTTGGATCTAATCCTTTCTTTCAGGCATACCTAATGAAAGCTCAAGTATTTGGTCCCCAATATCTCATGGGTCCTTTTGGGTTAATCAAAATATTACCAAGGTTCACTAATATCTTGGAGGTAGTCAAATGGAATTTGTTCACTAAGCATTGTTCCTTTATATAATGAAGTGTGTACTGTCGTTTTAACTTCATTCTTATCTTTTCTTCTAATTGAATTAGTGTTAGGCTCTCTAGATATCTTAACAGGTTCAATACTATTTAAGTTTTGACTTTTCTGTACTGTACCTACGGATCCTTTGGTTAAACCACGCGGATCCAAAGTTTTGGATCCGTGGGTCACTGACTCTGTTGGTGTAGTCTTATTTTCTTTTGTCATTTGAATCTGAAAATCATTTAAGTGACCATTTTTCATGAAATCTGGCTTGAAACTACCATAAGGTATTTTTAGTAACCTCATTGTATCATTTGTACAGTTTATGTGCTTATCGAATCTTTTAAAAACGGAGTTTTGTTTTATAAGATTCTCTTGGGTAAGCTTTAGTATTTCTAATTCATGTTTTAGTTCTTGACATAAGACACATGTTTCGTACTTTTACCTTTTTCTAATCCTATGACTTTTTCTTTTAACTGATGAATTTTATTTTCTAAAAATTCCTTTTTGGTTTTTAAGAACTTATTTTTACTTATGATTTTTAGAATGATTTTACATAATTTGTTATATTCTATATTTAACGTGTTATCATTTATGAAAGAGTATGACGAGTCAGAAAGTACCTCTTTTGTGATATTGGCCACGAGAGCAACTTCGTTGATCTTTGGTTTGTTGTCATTATCTTTACAATCTCTATTATTGAATCCTTTTTGAGATTTGTTCTTTGGAGGCTTTGGACAATCTCTTATCAACTGACTAAAATTCCTGCATCTAAAACACTTCCTACGGATCTTTGACTTCACATAAGTCTCAAAGTGATTTTTCCAGTATATAAAATTGTTTGGTTCAAAAAGTGATGGTCTTTGCATAGATTGCCCTTCTTTAAAGTTTTCAAAATCCATTTGATCGTTTCAAGTTTTAAAATACACTTTATTTTAAAATTCTTGAGTAACACCGCTCTGGTACCAATTGTGGAAACTAGAAGGGGGGGTTGAATAGTATTACCGTTTAAAATTAATTTAAACCGTTTTGTAACTTATGTGAATTCAATGAAACTATGCATACAAAAATAATCAAACAATATATCCGAAAAGTAAAGAGAGGAATGATCAAACCATATAACACGGATGTTTATAGTGGTTCGGCTACAAGGACTCTTTTCCTTGCCCTACTCCACTTCCCCGAGCCTTTAACTCGAGAGTTATCCTTCACTAAGAAACAAACTCCCTTCTAGGTGGAGAAAACCTTTACACGTTGCTTACTTCCTTTTCCGGTACTAAGCTAAACATCGGGTTCTACTTCAAGGCAGAACCAACCTAACGTTGCTTATATAATTACCGACACTAAGCTAGATGTCGAGTTCTTTACAAGGGTACAACCACTCCCGTTTGGTTCTTTCACAAGGGTACAACCACTCCCGTTTGGTTCTTTCACAAGGGTACAACCACTCCCTACACTCTTTGTGTTTTGAGGACTAAAACACTAACTACACTCACTGAGATAAATGATACAAATAATGATGTGTGAACTACAACTATATCACACAGTGCTTAACTACTACAACTTGCAACAGTATGTTTGTTGAAGTTCTTTAGCTTGATCTTCTTTGCTACAAAAGAGAGATCAATGATATGACTAATATGGGTTAATAAATAAATGGATGAATGTTTTCTACTTTGTAAGTAATAAAATGCTCAAATGATAAGTCTGCTATTTATAGGCAAACTTGGTGAACAACCCACGGATCCGGCGGATCCCACAAAAAGGATCCGTCTTTGTCGTCGTTTGGTTCCGCAGGTATGACAGCTAAGAGATTTATCAAATCTCTCCAAATCTTCCACAATCTTTCCATATCTTTGTGTTGTCATATCAAGTTCTTCCAAAGTCAACTATCTTGCTTGAAGATCTAACTAAGATATCACATAATCTATGTATGATGCATGTCATGATGTCATTGTATCATTTTAAAAATAAAGTTTCCTTTTAAGAAAATAAACTAGTAGATGTGTAAAATGTAATTCTAAGAAATCTTGTGAAATGTAAAATGTGTTTTAAAGAGACTTTAGCTAGTATTTATAATTTGCTAAAAGATATACTTTGTAATTGTCATTAACAAAACTAAGTAAAGATCGTAAAATATAAATAACGTTTTTAGGACGATATTTGTATTAACATAATATATTAAAGTCTTTTAGAATTTAATATATTACACGATCTCAAGTCTCAAAATGTCCAATGAAACCATTACCTAATATCGTAAATCTGATAACGGTCCAATAATTGTCCAAAGATAATAGCCACAATTCAAGTATTTCTAATCTCCGCCCAATATTTATAATTCGTTAAGTATTCACGTTATCCAAATCCAAGTCACAATCCCAAATGTAGTCCGAAAGACACCAATAGATCACCACAACAAGTCAAACACGTTAGTCAAATGATCAAATACTAACCACGAGTTATATATAATTTGACACACAAATTATACACACCCTTAATAGCAGTGGGCTTTGGCCCATAGCTAATTAACACAAACATACCCAAATAAATTGATAACTAAGCTTAAACAAATACACCTTGATTTGTTTTAAAAACAAATGCAGACACACTTCTAGTACTACGCAACACCAATTTTTAAAACAAATCACACTTAATTCAAACACACATATGCGCTAACAAACTGTAAACGCACCCTTTTATATCATTAAGCAACTAACCCTTGTGATTACTAGTAGCTATTCAAACCAAAACTAAATACCCTTTTGTGATTGCGGCCAAACCGAGATCAAATGAATACCCCTTGCTGCTTGTCTTCTACCGAGGCCAAACAAGGTCTGATTAAGCTCAATGAGCTTATCCACATTTCAAATAAGCCGCAAGATTCAAAATAAACTCGAACTAAACTAATATAAACATAAATCCAATCCGAGACTAAAAATAACTCATGACAAACAAACCAAATCCACTGACCCAAATGGTTTTCTTGACTTGACTGAGGCCAAAACCAGACAACGAATACGACCCAACTTATTCAAGATTCAAACAAACTCATTTAGGCGAGTCGTAACCAACTCGATATCCAAACCGGGTTCGACCCGTAACCCATAACCAATAACAATCCAAACACCCACGGAAATGTTTTCTTACCATATAATCTATATTAACACGTTTTTAATCACGTATTTTAAATCCACGAAAACATTTAACACTATATAATCGGTCAAAACAAAACAAATATATATACACGCGGGTTTCACGTTTTACCATACCAAAAGCGTGAGACGGAGGAGGTGGTGGTTATGGTGACAACGGCGACGGAGGTGGTGTCTTCACGAGTATCATTCGAACCACGACTCCAAATGTGCCCTTCACTCTATACTCGATCCAAAACCACGAACTCTTGATCTACAACGGCGGAGGTGGCCTCGAACCAAACGGGCCAAACAAACGCCAAAACGGCTCCAAAACACTCGACTTATTCATTACCTTGACCTACCAACGACGACAAACCAAAAATGACGGTGGTGGCATTAGGTGGTGGTGTTTTCCGGCGCGTATAATAGTAGTGGTGAGGGTTTTGGGCGCGTGTTCTTCCAATACGGGGTACAAGAGATGAGATAAAGGTGTTGATGATAGTGGTTGTGGTGGTCGGCATAGGAGATGGCCGGGAGTTGCAGTGGCGGCCAGAGAATGGGATGAGAGGGCTAGGGTTTTATCACAAATGAGGGGGTGTTATAAATGGTCTTTTATAGTGGAACCCTAGGGACCTAAGGATCAAAGTCGTAACCCACAAAGTGCAGGGGTGGCGGGGAAAGTATTACCACAGGGACCAATTCTGTCAGTTTAGCAATCTTTCTTGAAATGAGGCTCGGGGCTCATTAGGGCTCGATAACGATCGTTTCAACTCATGGGAATTTTGCCATTGCGATCCAAACATTATTTCCAATCAAAACAGCTATTCATACGCCTCGTATCTCGAAATTAATACCAAAGTCAAATAAATCGTCGGTTCTCCATATAAAACACATCGGGAAAATTACGGGGTATTACAAACGTGCCGTGAATTTAATATTCTAGGTCCAATAAAAATTTAATAATTGTATCAAGATACACTTGATATTCATTATCTAACTTTTAGTCAACCACTGTCTTCGTGATCAATCATGCGGTAACTAGATTAAGTTGGATCTTAAACTTTAAATAATTAAGTTTTGAAAACAAGGATAATTAATATTTAAAGTAAAATATCAAAAATACTGAATGGACTTTATTGTTTTGTAGATGGTTGTTGTACCAAACCAAAATATAAATGCTCTAACTCTGATTGAGAAGGAGAAACTCAATGGTTTCAACTTCCTTGACTGGCACAGGAACTTGACGATCATCCTCAAGTATGAAGGAAAGTTGCAACTCATTAAGCACCCCTCCCTGACCCTCCAGCTGCGAACGCCACTTCTGAGCAGGTTGCTGCTCATTAAGCCTTAGTTGATGAACAAGATAAAATCGCTATGCTAATGTTAGCAAGCATGAAAAACATGATCGTACGACTTTTGATATGATCACTAAGCTGAAAAACATGTTTCCAACTCAGGTAAGCCAAGAGTTGTATGACAATCAGATGTAGCTGAATGCCTACAAAATAGAGGAGGGTCAATCGATAAGCTCTCATGTTCTGAAGATGAAGAGCTTCATCGATAGGTTGGAACGTCTTGGACATCCCATGCCTCATGTGCTTGCGGTTAACACCATACTTAGTTTACTACCAAAGTCGTTTGACAACTTTGTTATGAACTATACCATGCAAGGCTAAGATAATACTCTCGGAGAGCTACATGCGATGTTGAAAACTGCCGAGAAGAATGTGTCTTCCATGAGTGTCGTTCCAAGTCTACATATGATCAGAGATGGAGTAGTGATAAAGAAGTCCTGGAAAAAGGGAAAGGAAACTCTAAGGAAAGGAAGAAAGTTCCTCCACCCCAAAAGAAAGAGATTGTAGCAAAGGATGCAGAGTGCTTCCATTGCGGAAAGATAGGACATCTTTACCCTTGTCGGGTCGGGGTGAAAGAAGAATTGTAATTCCCTCTTACCTTGCTGAGTTAGAGTGAAGCAAGCAGACTGGGTCGTCTGCGAAACCAGGTATGTTCATGATTGAACTATTTACTGTCTCTCCCAATTCCTGGGTATTTGATACAGCCTGTGGAATTCACATTTGCAACAATGTGCAGGGAATAAGAAGTAGTCGGAGACTGGAAAAGGGAGCCATGATGCTACATATCAAAAAATGGGGATCGAGCTATTGTTGAATCCATCGGAACTTATTTTCTTAGTGTACCTAGTGGTTTATAACTTTGTTTTAACAATGTCATTTTTCTCCCTCTATTACTAGAGGTTTTATTTCCGTCTCTTGTTTGAGAGATGTTGGTTTTGAACTTGCATGTATATATTATGGTATTTCTGTTTCAAATAATAATATGTTTTATTTTAATGCATTTCTTAGAAATGCAAGCTTTGAGATAGATTTGGATGGTATAATCTCAATTGATAAATCTTTGTTTCATGTATCTGGTAGAATCCTTCAACAACCAGATAGGTATGGTTATCTTATTGATACTGAAGGTCATTATCTTGGAGATTATTATGGGCCTGAAACCTACTGTCAAGCTATACAAGATTCTAAATCTGCAGAATGGCTTGAAGCGATGAAAGCAGAGATGCAATTCTTGAAAGACAATGAAGTCTGGGACTTGGTTGATCTTCCACCTGACAGTAAAACAGTTGGCTACAAGTAGGTCTTCAAGAAGAAGAAAGACATGGATGGTAAAGTAAACACATTCAAAGCTAGACTGGTAGCGAAAGGTTATACACAAACTCAAGGTGTTGATTATAGTGAAACCTTTCGCTAGTAGTTAAGACTCTACTATAAGGATACTATTTGTCATCACTGCATAATACGATTATGAGATATGACAAATGGACGTTAAGACTGCCTTTCTAAATGGTCGTTTATATGGAGCAACCTGAAGGTTTTCAAAGTCAAAAGCATCCTAACAATGTATTCAAACTTCAAAGATCCATTTATGGTTTGAAGCAAGCATCACATAGATGGACTAAGAGGTTTGATGAAAAGATCAAAGAGTTTGGTTTTATTCAGAACCCCGAAGAACCTTGTTTACAAGAGAACTGAAGAGGATAAAGTAGCTTTCTTAATCCTGTATGTAGATGACATACTTATGATGGGAATTGACATTCCTATGCTTGAAGGTGTGAAAACATGTCTAAGGAAATGCTTTTCCATTAAGGATTTATGAAAAGTTTCCTATATTCTATAAATCATGATCTATATAGAAAGATCTAGATGAATACTGGGACTAAGTCAAAGCACATACATTGATAAGATCTTAAAGAGATTCAGGATGAATGATTCTAAGCAACGGCTTAAGAAGTATTTGAGCAAGTCTCAAAAACCTTAAACTCCTAAGGAGATTAGAAGAATGGAAAAAGTTCCATATGCTTCTGCCATTGGATCTATCATGTATGCTATATTGCTATGACATGCATAATACCTGATGTCTCTTTTGCCTTGAGCATGACTAGCATGTTCCAAGAGAATACTGGAGAGGAACATTAAACCGCTGTTAAAAACATTCTGAAGTACTTAAGAAATACTAAAGACATGTTTTTAGTATATGGAGGTTTGGAAGGAATGCTTGATGTAAAGTGTTGCACAGATGCTTGATTCCAGACTGATTGAGAAGATACCAAATCTCAATCAGGCTACATTTTCGTTATGAATGGTGGAGCGATAGCGTGGAGAAGCTCGAAGAAAAATACCACATCAATGTCATATACAGAAGTCAAATACATCGTTGTCTTAGAAGCTGCGCAAGTTGCTTATCGGATGAAGTAATTCATAGAGGAGCTTGGTGTTGTAATAAGCATTGTAAACCATATGAAAATGTACTATGATAATTCAAGTTCAATCCTACTTGCAAATGATATCATAGTACGAGGAGGCAATCGATATATCCTTCGAATGTGTCATTACATTTGTGAGGTAGTTGGAAGAGGAGATGTAGAGGTTAATAAAATCCATACTGATGACAATATTGTTGATCCCCTAATGAAGGCATTACCACATGATAAATATGAGCTGCATGTTAATGGAATGGGACTTTGTTATGTTGATTTAGATTTTTCATAAAAAATTTATTCATGTATTTGGGATATTGTAATATAAAATTTATTTCTTCCTATATGTTATTGTGTTCTATATTTGCACGTTTTACCCATGAACAAGTTTGTTCTAAATTCAATAGTCGATCATATTGTTTTGGCACAATATGAATTAAGATTAATATGAATAGTAACTGGTGTTCGTTTGTTTTTAAACAAGTGATTTACGTGTTGTGGCCAGAGTTCATATGTATTCATGGAGATGAATATTGGATGACCCATACAAGACGTCCCGACATGAATGTTTGTCAATAAGTGAGTCACGTTTATGGTTTGTATTCCTAAGTATCCTTAGAATTTTGATATATTGTGCTTATGTGTTGTTCGAGGAGTAGGCTTTGATTCATGCCCAACCCCTTGGTAACACAAGGTTATCCCGATATGTTTTGGGTCTATGAGTCATACATTGCAAGGTGGATATATGCAAAGGGATTTGTTCCTCTTTAGAAGAGAATGATATTACTGTTGGCCACTCGATGAATTATTTGATATTAACACAGTTGTGATTGGAGTAGAGGTTAAACTGTTGTTGTAACTTACTTTGGTATATCAACTGATTCGTGATCAAGAAACATATGTTAGCGATTTGAGAATGCTTAATCCATGTCTCAAATTAACATGTATCAGAAAAAAGGGAATAAGAGTATTACTAAAACCATAGATCATTAAGAGTTAATGATGATTGGTTGGTTCTATCAACAGACGGACAAGTCGTGCATTTATTGGATGCAAGCAGGATCGTTGCTAGATGCTTGTTTTGCTCAGTATTTAGTTAATAGACGTTATACAATGTCCAAGTGGGAGTTTTTAGGATTATGTACATGATATAACAGGAATTAAATACTGCCATTAATATATGATTCATCGGGGTCGCACATAATAGTTCGATATTTTTAGTTTTATATATTTATTGTAAATATATAAGTGATCCATTAAACGAATGAGAGTTGAGCTTAATTAGTTGGGTTAAATAAGTTTAAGGGAGAACGAGCCAGGAAGTCCAACAAGGGGACGTGAACTCCTTGTGGGTCCCATGTGGAGGCCGGCCACCATAGAGGTGGACCGGGCCGGGCTTTGGTCTTTGGCTTGATTAAAAAGATAATTATCTTTTTAAATCAAGTAATTTTCTTGTTATTTATATTTGGTAATTATCACATTTTGAATTTTGTAATTATCTCTTAAGCATTATAAATATAAAGATAATTATAGAATTCATTATTTGTTACCCCTCCTCTCTCTCTGTTTCGTGAGCGGCCACACACACAAAAACACGATCAGTTTTTATTTGTGTAATATTTTATTAGATCTCGTGTTGCTGTTGTTGTCTGGATCAACCACAAGCATCGTACTACAGTCGCTTGAGGACTAGTGTGCATAACCGTGAGAAGTTGGTTTTAAGCTTTGCGTTCCGTGTTAATCTCCCACGCAAACAAATATGTATACAATTGTTGTATGTTTTATTTTGATTAGCTATAAACGTATATTGATCCTGGCTCATGGAAAACTCTGGTAGGATTATAATCTTCGCTGCATGTTTTTATGTTTTATTATTATGAATTTTTTTGATTTTTACCTACCGTTTTCAATCACTAACAACAGCAGAATATCTTTCTAGGTTTTGGTCTTACAATAGCAAAGAACTTTTTCAAATGTACCGATTTGGTACGTGAACTATTTTTCGTTCAACTTAATGTAATAGACTTTCATGTTTTGTGCTAATTTGTACCGTTAAACTTGTTTAACGAAACCAAATTCATTAATGCCACATGTACATGCCACTTGGAATTCCACTAACTTAAACTGATATATACCACTTACTCATTTACAGATCTTGTTCTTGACCAATTCACACTAGTATAAAACCCTAACCCGAACCCTAACCCTAACCCTAACCAAGTTAACCCAGATTATGTGAGTTGTGTATGTATAATTTGTACCATTAATTGGAACAAAAAATAGTTCACGTATCAAATACGTACATTTGAAAAAGTTATACAACCAAAACCCAAACATAAAATATGCCACTTAGGTTTTTTTGCCGGTTTTATTAAAATTTAACTGGTAGCCTGTAAACATTGGTGCAAATTAGGACAAAACATGAAAGTCTATTACATTAAATGGAATGGAAAATAGTTCATGTACATAATCGGTACATTTTAAAAAGTTCATTGCTATTATACCGCCAAAACCCTATCTTTTACATTATAACATCTTTAATTTATTTGCCTGGTTCCATTTTTAAATTTTGTTTCTTTCTCCATCATTTTCTTTTGTACAAGTTTATTCATGTTCATCTTTCTTCATCACCAATTACTTGAAAAAAATAGAAGTTTGCATTAGTGGGTTGTGGGTCAAGTTTTTAAATTCTTTTAGAAATGAAGTTTATTTTGAAATTATGAATTTTACACATAGTTGAAGATGAATTATAGCCGAAGATGAATTGTAGATTGGTCACCGAAACACACCCTTGATGTAATAGATGGGTTCACCATATTGTTTTGTGACTTTTGTTTGTGTTGTTGTTCTTCATTTTTGACCAAGTCAAAGCTTTGATACCCAATCCTATAATAAACCAAACAACATAACTGGTATTGAAGCATTAATTTATTTCTATTTCCATTCTACCATAGCATCAAACATATACCAATTGTGATTCATGTTAACAAACCAAACACTCTCGTACACATTTTTGGTATTATTTTCCTTGATTATTTATACTACGTTCGTATTTCTTAACAGCATGTCTAAAAACTTTTATTAGTTTCCTTGATTATTTTATGGTATTTTTATACTTTTTAACAACATGCGTAGAAACTCTGTGCGTTTGGTTGGGGTATATTGGTGGGTGTTGAAGTAAAAATGTGCTACTTACTCCAAACATGGGAATGCTTCTCGCACTAAAATGTGACAACATATTTGGGATTATATTAGTTATTATGTTTAGCTCAAACACATGGACTGAAACCGTCAATATTGTAAAGTTATGTGTTTGATGCCCTATTTAAGCCCTCCTTGCCTTCACAAGGAGGTTGAAGCTTGTGTGTGTAAATTTCACCTTTCATTATTATCAATAAACAACCAGGTTTTCCTCTCTCTCACTCTACACTTTCTCTCTCTAACTCTAACAATGAAGATGATGATCTTTCATCTTCCAAGACCTCCCGATTCACAATAAAATTCACCAAAACACGATCCGTCAATTGGTATCAAGAGCCATGGTATTAGTTTTGGTTGATTTGTGTGATGTTATCTTGTCAAAATCGTATTTTTTGTGTGGATCTAAACTGTTTTTTATGAATCTGTTTCACTACTTTGTCTGGTCCTTATTTTTCTTATCAAATAAGTACTAAACAGTTTCTACATAGTAATATCATATAAAAATATGGTCCTTTCATCAGTCCGATAAAAACTCATATTGCAGTCGAACGAGCAGTTTCATCGAAGGAGCAGTCATCGAACGAGACAAGGGTAGTCGAGTCAGACTTACTCTTTCAAATTGATCGAACGACTTAGTCGAACGACTTAGTCGAACGACATAGTCGAACGACTTAGTCGAACGACATAGTCGAACGACATAGTCGAACGACTTAGTCGAACGACATAGTCGAACGACATAGTCGAACGACATAGTCGAACGACATAGTTGAAGTCGAACGAGCATATAGTCGAAGATGCATGTGATCGAACGACTCATCTAGTCGATGGGTTCACTCAGTTAAACCGGTCAACGGTCAACGGTCAACATTATCAAAATTAAAAGTTAAGAATGTAAGATGAAGCAGATTCTTGACCTAAACCAGATATACCACAACTCTTGTTGACTTCAATTTCTATTCACATCATCAGTCAACCCAAGTAACATCCCATCACTGATTATAACTATTAACTACTACAAATCCTCTACCTATCACTGCTTCACATAAAACCCATCACATAAAACTCAAACGATTAACAATTAATAAGATCTCAGTCTTATCTCCTTTTGGTACCAAAAATGCGTCCAAAGACATATACCAAAAGAGAAAAATTCATCATAGATCTATTTGAAGCCTAGCTTCATTTAAACTATCCGAACATAAAGAATGACAAACAACAATTATGTTGTTATCATTCTTCGATTCGTTCAACAAATGAAATACAAAACAAACAAGAACAATTCCTACCTGAGGCCATTATCAAGACCTGAAGATGGAAAATACTTGAGTCTTTCGTGGGTCACCAGATTCGAACAAAGTGGTACACGGTTGAGATTGATTTTTTTTTTTTTTTTTTTTTTTTTTTTTTTTTTTTTGTATTCAAGCGATTTAATGTGTTCGGTTATGAATTTTTGTTGATTGATGAGATTAGATTCGAGTTATTTTGATGGTGATGTGAACTGGTTGGAGAGAATTTTGTTTTTGTTAAGAAGGAGGTGGATTAAAAAAGGTTGTTAGGGTTAAGTGAGTATAAACTTCCATTATATACCCAAAATATTAGGGTAGTGTTTTGTTTGGATCGGGTTTTAATGATTTGTGTTGTGGGATGGTGTTTGAAATGGACTGGACTGTATGAGTGCGTGGATTGGGCTTATGGTAGTGGATTGGGCTTCACATGCTATTACCAAATATTAGTTAAAATCAGCTGAATTTTTTGCCAAATATTTAGATTATTGATGTAATTGTTGGGATTTAAGTGACAACATGACTAATTTCACGGGGATACAATTTTGACAAGATCGGGATAAAACCATTATCATAGTTCACTTAAATCGTCAAAAGGCTAGTGTTGGGTATTGAACCGCAAGATGTGACTACGGGGTTAATTCTTTATTATTTATTTGAGGTTGAAGTGGGATATCACGGGTGCGTGTACTTAGTATCTTGAAGATATCGGGGTTGGTTGGATGCATGATTCTTCGAGATCCTTGTTCGAGCTTATAACCTTCAAAATGATTAAGACTTGAGTTATCTAGTTATACCTGATG
The DNA here is from genome assembly GCA_021014915.2 of Artemisia tridentata subsp. tridentata. Lineage (NCBI taxonomy): Eukaryota > Viridiplantae > Streptophyta > Magnoliopsida > Asterales > Asteraceae > Artemisia > Artemisia tridentata. Next base: position 156,743,468 of record CP139504.1, on the reverse strand, counting down.
TAAGGAGTTACGTTGTTGTGCTCACAGAGTATAGCTATCACTTTAAAGGAGTTACGTTGTAGTACTCAAGTGTCACACAAAGATGTGGATTATTCAAGATGAGTTCATATACAGTAAAGGATGGTTGGATGGGTATATGAAACGACCTATGCTTAAAGGAGTTACGTTGTAGTGCTCAGTATAGGTACTTAGTCAGACAACAGTGCAAGTTTAAGTCACAAGTTCGGGTTATTTTACTTGAGTCTCAAGTTCGAAATATTGGGTTTTCTCCATCAGTGGTCACTACAAAAAGCCGTCGGAATGATAATGGGGTCGGTAAAGTGTTAGATGAGAAGAGTATAGAAGAGTAGAGATTTTATCAGCAGTTGATTCTCACGGGCTATTTATGATACTTCACACATCTTCGCTTAATTGGACATACAGGGTGTACGCTGCCTCCGTTTCCATCGTAACCATAGTGTGTATGCTTCCGATTCTGCGAAGACATCGTGGGGGAAGAGAGAGTAGATGTGCTTTGACTTTCTTTGACTTTTCTTGCATTTTTTGCGAAAACACTCTTTTTCCAGATGAATCTGCATTCAGGGGGAAGAAATGTGCACATCAGGGACGCATAACAGACTCACGTGATCGAGCTTACAACTTTATTACTACCGGAAGACGTCCGCAGAGATGATCAGTAGTTCAGTTTTGTGATTTTGGTGTAATCGTTTCAACTTTCGCAGGGTGTGATGTGCGGAGTAGCCTACTTATGTGAGAAGATCTTGCTGATTTTTTGCATGTTACCCCCGAACAGAGTTTCCGCATTGAGCATAACCGTTACCCAGAACTAGTCAGATTTGCATGGTGTGGTTTACGATGTCATCTACGAATTCCGCTGCGTACTTACAACTTTCAAAAGATAGAAGACATGTTAACTGCATCAAAGTTTCGAATCTGCTGAAGACGGTTGTCAGTTTGGGGGGAAGCTGATTCAGAAACTTTGCCAAAAGGAAGTATATGAAGAAGCCGTTAAAGACATGCAGCATGAATTGGGGGGAAGTTAATCCAATTCATGTATATTACATCATTTAGCTACAAGTAAAGAAAAGTTATCAAGCCGAGGTACAAGATGAAGACAAAGAGCGTCAACTGTAGTCATCCTCAGCACATGAAGAGCTTATGAAGACCTTTCTTTATTTGTATTTGTACTTGTAGGAAATGATGTAAGTAATCCCATATGTTGCCACATTGGGGGAAGATTGTTGGGAATGCTTCTCGCACTAAAATGTGACAACATATTTGGGATTATATTAGTTATTATGTTTGGCTCAAACACATAGACTGAAACCGTCAATATTGTAAAGTTATGTGTTTGATGCCCTATTTAAGCCCTCCTTGCCTTCACAAGGAGGTTGAAGCTGGTGTGTGTAATTTTCACCTTTCCTTTATCAATAAAACATCAAGGTTTCCATCTCTCTCACTTTAACTTTCTCTCTCTAACTTTCACCATGAAGATGATGATCTTTCATCATCCAAGACCTCCCGATTCACAATATATTAACCAAAACACGATTCGTGGGTGTTGAACAAAAAATCTGCTACTTACTCCAAACAAGCGAAATATCCTCCGGATGACACGAGTTAGCCTCGCCTTGGGTTTTATCCCAAGACCAAGCTCCGGCGTGTCAGTAAGTTTTTAATATACAAAGTGATAAGGGAGAGTAAATGTAAGTGAGAAAAGTTGCCCTAGAGTGAGAAGTCTTGCCCTTTATATGGGTAGACTTTTCTTGTCCGTATTAGATAGTCACATGTGAGACTATGACGTTTTTGGCAGCAACTGTAACATTTCACTGAAAGGGTCCTGCTTGAATCAGTTTTGCCCATCTGAACAATATTCCTTACCATTTTTGCCAAATGTTGTCCTGGACTGACTAGCCGTTATTTTGGCCTGGCCTGGCCGAAGTAATTTGGTTTGGCCGAAGTGATTCGATTTGGTACGTTCGGTAGTTATATGATTGGTTCGGCGTGGGCCATTCGGCCATATACGCCAACAGTGGGATTTCATGGCATTTGCATTTTAAATTCTTTGAAATAGAGTGTTTGGTATGCCAAATGCATGATATTAAAATTTCATAAATTGGCAAAATGAGACAAATTAGAATGACTTCAAAAAGTAAAGAATTTCAATTTACTTGGAAATACTTTTCTTTTATAAATGACCAAAATACTATTTTACATTTTTTTTTTTTTTTTCCTTTTTGTTTATGTTGTTTAGGTGTCGGGTTTTTTTTTTTTTTTTTCCTTTTCCTAGAATCAAAGTAATCCATGACTTATTAAAAAGACTACAATAATAAACATTAAGACATATTTCAAAATACTATAAATTTTTGTCAACCAAACACGTAAAAGTATTTTAAATTTCGAAATTTTATATCCTCAAATATTAAAATTTCTCAATTTTAAAATCAGTAACTAAACGCCACCTTACTTATTGTTTACTTTATCATTTCTTTTTTGAGCCACTCCAAAAGTATTGATGGCGTGGCATTTGATGCTTTTACATTCATTTGCTTTCCACTTCGCAAATTTTCTTTGATTTCTAGTCTCACTCACCTTTCCTTGTTATTTTCATTTTGTGTATCAGCATATAAGAAATACACAGCGTCAAGCCGCTATAGCTGCCAAGGTTGTAAAATTGCTAGCGGTAGCTGGGCGGTCAGGTACCGCTTAGCGATTAATCGGTTAGACGGCAATTAATTGGAAAGGATTTTTTAAATATAAAATTATAAAATTTTGAAATATATGCCCGATTTGGCCGATCTAGCTGATTTTTTTTTTCCTGATTTGGCGGATTTATGTCTGATTTGGCCGATTTCTATCCGTAACCGAGTTGGCCGATTTATCCGATTTTTGTCCGATTAGGCTGATTTATGCCCAATTTGGCCGATTTTTATCCGATTAATCGGTATGTTAACCAATTTTTAACCAAACCTATTAATAAAGCCGATTAGTGAAAATCGAGGTGGTTAATCCCCGCCTAGCGATTACTCTACCGCCTAGGCCGATTTTTGCAACACTGATAGTTGCACAAAAGCCGTTATAGCTGCGCATGTTACCGGAGATGGTGCTATAGCCGCGCCATGTCCTCCTTGCTATGGCCGTTGCGGTGGTTATTCAATTTCCCTTTTTTCTTTATTCAAATAAAATGTGTATTTGAGTTTATTTTTGCTCTATGTGTGCTTTTGCACATGTTTGTTGTGTGTGTCTCGTGGAAGGATGATGTGTAGTGCTTTTCTTATTTTTTTTTTTTTAGCTTTTAGCTTTGTGGTTTTGCTTTTCTCCTTTTCATTTTTAGTCTGTGATAGTCCTTTTCTCACACTGTTAGTCCTTGATGGGTTTGCATCGTTAGTCCTTTAATTTGTTTCCTTACATTATTACTGTAGTTCGTAAAATGTATTAAATTTGGTTTATATTATGTAATTTTTTTATTTTAGTGTGATTGTTTAGAAACAAAAATAAAAAAGACAAAAAATATCTTGAACCATAGGAACCTATAACATGTTAGAGGGATGGAGTACATCTTTCAGTGTTTTGTGTTATAAGCGAGTTATAGGACAAAAGGTGATGTGGCGAGTTCTATAAGATGCCTATAACACTCTACACTTAGCACTCTTACAGTTGTGTTATGGGGTGTGTTACCCGCTTCACCACATTATATTTTGTCCTATAACATTCCCATAACACACGACCAAAATAACACCCTCCCTAGTATAACTCAAGTTATAGGTACACGAGACCCACAATTTTTATTTTATTTACTCTAAAAAACACAATGGCGCTCGTTGTAGTATTAGCGAAGACCCTATGACACAAAAGGGTGGTACAACTATATCGGTTATAGGAGCAAACTATACGGACCAAAATCCTATGAGATTGTGCTATAACACACTACACCCATGTCTCTAACAGGGCAAGGTGCAATGCATGTTATATGGTGGGTAATCCAATTGCCACATCAAATTTTACCCTATAACACAAAAACAAAAAAACGCCCTCCCCAAAAACATTCTTATAACACCCCACTAAAAAATCTCACTTACTCCACTTTTACACTAATACAATAATAAAAAATACCGGTAACCTCTGTTATGCACATGGCGAATGCACCTATAACGCATATAGCGGTGAGTTATATCGCCTTTATAGGTACCAAAAATGCCCTATAACATGACCTATAACCACTGCACCATGTGCTTTAATAAATGTATGTTGTTATAATATGCTCTTTCTTTTATAAAGAAAAAACCTTCTCTAATAAGCCCATACAAGCTCATAGTTGATAGTTGATACAGTCATATACTGTAATAAAATAGTGATGCTTGTATAACTGTATTGTATGTTCAATCTCATACACACAGAAAACTGCTACCTCATGTTGTCATTGAAAAGAGAAACAGATAAGTATGTCTAACTGGTCTTGAAATAGTAATTGCGCTGAGCCGCCGAGACAATGTACTAATATTTTTTGGATAAGCATGCATCTATTTTCGAATACTTGCTGTCTAAATATAAGATCATCTTTCTCTTAAGCCAGTTTAGTTTTACACACACAAATATACCTACGTCATATGATAATGGGAATCATAATGACTGAAGGCATAGAAACATAAATAAACATTTGGATTTGTCCAGCAAAACAAGAAGTTATAATTTTGAAGCAAACCTACAGAAAGAAAATACTTATGCAGTTATAGTTTAAGGAAACAACTGTACCAAATACCCTGCAAGCAATTCATGTTCATAAGAGATTGGCAGGCAGAAATCAGAAGCAGATCAAAGGTGCAGCAATTAATCATCTATCTTGTGAGCATGGTTCGCAGATTCACCAATCACCTTAGTCGCATTTCTCTACTCGTCATCCATGGGGTGCCTCGTCATCATCATCATGAACCTTGATCTCTTTGCACTTTCAGGCGATCTGTTCCACGGTTCACCATCCTGAGTAAACCTCTTGCGTACTCTCACCTTACTACTAGATCCAGCTGCATCACCATGGTCTGAGCTGGTGCTGGTTTTGTTAACTGCCACATGAGAATCAACCTCTGAAAGCCCATTCTCTAATGCCCTCACCAAGTTCTGAAAGTATGAACGAGTCACATCAGTCAAACCGGTTAACTTTATCCTAAAACTATTGAAGATAACCTTAGTAGTTGCTTCTTCATCCTCTTTTTTAATATAAATTTGTAGATCCTTTTCTGCACAAAGATGAAGCCTTTCTAATCCAACCTCTGCTTCACCTTGCAAAAACTCAAAAAAAGCTTTTTTCTCCTTTTCTTTTTCGGGTATGTAAAATCCATACGCATAGGTCCATTTTAGCATGCGCCTGCATTCAACTATCTGTAACCAAGCATCTGTAATGAACTGTAACTGTGTTTCAGGCATATCATAATTCGAACTAAGTATCTTGAGATCAACTGTTTCAATCTTGTGAAGATCAGAAAGAGCTTTTTTCCTCGACTTTTCATTTGCAGCCCAACGTTCATAGTAATGTGTGTATCTCTGAATCGCTTTTTTGGCTAAATCACGTTGTTGTTCATCTTTATTAGCTTTACCCCCTTCTAATTTATAACTATTACAAGTTCTACTAGCATGTTCCCTCCAAGGACCAAGACACAACCAACAGAACTCATGTAGGCAAGGCTTTCTACACGTCATATGCATACAACCATCATTTTTCTCAATCGACTTTTTGCACTTAGGACAAGGCTTCGTGTACGCTAGAATCCAAGTAGTATTTTCAGCTTCAGCTGTATTCTTCAACACCCATTTACCAACAGTTTCGCAATCTAAAGGACTATGAGCGTCCTCCATACACTTCCAACAGAATACATACTTACAATTACAAGTAACATCATAACTATCATCCTCAAAATTATCATCATATTCAACAGCATAATCACATCCAGGACCAGGACACCACTTAATCATCTTCTGACTACTCTCCACATAAGACCTAAGCCAAAACCTATCATACTTTTTCTTCTCCTCACCCTCAGCTAAAACATTAACCATATCAGGGCCAACAGCAGCCCCACAAGACGGTTCAGGACATTTTAAATTCAAACATCCCGGACCATCATTAATAGCAGTATTAACAAAACTTTTCCAACACACCTTACAAAAAACATGACCACACCCACAATTCGCAGTATCCTTAACCATAACAGAATCAAAACAAATACCGCAATTAACTTCACTTTCATCATTTTTAGGAAACTTAACATCGTGATCAACGTCTAACATACCAATCAATTCCCTAACTTTAAGTTCATCTCCAAACCAAGCTTCATGAACATTAGTAACACACCAATTATATTTCAACAAAAGCATGCAAGCCTCATCTTTCGATATCGATAAAACAGAAGTTACCTTTTTAATTTCATCTTTTTGACCTTCAATCAGTTTATCTTCTTTTAAAATAACGTAACTTTTTTCATTGCTCGCTTTCTTATCATCAATCGGAACATCGTCATTCTCAGCATCATCATCATCACCCTCGATGCTGCAATCGTCATGGATGATGTCATCGGAATCGTACGGATCATCATAAGTTTGATCAGCATGATGATCATCTTCATCTGAAGAAATATCAATTAAAACACGATCATCGTTGGAACCCATGATTAATTATGAATAATTTATAAGTTATGCTTATAATTGAGAACAATTGAGCATCGATGAAGTGAAATTTGATTAGGGTTTAAGAGGATTGACGAAAGATACCGAAATTTGGGGATTTTTGTTGTGGATTAATGTAACTCACAAGGATTTAGTATATATCCCTCCGAAAAAGTAAATTTACCCATATGTTCCTTCAAGATGCTAAAAGTTGTAAATATGTAAATTTACTTGTATCTTCCTTAAAGTTTTTCTTTTAATATGTAAATTTTCGTTAAAGACTTTTTATAATATATTTTTTCAGCCGCAAAAAACTATCTGAGATATTTACATCATAAATTCATCTCATATATCATAAGCACAGTTTAAACTCACAACCATTTAATTAACAAGTTTCTCATAAGTTATAAAAGTTTTATGTTTGTTTAAAACTTATAACAACTCCATATTTCTCCAAACATGCATTCAAAAGTTGTGAAAGAAATTTTTTTAATTTTGATATTTTATACGGCTTTTTAATGTGAAAGAAAAAACAAATTTTAATGCAAAAAAGGAAAATAAATAAAAAAATGATAGCACAAAACTTTTAACTTGTTATATTTTAATACATATATTAAAAAGAAGTTTGATGAAAAAACGAAATTTTGATGCCTAAAATATCGATTTACAAAATTTTAATACTCATACGTTGTTTTCATAATTTCTTTTACCGAAACTTTACACTTTTAGAATAACTTACTGCACAAAATTTTTATTCATCAACATCTCCTATCTTGTGAAATTTTATATATATATATATATTTTTTTTTTTTTTTTTTTTTTTTTAAACTTTTTATATTTTTTTAAATCTTTTTACACTGCTCACAAATATGCGTCTTTTTAGTTTGACCCTACCTTATATGCAATTATCCCCAAGCATGGGTCAAAAACTTATTACAATATATATATATATATATATAAATCTATATATATATATATATATATATATATATATATATATATATATATATAAAAGATTAGATAACCACCTATTTACTTACAAGTTAAATAAACACGTGCATGCACGTGGTTTTAGGCTAAATCTTAAATAATGTGTCTTAAAGTAAGTCGCAATATATCTAAATTTTAATTAATAGTGCATAAAAATTGAATATTATCTAATTTTTTTAATATAATTGGTTAAGAATGTAATTTTTTATCTTGACAGGCTATAGTGTGTCTGGTGCATACACAAGGTTGTTATAACATTATGTTAAATCTTTTATACTAATATAGTTATAATACAAATGTATGTACATGTTTTTACATAAATTTCCAATTATGTATTAATATCGATTAATATTTTGCATAAAGTTTTCTTAGACGAATGATTTGAATTTGTTTAATTGGCACGCTGTTGTGGTTGATGTTGTTTAGATTTAACAATTGATATCATGTTTTAGACATTATGCATGTTTAATAGCATGTAATGACCCTTGAAAACTTGCTTTTCCATATATCTTTATTTAAACTTTAAAGAGGAATTACACGTGCCGTTGATATATGTACAATCTCGTGTATTTATTTTCATCTCAAAGTATCATGTGGGTTCGTGCCTTAATTTTAATATTTATATTCATGTTAAGTAATAGTTTAGCCGTATTTAATTTTTAAACTTGTGTACGCGCGTGTTAAATTTATAAAGAGGAATAACATGAGTCGTTATTGACTGTGGATTGTAAAACAAATATTTTTCCGGAAATCCTTACTTAATCTCATAAAGAATAATAGCATGCGTCGTTCGTTTATTTATAATCACGTGTATTTATTCACATATCATATTAAGTCGTGCTTTCATATTGAAATTTATATAAAAATATATGGTGTTTTTTTTTTTTTTTAAATTAGAAAGTCTAAGGCGTATAAAATATAGCGGTTATTTATCAAATTTATAAAGTTATTAAAAAACATGAAAACTGATAAGTTTACTAATGACGTATATACATATGATACATTAAGTCCTCCGGGCTTGAATATTACTATACAAGCCCACTAATCAAATAAGGCCCCAAAAGCCTAAATGATGGACAAGCCCCATCACCACATCTCTTACCCTAACTCCCTCCTATATATACCATATGATATAAGGATTTAGGGTAAGCAAGCACACATAGTTTCACTTGGCAGCCCCCATAGGCTCCTCCAACACATGGAGACCATCTTCATCCTCATCTACCACATAAACCATTCTCTTCATGCTCTCCTACGAGATAACATGAAGGTACCACATAAACCCTTCTCTTCGTCCTCTCCTATGAGATGAGACGAAGGTACTCGGTCGATGCTAGTGTTACCCCGACTATAGGAATATCATCCTTCTCGCGAGGTCCTTACCGTTCAATACGAAAAACCGAGTATCCAAGCATCAGACCATCACCACCCGACTTATATCCGTTTCACACATGATACGTGAACATGGCGACATCCTTGGGATATGGCACAAAAGTTTTTATAAACTCATTTATCATCAAAAGTCTCATTTAAAAGTCGCACACCAAGTGTTTGACAAAATGCCTCAATGAGCTAAAATAGTTTATTATTCATTCTTGACTATAATAATCAATATTTGGTTGAAATAATAGAACTATTACGATAAGTTATGTCCTAAACTTAACAAATAAATAAATAAAACCGTTGAAAATCCGGCCTAGTCAAACGCCTTCAGGCTCTAACCCCAAGCTCTGACCCCTTCAGGCTCTAACCCCTCAAGGATCTGACCCCTTCAGGTCTAACGCCAACGGGCTCAGATGACATCGGGCTCAAACGGCTTAGCATCGGCCCCAAGTGCCTAATAGTAGCCTCAAATGGCTCAGTATCGGCCCCAAGTTCTTAACATCAGCCTCAAACTACTTAACTTCAGCCCCAACTACCTAACAGTAGCCTCAAATGGCTCAGTATCGGCCCCAAGTGCCTAACATTAGCCTCAAATGGCTAATCTTGGACCCAAGTGCCTTATATCAGCCTCAAACGGCTTAAAATCGGCCCCAAGTGCATAGAATTAGCCTCAAATGGCTCAATATCAGCTCCAAATGCCTTACATTAGCCTCAAACGACTTAGTCTCGGCCCCGAGCGACCTAACATCAGGCTAAAACGCCATCAGGCCCTAACGCCCTTCAACCTCAAACGCCCTTTCAGGCTCATACGTCAACAATCGGCTTTGACCTGCTCAACAAACGTTAGTCTAGAACACCATAATCCAGACATTATAATGCGCTAGATTGGGGAATTACCACATGTGTACATATCGACCCGGTCCTAGCCCTTGATTGCTAGACTACACGAAAGCCATCAACAAAATGGAACATTTCCAAGGCATATTAAACCCTTTTTATCATCCTCGCTTGCGAGATGAGGCGAAGGTACCTGTACACCCTCTTTCCAATTGTTGGGTCTGTCAGTACCCAAGCATCCTTAAAATAGGATTTGAATACAAATTAAGCCAAGTGTTAAACAACCGTGAACAACCTAAGTCACTGAGTGAACAATCACTCAGTGAGTCATCTTCAGGATGCTTAAGATGAGTTCAAGAAGAAGGATTCACTACTCAGGAAGGCGGTACTCCCTGAGTAAGACTTAAGCCAAAGAAGAAGATGATGGGTTCATTGAGTGTTGGACAAGAACTCACTGAACCCCAGTCTCCTCAACAACAATAAGTGATTGAAGACTGAGGAATGAAGACGAAGACTGAAAAACCTGAAGCCTGAAAGAAAGGCGGGAATTGGTGGGAAGAGTTTGAGAAGATAAGATGAAATCTTATCTTGCCAGAAACAAACCTTCCCTAAAACGGCTTAAAGTCAAGGAGTGTCAGACCAACCACTCCTAAAGAATTCATAGCCCATTCCTATTGGTTCTTGGAAATGACAATTACTGTTGTAGTTGTCAGACACGCTTTGTTATTCTTTTTGTATTTTAATCGTAGGTACTCTTTTACACTTGTGTATAAATAGGATCTGATAGGAGAAAAGGGGTTCAAGTTTTGTGCATTAAAAGCTTAGACTTTCACAAAACCCTTTTCTCCTACAAAGAGTAACTGCATCCCTGAGATAGCTCAGTGGGTCTATATTGTTACCACTCAAGAAGATCTTGAGTTTAGATAGGAGACATACCATACCTTGTTTATTCAATCCCAAGTGTTTGTTCCGCAAAACACTTGGGTAATAGATTCTTTGATTCATTTCTAATAAGAATTTAAACGTTGAAAAACTCTGTTTTTATATTTACGTTTTACTCGTTATTTATAATCAATCATTACATTAATCTTAGTCATATACATAATTAGATTAACTTTGTTGTTAACTCTAAGTGTGTAAAGGGATCAACAAGTGGTATCAGAGCCTCTGGTTTATAAAATCTTTTCAAACTAAGAGTGCTCAAGGTTTTTAAAACCAAGATCCTACTATGGCTGATATTAATGTGCCACAGCTCGTCGATAAAAAGGGTGGCATCTATTCTGTTGTTGCTCCCAGACTCGAAGCTGGAAAATTTAGTAAGTGGAAAAAGCGAATGCTTTGCTACTTGACTGGTATGAAACCATACTACATCACTTGTATCAGGGATGGCCCATTTGTCCCTAAGACTGCTGAGGGGCTAAACAAGCCTGAAGCTCAGTGGACTATTGATGAGAGAAGGGTGGTCAATCAAGACCAACGCCTAAAAAGCATACTTATATCTTGTCTTCCTGACGATATAATGGAATCAGTCATTAACTGTACTACAGCCAAGCAAACTTGGATTGACTTGATTAATAGCTTTGAAGGTCCCTCAGATACCAAGGAAAACAGGATCATGGACCTAAAACTTGAGTACAACACCTTCAGAGCAAAGGACTCTGAAAGTCTCTCTCAGACATATACTAGATACAAGACCCTGATAAATGAACTGTCAAATGATGGTGTAATTTTGTCTAAGCATGAGACAAATGTTGGCTTTGTCAATATTCTCCCTGAGAAGTGGCTAAACTTCTCACAAGGCCTCAGGAATGCTAATCACATTCAGACCCTTGATCTCCCTGAGATCTATGGGAAGTTTGTCTATGAAGACAACTTAATCTCTAGGAGATACCCAGACTCAAAAGCTCTTGAAACCAAAAAGGCCTTGACCTCCTCACCCATATCAACTGCCTTTTATACTAATGGTGTTGTACAGGATTTTCAAGAGGATTCTGAAGATGAGATTGATGAAAGAACTGGTGATGAGTACCTTAATGACTTAAACTTGGAATTCCAAGAAAGGGCACTCCTTGCTAATTCAAAACGTTTTATCAAAAGAAATCAGTCTAACTTTTCAAAAGCTAAAGCAAATGAAACCACTGAATGCTTCAGATGTGGTAAAAAGGTTATTTTGCTAAAGATTGTTATTCAAAAACCATCTCAGAACCCTCTTATAAATTTTCTGGAAACAGTTCCTCAGGAACTAGCAAGTTTCAACCTAGAATGCCTCAGTCGACCCAACATTTTCAAAACAATAATGTTCAAAAGGGTCAAAAAGATTTTGAGGCTAAATATATGAAAGCTAAGGCTAAACTTGCTCTTCTTGAAACTAATCCCTCAATGTCTCAGGCTGCTCACACTTCCAAACCTGTTCAGACAAAGAACAAGGTTCTTGTAGCAGAAGCTTATGATTGGGATGAAGAAAAGGTCTCCTCAGAAGATGAGGAAATTAGAGTGAGTGCACTGATGGCACTTTCTGAAGGTGATCAGGTGGCTGTTGGAAAAAGCCATGCAAGGAATGGAGAATGGGTGAACATAAACATGAAGCAGGTAAACATTTTACTTTCAATGGATGATGATTCTGACTGGCAGTCCTATATGAATTATATTTGTGTAGATCTTAAGTTTGTAGAAGAACAAAGGCTTAACTTGCTTTCAAAATATAATAATCTTGTGTTAGAATTGAATAAGTGTAGAGATGAATTGCTTGTATTAAAACAAGCCAAGTTAGAAAATATTACACTCCAAATTCAAAACACAGAGATTTTGAAACAAAATCAAGCTCTTCAAAATGAACTTAACAAAGAAAAGGCTGTCATTGAAGGCTGGACTAAAAAGAACCCCAAGGTTTTTGATACTATGGGTTTAATTCCTAAGAAAACTATAGGAATTGACCAACTCACTGAAACCCCCAGTGAGAGTCACAGTGAAATGACCTTTATTCCAGCTGGCATATCTTTTGAGCAGGAAATGCAACCCAAGTCAAATGACTGGATTGTCAGGGACAACCCAGTCAGTAAGTTACCAAACTTTGAGACTGGAAAAATCTTGCTTCCTGAAAGTCAGGCTCTGAAAAATCTTGCTTCCTGAGTCAGTCAATGAGTCTGAATCAGAATCATTCACACCACTCCCACCTCTGAATATCCTTCAGGGTGCTGCACCAAGCTCAGACCTCCCACCATTGGTCTACTCTCAGTATTCTCCAAAGGAGAATCCAGGAATGGGAAAAACCATCCTGAAAAGGCAAACCCCTGAAGTCTCAGTTCATTCTGATGACTCATCAACTTCAGTCCCTTCTGAAGTAAAAACAGAAAGCCCTGATTCAAAAATTGATCAGTTGGCTGAGCTTGTCAGGAAGCTGAGTGAGAAGATTGAATCTTCTGAGAAACCTTCTCAATCCAAGATGAAGGAACCCAAATCAGCTTCCTCAAGCACCAAAACAAAACCCTCCAGACCCCTGAAAAGGTGTGAGCTGTGTCACTATACCAATCATTTCACTGATGATTGTTATGGAATCCTTTACTGCATGATATGCAAAAAGGATGATCACAGAACCTCTGATCACCAATCCTACACAGCCACATCAAAGATGGAAAACTTTAAAGCACAGGCTTTAAATTACCCTTCCGATTCTAAGCAGAAACAGAAACAGAAACAAAAGGCCAAACCTTTTGCACCTAGCCCTCACTATGGCTCAAATGTCCACCTTCCTAAGGAGTATCTAATGGACAACTGTTGTGCCATTTGTGGAGATCCCACTCATGACACCTCAGGACATGGGATAGTCATTCAGACTAGAAGAGGAACTCCCATGACCTCCTCTCACTCTACTGAGTCTACTTCTGCAATCAAATGCAAAACCTGTGGTAGCTCAGTCCACTCAACCACTGACCATAGATCAATTGATACTTTTAAAAATGCTATTAAAGCCAAGACCTCTAAGAAGAGGGGTCCTAGAAAGAACTAATTCAGTTTACCATTTGTGCAGAAACATGCCAGGGAGCCAATTTGGCATGTAGATAGTGGATGTTCAAGGAGCATGACTGGTATAAAAGAATATCTGCACAAATATGTAGAAGAATCAGGACCCAAGGTGATATTTGCTGATAACTCATCATGTCTCACTGAAGGTTATGGTTCAGTAAACTGTAATGGTATAGTCTTTACTAGGATAGCTTATGTCAATGGTCTTAAGTACAATTTGATCAGTGTCAGTCAACTATGTGATGCAAAGTACATAGTTCAGTTTGATAATAAGCAAGGAACCATCTTCAATGCAAATAAGGAAGTTGTCCTTATTGCACAAAGAAGACAAGATGTTTATGTGTTAGACATGTCCAGTATAACTCAGAATGGAACTTGTCTCTTTGCTCAGGCCACTGAAACCCTCAACTGGCTTTGGCATAAGAGACTCTCCCACCTGAACTTCAAAAACATAAACAATCTTGTAAAACAAAACAAGGTCCTTGGCTTACCATCACTTTTGTTTTCAAAGGATAAACCATGCTCTGCCTGTGAAAAAGGGAAACATCAAAGAGCATCCTTTAAAACCAAAACAAACTTTTCCATCAGGAAATGCCTTCATCTTCTCCATATGGATCTCTTTGGACCCATCAGTCCTAGATCCATCAACCATGAGAAGTATACTCTGGTCATTATGGATGAATACTCAAGATACACTTGGGTTTACTTCCTGATCAAAAAGAGTCAGGCAGCTAAAACAATCATGTCCTTTGTCAGGAACATTGAAAATCAAAATGACATTTAAGTCAAACAGATTAGGACTGACAATGGGACAGAGTTCAGAAACCATGAACTTGAATGTTTCTGTGATGAAAAAGGAATTTCCCAAAACTTCACCACTCCTTACACACCTGAACAAAATGGTGTTGCTGAAAGGAAGAATAGAACACTCATTGAAGCTGCCATGACAATGCTAAATGGATCAGTCCTTTCCAAACACTTTTGGACTGATGCAGTCAAAACTGCCTGTTATACACAAAACAGATCCATCATTGTCAAGAGACATAGCAAAACCCCTTATGAGTTATTCAAGGGAAGGATCCCTGACATCAGCTACTTTCATGTCTTTGGGTGTCCTGTGTTTATTCATAATCACAAGGATCACTTAGGGAAATTTGATGCCAAAGCTGATGATGGATACTTCCTAGGATACTCACTTGTCTCAAAGGCCTTCAAGGTGTTCATCACTAGGAGACAGCAAACTGAGGAAACATTCCATGTTACCTTTGATGAGAGCACTGAAGCAATCAGGTTCTCAAATGCCTCAGTGGATGAGACAGGAATTGATGATTCATCAAGGTATCCTCCTGATGAATATCATCCTAAGAACAATCCTTCCACTCAGTATCAAGCAAATGCTGATATCTCCTACCACATTATCCCTCACAACCTTCCTTACCCAACCATCACTGGGTTTGTTGAAGCACAAACAAGTACTGATACAATCATTCAGTCTATACAAAGTGCTCAGGAACCAAACAATCTCAGTGATCAGTCAACCCATTCAGACACTCAAGATCCTGAAGATCATCAGGTGTCTACACCAGAACCTACACCTCCAACCAATCAGGCCTCCACAAGTTCTAATCAGTATCCAAGACCTCAGGACAGTTGGACTAGGTCTCAAGATATAGAACTTGTCAATATAATTGGAGAGCCTACTGAAGGCATGCTCACCAGAAGCATGGCTGCTACTCTAAGAGCAGCCTCAGCCAATGAATGCCTGTTTGTGGACTTCATCTCCACAATTGAACCCAAAAGTGTCAAAGAAGCACTTACACATCCTAGTTGGGTTCAGGCCATGCAAGATGAACTGGAACAATTTGATAGAAACAAGGTAATGACCTTGGTCAAATGCCCTGAAAGTGTTTCAGTCATTGGCATGAAATGGGTGTTCAAGAACAAATCTGATGAAAATGGCATAGTCATTAAAAACAAGGCCAGACTTGTAGCCAAAGGCTATAATCAACAAAAAGGCATTGACTATGAAGAAACATTTGCACCAGTGGCAAGGATGGAAGCCATCAGGATCTTCCTTGCTTTTGCAACCTACATGAACTTCAAGGTGTACCAAATGGATGTAAAAAGTGCATTCTTAAATGGCTTACTGAAAGAAGAAGTTTATGTTCAACAACCCCCTGGATTTGAAAGCAATGAGTTTCCTAACTATGTCTGCAAGCTTAACAAAGCCCTTTATGGACTGAAGCAAGCTCCCAGGGCATGGTATGAAACTCTCTCAGCCTTCCTGATCCAAAACAAATTTGTCCGAGGCTAGATAGACAACACATTGTTTATCTACAAGAAAAATAATGATGTCATACTTGTACAAGTATATGTTGATGACATCATCTTTGGCTCAACAAGTTATAAACTTTGCAAACAATTTGAAAAACTGATGGCAAAGAAATTTGAAATGAGCATGATGGGAGAACTGACTTACTTCCTTGGACTGCAAATCAAGCAGACTGATAAAGGAACCTCTATCAGTCAAGAGAAGTATGTCAAAAGCCTACTGAAGAACTATGAGCTCAGTGACTGTGCCTCAGTCAAAACTCCCATGGTTCCACCAAACAACCTTGGTCCTGACCTTACTGGAAAACCAGTGAATCAAACTCTTTTCAGAGGAATGATTGGATCACTGATGTATCTACTTGCATCAAGGCCTGACATCCAATTCTCAGTCTGTTTGTGTGCCAGATATCAATCTGACCCAATAGAATCTCATCTCACAGCTGTAAAAAGGATACTCAGGTACCTGAAAGGTACTTCAAACCTTGGATTATACTATCCAAAATGTTCAGGCTTTGATCTCAAAGGTTACTCAGACTCTGACTATGCTGGATGCAACATGGATAGAAAAAGCACCTCAGGCTCCTGCCAAATCCTTGGTGGAAAATTAGTCTGTTGCAGTGCTAAGAAGCAACAATCAGTTGCCATGTCCTCAGCTAAAGCTGAATATGTTACTGCAGCAAGTTGTTGTGCAAATGTACTATGGATGAAAAGTCAACTCAGTGACTATGGAATCCAGTAAAAGATGGTTCCCATCTTTTGTGATAACACAAGTGCAATTGCCATCTCAAACAACCCAGTTCTTCATCAGAGAACAAAACACATTGATATTAGATATCACTTCATCAGGGACCATGTCATGAATGGTGACATTGAATTACACTTCATTCCTACTGAATATCAGCTAGCTGATATATTCACCAAACCTTTGGATGAACCAACTTTCACGAGACTGAAAGCTGAATTAGGAATGTTGGATATTGAAAATCAGTCCACTGATTGAATCCTTCCAACCAAGTGTAAATTCTTAAAATCTCAGGTCCCTGACTCAATGTGTCCCTCAGTGAAAAAGATCACTGAACCACCTTCCCTGAACCTCAGGAACTAAACCCAAGTCCCTGAACCCCTCACTGAATGAAAAGTCATTCAGGGGCCTTAAAGATGACATTCAATGCTAACTTAAATGCTCTAAGTATTTAGTTAGTAAATGTCCGAGGTTGGTAACTGAGTTCTTATTTAATATAAGAATATTTGTTCTTTTGCCTTTCTGGCATCCACCTCTGGGCCCCCACTTTCCCACTTGGCATTTAATGCCTCTCCAATCACATAACAGATATGTGATGACTCAACCCTGCAATTTACAATTTTTTGAAGACGGCTCAACTGTTTACCTCGATTGTTGCGCAAAACCTGGGAAGTGGAGGTGGTGGCATTTAATGCGGATCCCAAAACGTTTTATTCAAAACGGTTTCCAAAAATTCTTTTTTGAAAAAATAAAAACCGCTTAATGCCTAAAATACCCCTCCTCTTCACTTCCCTATAAATACCCCCAAAACAAATAACACACACACGTTTTTAAAAAATCTAAGCAAATTCTTGCCTTTTTCTCTCTCAAAAAATCAACTGTGTGTGTGTTATTAGCCTTTAGAAACCCAGACCATCTTTTCAACCCAGACCTCCCAAACGAAAAATGGCTGCCTCTAAAGCTATCACATACGCCCCAAATGTGGAATTACTCATTGAGGGCGTAGACCTAACCAAAAACAACGTGGTAGGAAACTTTGCCTACCCCCAAAAGTTTTGGGCGTACAAGAATGTGGTTTAATAACTCCAAAACTGCTTTCTTGCTACGGCGTTCACAAAAACCCATCAGTCATATACAATGACTATTTGAGGGAATTTTGGTGTACTGCAGTGGCAACCAGCCCTGAGGACACCAAAGACTCAATAATCACTTTCTCAGTGATGAATGGGAGAAGGACCCTCTCCTTTGATTACCAAACCTTCATCAAGGCCACAGGTCTTGATTTCACTGAGAGTTTTGAGCCCAACCCCACTGACCAAGAAGTAAAGGCCGAATTACTTTTACTTGGGCCACATGACCCTAAACAACCTGATGTGGCCCCAGTAACCCTGTTGTCCAAAGCACCCATCATCAAGACCTGGTTCCACCCTGTCTGGAGGATCCTGATGACTTTTGTCATTCAGGTCCTTGGAGGCAATAAATCCTCCACGGAGCAATTGAATTCATCACAACAATTGATGGTATTCAGTCTCCTGGAGGGTAGAAAAATTGACATCGGAGGAATAATCTTCCGTGACCTCGTAGCCAAGCTCTCAGGAAAATCTAGGCAAAGACACATGTCTTACCCTAGGTTCATTTCCTGTGTGCTTCAGGACTTAATTGGCTCTGAGTATATTAGGCCTGACGTTGAAGGATCTAAACCTGACGTCCTACACAAGGCCAATTATACAAGTGGCCTTACTGAGGTACAACCAGTCGCCCTGACCAACTACATGTTGGTAACCATTCAGGGTGCAAATGCTGTCTCACCAGTACCTTCTCCTACAAAAAAGGAGAAGAAGACAAAGAAGGCAGGGTCCAGTAAGGTGGTTAGACCCAAACCACTCGCCACTGAGACTGCTGCCTCAAACAACCCTAAACAAGGGCAAATTATGGCCAAGACTACTGAGACACCCACAGTACAGACCTCCTTGACCATACAACAAACGCCAACGGAGGTCACTGAGAAATCATCCTCAGTGTCCTCGGGCCAACCCTTTCCACATGTCTCTACTGACATACACAAGTCAGTGGAGTCAGGAACCTTCACCCCCTCACATCCCGATGAAGGCACAGATAAATCACAATCTGTGCCTGAGGGAGAAAAGGGTCCTGAATCCTCGGTAGAGCAGCACCACTCTACTGAGAAGGGGACCCACACCCAATCACATCCTGTTTACGGTCCTGAGAAATCACACTCAGGATCTCAGGGAGTCAAGGACCCTAAATCCCCAAAAGGGCAGTACAACCCTGATGGGAAGGGGGTCCATCAACAATCACAATCTGTGCCTAGTGATAGTACTGAAAAACACCCACCAGTCCTTGAAGGTGCACATGGGGACAAAGACTCAGGGGGCATGCAACCACCCACTGATATGGAACCACAACCCCCTCACGGCGGATCCCATCTCTCAGGAACTGACTCCAAGAGCCAGGCTGAGAAAACCCACTCAGTTATTATGGCTAGCCAGGCTGAGCAAACTCACTCAGTTATTATGGCGGGTCAGGACCTGGCCACAACCAAGGCAAGTCTTCTAATGAAGAGGAGCCGGGTAACCTTTTGCAGATTCAGTCTATGGCAGATTTTCAGGCTGTTCTCTTTTCTGATGATGAGCTCAGCAATGACAGTGAGGAAGAGGTTTTTGAGGCAGGTGATGATATGGACACTGATGCTCAACCAACTGAACAACCGCATCAGTCTTCTCCACAACAGGGTGAAGAATCAGAATCTCAGGCTGATCATTCATCGGACTCTGAATCATCCTGCCCAGCCAAGCTCAGGAAGTATGACAATATTCTTCCTCTCACTGAAAGACAATTGGTCAAGTTCTTGGGGAAAGCCAACAATGTTCTCTTTCATGGGCTCACTGAAAAACTCTTTGATCAACATTGTGAAGCTGCAGTTCATTATGCCAACCTGAAGGACTCAGTTGACGATTATCATGAGGACGTCAATGAGCAACAATCAGCGATCTCCTTCTCCCTGACATCTCTTGATACCCATCTTAAAAGGTTCAATGCTACTCTTTCCAACATTATGAAGAGCGTTGCAACTATTCAAGAGTCAGTAAAAGATGACCCTGAGCTTACCAAGAAGATTCTTCAGGCTTCTGAGACCTATCAGCAACAGTCAGCCCAGTTCACTGAGCTTGTCAACATGCTAACATCTTCTAACCTTCAGGATCTCAGCTCTTCAGTGGACTCCATCAAACCTTCCCTGGTTCTTATGGAGGGAAATTTAGCATCTTGGGCCAAGTCTTCAAATTCTTTGGCCTGGAATCTTGGGCCTCGAATGACGGCTATAGAGACTTCTCAGGCATCTCTTGAGGCCAAAGTGACCACTCTTCAGTAAGACACCTCATACATCAAAACCATGATGACTGAGATCTATGAGGCTTTTAAAGGTCAGGCTGCTCCCTCAGCTTCAGTGAGCACTCCAACTCTTGCTCTCACGATGACTCAAGCAACAGTTGAGGGGGAGAAAGTCACTGAAGTCCCTGAAGCTTCATCAAGTCAACCTCTTTCTCACACTGAGGGGGAAATACCACCTACTCAAGCTCCTGAAACAACCCCATCAAC
The DNA here is from genome assembly GCA_021014915.2 of Artemisia tridentata subsp. tridentata. Lineage (NCBI taxonomy): Eukaryota > Viridiplantae > Streptophyta > Magnoliopsida > Asterales > Asteraceae > Artemisia > Artemisia tridentata. The sequence continues at coordinate 156,722,887 of CP139504.1, read as the reverse complement.
TCACCAAGATAAAGGCAAAGGCATTCTCACAACAATAGAGCCTGAACCTACAACAAAATTGGTGCCTGCTTCCTTGGTCATAAGGCCTGACCCTGATGAACCGGTCAAGATCCCTTATGAAATTAATGGAGTGTTGTATCATCTCACTGAGGCTGAAATTCAGGCTCATATGGAGAAGGAAGAGTCGTTAAAGAAAGCAGCTGAAGAAGAAAGGCTGAACAAGACTGCTCTCATCAAGGTGGTAAATGAAGAGGCTGAAAAGCTTGGGATACAACTATAAGCCCTTGCTAGAAGAAAAGGTGGTGAGAGCTTTATAAAAGCTCAGGATGCTGAGATGATTGCTCTCAGGCAGAAAAGGGATGAGAAAATGAAAAAGGCTGCAGAGCTAAGAAAAAAGAAAGTTGAGAGGTACCAGTGGGTTATGACAAGCAGATTGTGACCTGAACCAATCACTGATGTCAAGATTCATCAAAATACCAAGCCTGCTGTTCTTAGTTTCTTCAGAGGTCCTGACAAGAGACACTTTGAGGTACATGATCCCTTTAGATTCGCTGACTTTGGGATCACTGAATTGGATGAATTGGGTCCAATCATACTGAAAAAGCATAACGTGGTTGTCAAAGATCTGATGAAATCCCTGAGGCTAAGATATGACAAACTGACAACAACACCTGATGAACTTGGTATTCCCTCTCTTCTCCCAGCTCCGGCCAATCAGCCTGCTCCCTCTCAGTCCTCTAGAAGAAAGAGGAAGAAAATTGAATCTGAGCCTGAGATCAAAGTTCCTGGCCTTGAATGCAACAGAGCCCTCCCTGAAGGAGTTACATTTGTGAACAACTTGGTCATCGAACAACCTGAGAGAGGTCTATTCTTCACTGATGAGTTTGGAGACCCAGCCTTCCAAAGATGGAGCAACATTGATCAGGCTGGAATCAAAGCCATGCTTGAAGCCCAAAGCTTCTGTCATGACCTGAGAAGCAAGATCCAAGAACATCCTGATCAACATGAGCTGGAATCTAAGAGACCAAAGCTTGAAGCCCTTGGTTACAAATTTGACTGATGAATCTGCAACACCACCACTATCCTTTACTTTGTTTAGTTGTTAGGACTTTTGTAATAATATTAATAAGATGATGGCCCATGTTTTTGTTTATTTCAGTGTCCTTAATAACTTTCTAGTATATTCAGTATAAGAAAAAGTCATTAGATCACTCATAACTGATCAAAACACTTAGGCATAATTTATATCCAAATAGGGGGAGACTGTTGGGTCTGTCAGTACCCAAGCATCCTTAAAACAGGATTTGAATACAAATTAAGCCAAGTGTTAAACAACCGTGAACAACCTAAGTCACTGAGTGAACAATCACTCAGTGAGTCATCTTCAGGATGCTTAAGATGAGTTCAAGAAGAAGGATTCACTACTCAGGAAGGCGGTACTCCCTGAGTAAGACTTAAGCCAAAGAAGAAGATGATGGGTTCATTGAGTGTTGGACAAGAACTCACTGAACCCCAGTCTCCTCAACAACAATAAGTGATTGAAGACTGAAAAACCTGAAGCCTGAAAGAAAGGCGGGAATTGGTGGGAAGAGTTTGAGAAGATAAGATGAAATCTTATCTTGCCAGAAACAAACCTTCCCTAAAACGGCTTAAAGTCAAGGAGTGTCAGACCAACCACTCCTAAAGAATTCATAGCCCATTCCTATTGGTTCTTGGAAATGACAATTACTGTTGTAGTTGTCAGACACGCTTTGTTATTCTTTTTGTATTTTAATCGTAGGTACTCTTTTACACTTGTGTATAAATAGGATCTGATAGGAGAAAAGGGGTTCAAGTTTTGTGCATTAAAAGCTTAGACTTTCACAAAACCCTTTTCTCCTACAAAGAGTAACTGCATCCCTGAGATAGCTCAGTGGGTCTATATTGTTACCACTCAAGAAGATCTTGAGTTTAGATAGGAGACATACCATACCTTGTCTATTCAATCCCAAGTGTTTGTTCCGCAAAACACTTGGGTAATAGATTCTTTGATTCATTTCTAATAAGAATTTAAACGTTGAAAAACTCTGTTTTTATATTTACGTTTTACTCGTTATTTATAATCAATCATTACATTAATCTTAGTCATATACATAATTAGATTAACTTTGTTGTTAACTCTAAGTGTGTAAAGAGACATGTGCCACGTTTGATCGGTTCATGGATCTCTAAAATGCAATTAAAGTACGACACTAGAATGAGTCTGACAAAGGTATATTTATGTGCTATATCACCTATAAATACTTTAAACTGTTAACTGTGGAAACTGATATGGGTGGGTTGGGTAACGGGGAGAAGTGGTTCGGTTTGATATAGGTATTTTTTAGTTCAGATATCTAAATGACAAACCTACAAAA